>CM061546.1:136295075-136895075 GCA_030864215.1 Capsicum pubescens | reverse complement strand
CAAACCAACTTTCTCTTCGCAAACGCGGTGGCTAGATAATGAATTCAAAGGTCAAGATTCCTTGACCATCACGAATACAGCCAAGCCTCACAAACATGAAGGAAAAGGCTTGGTTGTACCAGCAGCAGCTGCACCAGAATTTTCTAAGTCCAAATAAACTTTGATTGGGGGTTTGATATTCATTTAGAACCCCGTGCATGCAAATAAATTATGATCATTTCAAATTCGACATTCCATACTCAACAAATCCATCAAAACATTCATCCATTATTGTTTTGATTAAATATGGATCCCACACCTAGTTCCATTTTAACCAATTTCCACCTAATAGCCAAAATGAGTATGAAAGCCTCAAAACCTAAACCAAGGGTCCTTAGCCTATAATCAACGTTCTGGAGTTGATGGCGTTGTCAAATTTCTCATCTAAGGTTGATTACTAAAAGTTTTGATGTGATACCAATTCCTTAACAACAAAACCTCTAAAACAGAGAAATGAGTACGAAATCTCAACGAATTATTTAATAATTAAACCGACAGTTTAAACAAGTCATAAATGACCTGTAGATATTATATAAAGGCTTGAAATGTGAGAAATGCATGATAGTCGAGAAAATAACCTTGAGGGTCATTATAATATCTACTACTAAAAGGACTTATATTTGCTAAAGTTAATGGATAGGAAAAGCCCAAAAGTCTGAGAGGATGAGGTACTGCACCTGCATGCTCCGACCAAGTCTCCTCAGATAACCTTTAAGTCAAACCAACATTTTTAAGAGATTTTACCAAATGTATTCCTTTTTCATCAACTTTTTTACTACACTTTTCAAATAGCCCAAAACCCATCCTCAACAACCAATTGACCTCCAACTGAGCCAAACACGACTGAAACAGGTAAATCCAAACCATAATACATTGATATCACACCAATATAATCATAACTAAGTGGAAACTCAACCAAACTAAAGACAATCTAAGGCATAATGATGTGGAATGGAAACATGACACTTTCGATGCTTAAAACCGCAAATTTATGTGTGAACTTAGGATATTTAGTTGGATATGATGTACTTTGGTGTGAATTGCAGGTAAAATAGGTCTACAATAGTATCTGAATAAAAAGAGAAGAAAAATACCTAAAAAGACCGACTCCGATCAATATACGAGTTAGTCTCTGAGTCCTAACCAATCGATACAACTCATATACTAAATCGTATTAATAACAAAACCAAAAACTAAACTATAGAGCTAAGTATGAGGAAGATACGACTCAAGTACCCCAGTCATAAGCCAGGGTATGAGTCGTATGCAGAAGTCGTGAGCATAATAGAACCTGAGCTACTATCCAGGAGTTAAAGTGTCAAAGGTATATGAGTCAGAAGTCTGAATACGACTCGTATAGGGATGTCATATACAAACCAGTGTTCAAGACTTGAAAAGAGTGAAGTCTCGGGTTGATACGGATGAAGGACACGAGTCGTACACTAAGATACTACTCATAAGCGGAAGTCATATGTTGAATAGAGAGTTGAAGCCTTGGGCAGATTAGACACTGGAATAGATACAAAAAGGTAGGGTACGACTCGTAGGCTGAGGATAAAAGTGAATACCGAGTCATACAGACTGCCGACTTAACTTTACCTTTTCTATTTTTAATAGGATTCTTATGTTATTTTGAGATATTATAAACCCTAGGGTTTATATTTTATTAGATTACGCGTTGTGACATTCTTTTATGCTCTATTACACATTACTACATACTTTTACAATTGTTCTTGAGATTTTAGGGTTTTATTCAATTAAATACTTTGGAGTTTATTCATCTTATTCTAGTGCAATTGATTTTACGTGTTTTTCATTGATAAGCATGGTTTCTTTCAAAAACATGAAGGGCTATGATTGTGGAAACCCTGACGGATTAGCTACGTAGAGAAAGTATGAGACTCAATCATTCTAGGATTTTTGCATGTATCTTAATTCTTATTCACAATAATTAGTGGCAGTATCTTGAGATTGCTTGTATTCGCATCCATTCGATAGCCAAAAATCTTGCGATTGAAAAAAAAGGTTAAGACAGTGATATGATAATCAAGTATAACTGAGGTTGAAGCAAGGGGAAACAAGGTGACACCTTGAGACGATAACCAAGTCAAAGGGTGAAATTTATCTTCTAAGCAGTAGAGAATACCTATCTTGTAGGCTTTGCTTACAGAATAATAGAATAATTGGATTGAATATCAAAAATTTACAAAGTTGAGAAGCCGGGGGGAACACAGACCTAGAGTTCGTCTGATATTGATTTTAACTCAAAAGCACTTTAGAATTGGTTACTATTTATGATTGATAACAAAACCCCCCATTTACTTTTCTTACTGCTCGTGAATTACATCAAGGTAAACAACTATTCACATTTTCCCTGTGGGATCAACCCCAATCTTGTTGGGTTATCATATTTGCAATCGGTTGCATTATACTTCTAGTTGAGGTGTAGTTTTGGGCAACATTAAATTTTGGCACCGTTGCCGGGGGAGACAATTGAGTAGTAAATTGAATTGGTGAAGTTCACAGTTTTTTTAAATTTTTTATGTTTTTGTTTTCGCATATGTCGATGTATGCCAAGTACTAGGAGTCAAGACAATCCCTTACTACCTTTTGATCCAGGGCCAGAAAGAATCCTGTAAATACCTAGAAGAATATCAGGACAAGTTCATAATGGGGTGCAAGATCCCTCACCTGCTGACCCAAACGTGACACTCCCGTATGCTTTGTTAGATTCGCAGAATATTGCATACTTACAGACATAACAATTGTTGGATCAACAACATAGAGAAGCAGAAGAAGCCTGACTTACTTCAGAGGCGGCAGTAGCTCAGCAATGAGGGTTGGTACTGCCGAGACAAGTTGTCAATTATGGAGTTCAGAAGGGCAGGTCTCCATTTATTCCATCATATCAACACTTAGACCTATATGAGAAAGATGATGAAGATCTGGGTTATGGTGAGCCTACGGAGTTCGGAGCCATTGTTTCTCCTCCATTAACCCCTAATATGAAGATTGATATTACTAGTGCCATGATCCAATTACTGAATATGAAGGGTGTGTTTTAAGGAGCTGTAAGGATGATGCAAACATGCACCTTATAAATTTTCTTGAGATATGCATAAATTACAATATTCCATGGGTTAATCAAGAAGCATTAAGATTGAGGTTGTTCCTATTTCCTTGACTGGAGAAGCATCGCTATGGTTAGGGGAATTTCTAAGAGGTTCTATCACTACTTGGCATGCGTTGAAGATAGAGTTTCTGAGCAGATTCTTCCCTCCTCCACGAATGTTACAGTTGAAGGATGAAATGTAAAACTTTAGACATCTACTTGCAGAGTCTATGTATGAGGCATGGTTTTGATTTAAGAAGAAGCTGAGCATGGTACCAAATCACAGAATCAGAGGATCTAACTTGTCTGAGATCTTCTATTGATCATTAAATGATAGATCGAGAGCTATGATAGATACTATTTCAGGAGGAGCATTTATGCGTCTTCATTAGGAAGCTGCACAGGAAATGCTAGATGATATTCTAGTTACCAACAAAGGATAGAATACTCAATATTCGGAATATGGTGGTGGTACATATGCTATTAGAGAAACAAATACATATGGAGCATCGAATGACATGGTAGCACAGTTTTGTACAGATGTTGGTTGCTTACGAAATAATTTACATCAATGAGTGCTGAAAAGGTGAATGCAGTAGTGACACAGGGGTCTACTTCCAAACTATTCGAGATCGAATATGAAGAAGAGACAAAATACGTTGATCATAGATTGATGGATTTCTGAGCCCTAGGGCAAGGGAATCAAGGTCGAAACTATCATAATAATAGATATAGAAATATGAGAAAAGATAGAGATGGTGATTGGCGATTTAAGGATTACTTCAAGGAAAAGAGTGACAAGTATATTCCACCAGGTAGCTGAGATACAGAGTCCAGAATTGAGGCACTTTTGGCCAAGCTGGTCAAAGGACAAGAAACTCAAGAGAACTTCTTAAAGGATATCAAAGTTGATCTGTTAAGATTGAACCAAAAAGTTGAGTCACATGCTACAACAATTGGAGTAGTAATTTGGTCAGATGTTAGCCATAGTGAATTAGAGACAACCTGGAACTCTTCCAAGCAATACAGTGGTAAATCCCAAAAATAATAGTCAATGTCATGCCATTACCACTCAAAGTGGTAAGGTTACTACAGATCCACCTATTCCTACATCTGATAAGCAGAAGAGTAAGGATGATCAGGTTGATGTTGGAAGCAGTAACAAACCAAATGAAGGAGAATAAAAGGCTACAGAGCCTGTGATGAAGCCCATTCCAAGACCACTTCCTCCCTATATGCAAATACTAAGAAAGAAACAAGAAGAAGGTAAGTATCAAAATTTTTTATCTATATTAAAAGAGTTAACTATCAACATACCATTTGTAGATGCATTGGAGAAGATGCTAGGATATAAAAAATTCATGAAGAATTTGATCATCAAAGTAAGGTCAGTCAGTTATGAACCTATTGATAATATTCATCATTGCAGTGTTGTAATTACTAGATCTTTGGTAGAGAAGAAGAAGGACCCTGGCGTTTTCACAATACCTTGCACTATTAGGTTTTTCAACTTTATTCGAGCATTATGTGATTTGGGGGCTAGCATAAACCTCATACCCTTTGATGTATTCAAATAGTTGGGGTTGGGTGCTCCCAAACCCACTACCATGAGACTAGTAATGGCAAATAGGACAGTGAAGAAGCCTGTTGGTGTCCTTTATGATATTTTAGTAAAAGTGTCTTCTTTTATATTTCCTGCTGATTTTGTTATATTATCTTGTGAAGTGGACTTTCAAGTCTCGATTATTTTGGGAATACCATTTTGGCTATATATAGGATGTTGATTAATCTGGAGAAAGGACATATGATACTATGACCTAATGATGAACATGTGACATTCAACGTATGCAAATCTATAAAGTATCCTGATGAATTGAGAGTGGTGTCTGTGATTGACGTAGATGATAAGGAGAAAGACTCATTCCATGATGTTGATGCAGTTACTCTGTGGAATGACGGTTCTGATATGATTGTCCTGTTGAAGAGAGGCTAAGTGTCAAAGCTATTGCGGTTGTGATTATGACTTTTGACTCTAAAAGTATCAAGGAGTATGAGGAGTTAGTGGGTGTATTTCATAGTGATGGTTATAATTATACCCAAAAAAGCTTGATCTAGATTTATAGAATTGAACTACTCCGCTAGCCCACCCATCTATTGAGACACCGCCGTTATTAGAGTTGAAGCCCCTTCCATCTCACTTGCAATATGAATTTTTGAGGGACAACAATACTTTGTTGGTTATTATTATAGTTGGTCTGAGCCAGTCAGAGGTAGAAGCATTATTGTTAGTGTTGTAAAATTTCAAGAGGGCCATTGGATGGTCCACTTGTGATATTATTGGTATTCTACCTAGTTTGTGTACTCACAAATTTTAGCTTGAGTCGGATTATGTTCCATCTATTAAACATCAACGTCGACTTAATGCTCTTATGCAGGAGGTGGTTAAGAAGGATATCATCAAGTGGTTGGATGCTAGTGTAGTATTTCCTATTGCAGATAGCAAATGGGTTAGTCCGATTTAATGCATTTTGAAGAAGGGTGGAATAATTGTTGTGCCTAATGAAAAGAATAATCTAGTTCCTATGAGGTCAGTCAATGGATTGAGAGTGTGCATGGATTATAGGAAGCTGAATGTATGGATTCGGAAGGACTATTTTCCTATGTCATTCATAGACCAAATGTTGGACCAGTTAGCAGGTAGAAGATGGTATTGTTTTCTTGACAGATATTTAGGATATAATCAGATCACTATTGTGCCTGAGGACCAATACAAGACTACCTTTATATGTTCTTATGGGACCTTTGCATTCAAATGAATGCCATTTGGGCTATGCAATGCCCCATCCATATTTCAGAGATATATGATGTCCATTTTCTCTGATATGGTCGAAGACACTATTGAAGTTTTCATGGATGATTTTTTAGTTGTTGGTGATTCTTTTGATGACTGATTTATTCACTTGGCAAAGGCTCTGAAAGGTATGAGGAATGTAACTTGGTACTTAATTGGATAAGTGCCATTTCATGGTCAAAGAGGGGATTGTGCTTGGGCACAAGATTTTGAAGAGAGGCATAGAGGTTGATCAAGTGAAGATTGAGATGATTGAAAAATTACCTTATCTAATTTCCTTAAAGGGAATTTATATTTTTCTAGGGCATGCAAGTTTTTATAGGCGATTTATCAAGGACTTCTCAAAGATTGCTAGTCCACTTTGCAAGCTTCTTGAGAAGGAGGTAAAATTTGATTTTGATGATGCATGTAAGAAGGCTTTTGAAAGCCTAAATAAGAAGTTGGTGTCTTCTCCAATCATTGTGTCTCGTGATTGGTCTTCACCTTTCAAAATTATGTGTGATGTTAGTTGATTGGCCTTAGGGTCTGTACTCGGCCAAAGAAAAGAAAAGAACCTTTATCCTATCTACTATGCTAGTAAGGCACTAAACTCTATTCAAAAGAACTATACCGTGATGGAGCAAGAGTTATTGGAAGTGATTTTTGCCTTTGAAAAGTTTATATCTTACTTGATTGGGACAAAGGTGATTGTGCACACAAACCATACGGCATTGCGGTACTTAATAGCTAAGAGGGATGCAAAGCCGAGGCTTATCCATTGGGTGATGTTGTTAAAAGAATTTGATTTCAAGGTGAAAGATAGAAAAGTCACATAAATCAAGTTGTGGATCACTTGTCTAGACTAGAGAAGGAAGCTATGCAGAAGGTTTCTACAGGATTGGAGATCGATGATAGTTTTCCAGATGAATAAATATTGGAAACTTTCTAAGATTTAATTCCATGGTTTGCAGATTATGAAAATTACTTAGCAAGTGATCTAGTCCTAGAACATCTTTCATATCAGCAAAGGAAGAAGTTCTTGCACGACGTAAGAAAATTTTTTTGGGATAAACCTTATCTTTTTTAGATTTGTGCAGATGGAATCATTCGTAGATGTATACCTGAAATGAGATAATGAGCATACTTGAAGTTGTCATTCATCGCCAGTTGGGGGTCATCATGGAGGGGCTTGCACATCTCATAAGATCCTACAATATGGCTACAATTGGCTGACCATATACAAAGATGCTCATGACTATGCTGTCATGTGTGATCAATGTCAACGACAAGGTACTATGTCTAGAAGACATAAATTACCTATGACCCCTATCTTAGAATTGGAAGTGTTTGATGTATGGGGAAAAGATTTAAAGGAACCTTTTATGAGTTCATGTGGCATGAAGTACATACTTATGGCTGTTGACTATCTGTCGATGTGGGTGAAAGCAATTGCGCTTCTTATCAATGAAGCAAAGAGTGTCACTGCATTTTTAAGAAAGAATATCTTTTCTCGATTTGGTATGCCACGTGCTATTATTAGTGACAGAGGGGCACATTTTTTCCATTATCTATTCATGAGTTTGCTTGAAAAATATGGTGTGAATCAAAAGGTCGCAACATCTTATCGTCTACAGACTAGTGGACAAGTTGAACTGTCCAATGGAGAAATCAAGTTCTGATACAAGCCTAAATAGCACAAGGATTACAAGGTCTTGTAGAAGGTTTAAGTTTTGGATTTTACAAGTGATTGAAGACCTTTTGTAGCCTTTTCAAAGCCTTGTCCAAGTAAAGAGAGGAAGAGGTTTCCTACACTCAAGAGGTGCCTCTCATTAAGGGCATTAAGGACTTTTTACACTCCAAAATTACACTCAAGAGGCACCTCTCATTAAGGGTAAATGAGTCATTGTTATGTAATAAGTATAAATACATATTTTAGCTTTTATTTTCCTTAGTTTTTGAAGAGTTAATTGAGTATTACTCAAATTATATTTTCTTTCCTTAGTGTAGGGTTTGGAAAAGATATCTTAGTGTAGGTCTTGGAAAACACATTGGAACTTGGGTCATCTTTGAGTGTGGAATCACTCTTGTTGACACTTTGGCAAGAAAGGTGGGTGTTTGAGGAGTTGATCCCTTTGTGTACACCTAAGAGTGTGGTGTTATCCTCCATTGGTGTTGTGTGTCTTTGTGTTTGATACACACCTTGGTTCTATTCATTGGTGTGGGTGTATGTCTTACTATCTATCCTTTCATTTAATGCATTTTTATCTTATTTCTTGTTGAATCCGAATGTGTTCTACTTCATCTTATCTTCTTCTTAGTATGTTTCACATTTTTGTTCAAGTTCTTAGTGTTTGTCTTGTATCAAGTCCATATTGGCGAAGATTGTGAATTCTAATAGGATCGATTGGGTGAGAAAGTTAGATGATGTACTATGGGCTTACCGTACAGCTTACAAAACCTCCATAGATGCTTCACCCTACCAACTTGTGTATGTCAAGGCTTTCCATTTACTAATTGAGCTTGAGCATAAGGCACTATTGGCATTAAAGAAGCTGAATTTAAAGTGGAAGGATGCAGCTAAATTGAGGTTGAATGGAATAAATGAGTTGGATGAATTCTAACTTCGGGCATATAAAATTTCAGCACTTTACAAGGAAAAGATGAAGTTGCATCATGACCGAAAGATTGAGAAAAGGGTATTTGAAAAAGGTGACCAAGTGATACTTCACAATTCCAGGCTTCATTTGTTTCCTGGTAAGCTAAAGTCTAGGTGGCATGGTCCATTCACCATGACAAGAGTCTATCCCTATTTTTCTTTAGAACTAAAAAAGGATGGTACACACTCGTTCAAGGTAAATGGACATAGAGTAAAGAACTATATGGGAAATATAGAAGAGGTAAAGGAACTAACTGATATTGACCTTGATGAAGTCTGAGTAATCAAGGCAATTGCGGCATGTCGCGACGTTAAATCAAATGCTACATGGGAGGCAACCCATGAGGCTAGTTGGTGAAGTCTCAATATCCAACTTAGCCATGTCGTGCCGCAACGTTAAATCAAGCACTGCGTGGGAGGCAATCTATACTTTTGTACTTATTAAAATTAAAAGGTAATTTGTTTGTTCAATGTGTATGGCTAAAGAATGCAGATAAAATCCAAAGAAGTCAAAGATGGTATCACATGGACTCTTTACGAGTCGTATCTATATGATACAACTCGTGAGTAGGATTCGTATTGACCTGGGAGAAAAATCAGAATCAGACATTAGTTTCTGAAATGAATACGACTCCAAGTATGAGTTGTATCCTTTAGGTATGGTCCATGACTAAGAGTCGTATCCAGTCTGGAACACAGGTAAGTCCCTAGGCTATACGAGTCAAGGAAATGACCTGTACGCCTAAGTATGAGTTGCATACACCCCTCGTATCCAAGCTTACTAGGTCACTTCTCGGATAACCCGACCCAAAACCTAAATTAAAAAAAGGAAAAATAAACCCGATTGGGTACCCGACACTTTTAACTCATACCCGATGCATTGTTTACTCAAATTTTAATCTCCAAACCACAAATCTAAGTATTTTCAACTTGATTTCACTACCATCAGCTTCTAATCTTTCAATTTTTATGCTTAAACTAGAATTTGGGAAGCAAAATGATTCAACCTCAATATTTGATAATTTTCACTCATCAAGTAAGTTCCCAATCACATTTTCTTTGCTTTGTAAAGTGAAAATGAGTTATTCTTTGTATTGTATATGTTTTGAGTAGGAACTATTCCAATGTTGGGTAGATGATAGCATGATGGTTGTATATTTGTCGCAAAATTGAACTTGGGGAAGAAATAGGGTTTAGAAATGGATTTTTCTATTTATGTGTGTTCAAATATTGAATATAGCTGCCAGTAGTAGTCGGTACTTTGGGAATTTCCATTGGAGTCAAACTTTAAAGTTGGACTTCTATGTTGTAGTGGATGTGAGAATCTTTACGACGGGTATGAGAGTTGTAATAGGACTTGTACCCACTGACTACATGGAAATCAAACAAATTCAAAGTTTTGGAATGGATACGACTCAACCATATGAATCGTATCCATTCAGTACAACTAGTAAGGAGAAGTCGTAAGCTGTCCAGTGAACGAAGGTCATGCATTGTCTAGGATACGACTCAGGTATATGAGTCGTACCCAGTGGGTACAACCAGTACCTACCACTCGTACCTAACTGAAACCAAGCACATTGAACTTTAATATTTAATTTTTATCTTATTTTGTTTTCTTTTCTTAGTTACTAATAGTAGTGTACTTACAGGAAAATGCCTCCAAAGAACGTTTCATCTTCCAAAATAGTTGTTAAAAAGAGTAACAAACAAGCACTAGTTGAGAGTGAGGAAACCAGTATTTTTGTGTTTGATTCCATATCTGAAAACAACGGAGAAGAGTATGATGAAACCTCATCAAAGAAAGCTACAAACAAAGGAAAGGCATATGTTAGGTCTAAGGGGAAGAAAGTAGTGCCACAAGAATCTAAATCACTACCACAAAGGGGGACGAGAAGAAAAAATACAACTATCTCTTCTCCATACACACCAGTGCCAGTTGTTGATGATGATGATGAGACTGAGTCTAATTCAGCCGAGGAGAGTGCAGATGATGCTCAGGGTCTCGAGGTAGATGCACACCCAATAGACAGACAGGACCCCCGACTTGCATTAACCACTGCTCTGGTGCCCATCATCAAATGAAGGAGTACCCTGACATGCATAATATGTTCAACACGAAAGTGTCTCATCTTCCAGGTAGTAAGATTAAGAGAGTAGTACTATACCTAGAGAGGAGAATGACTACTATGGGGATGGCTGAGGTACCTAAGTTTGAAGAGCGCTTCGGGAACTATGGTTTTGACTGGATGATGAGAGCACTAGATAGATACAACATGGTACTCATTCATAAGTTTTATGCCACATACAAAAGAGAACTTCAGCGGAAGTATCTATAGGTTATGTTGTGGAAGATAGGTGACCCTATTACCTCTATCATGATTTGAGGTGTGCGTGTTTATATTTCTCTCTAAACTATCAGGAGATTTGTATATAGGTCGAAATATCAGGCCCGACCAACACCAAAGAGATGGACAACAGAGTGGACGAGATGAGAAAGATCACGAATCAGACATTGGGTACTGATGATAAAATAGTGATGTTTAAGTGGATAGTTAAGCGAATAGATACACATAATGAGTATGCCACTTGGGTTTCAGGTGGTATTTGTGATTCTCGGTAGATAAAAAGGCAACCCTCAACTTTGAAGTTAAGGCGTGGTGGACACTAGCCCATCACCGACTATGTCCTACAAAAGATGATGTTATGCTGAGCCTAGTTCGGGCTGCTATGATAGCAGGTTTTACAGCCGGGTATGCATTCGAAGTGGGTGAGTTCCTGGCTTGAGAATTGAGCTACCAGGCTATCAGGGGTCAGAAGGTATTTCTATCCTACCCCTTCATGATCACACAGATATGCTTAGCAGTGAGATTATTGGAGATACCAGGAGTTGATGAGATGATTAAGGCCCGACAGACTTTTGATATTTGATTAATATGAGATGTGGCCAATCCTCTAGGCTGACCTATGTGATAGGCTATAGATACTATGGCAGGATTATTCCCATAAGATGATCAGACATACTTCTCTGCTCTAGCTGAGACTACTGAGGTAGGTGCACAGACTGAGGCTGCACCCATAGATGTAATAGGTACTTCCAGTGCTTCACTTCCAATCTAGTTTATGCCACCTAGGCCACGGGGTCTTCCTCCCAGTGTGATGCTGATCTTTCAGGCTGCTTGGACTGAAGTCGTGACCTAAGAAGCTACTCTTACTATGAAGGTAGGTCAAATAGAGGGCGGAGTATGAATTTGGATAGACAGGCAGTTCGAACACATGATAGATGGGTCCAAGGATGCCTAGATATATTTGAGTTGAGGATTACTCAATAGTTAGGTACTGGGAAGGCGCCCAATGTTGTTGATGTCCGAGCAGAGATTATAGAGATAAAAAAGTTAGTCACGAAGCTGTATAAGAGGCCAGATGTTGCCGAGCCAGTTGTGGAGGCTGTGATTTTCGCAGTCAAGGTGCCTAATATTTAGGCTGTCTCAAAATATGGGCAAGTTGAGAAGACCAAGGAAGAAAGAAAAGAAAAGAAGAGAAAGAAGAAAAAAGATAGAGCTGTTAAGAATAAGGCTAGACTCAAGAGCATTCTGAATGAGGCTGATCGAGAGACGCGAGTTAAGGATATGGCTATGGGAGCTAGTGGGTCGAGAGATCCAATTCCTAATACTAAGGGGGTTTGATGCGGGCAGTTGAGATAGGGAGTAGATTAGCGCCTATGGTAGTGGATTTTTTATTTTTGATTATGATCGATGGATTTTGAAAATTTTCTGATGGATTGAAACATTGTGATTCTGCTTGAGTTTTACTTTATGATTAATGGAACACTGTTGACTTTTTGAAATGCTTTTTTGAAAAGTGGTGTTAACGTTGTGCTGAAAAGAATAAAAAATGATTGAAAATGTTGAACCCCCTCGAAAAACTTTATTTAATGAATTATGTGATTTATATAGTTGTGTGATACTGTTGAGTATTTGATAATGGCATTAGGATTAGGGATAGTACAGATTGGTACAAAATAATTGCATAGTTGGATAGCTAGTACTTAGTAGTGTAGCCCTGTGCAGGTGTGTGTGTAAGGTTTATTGAGTTCGCGATTGTGTTGGAATCTAGAACTTTCCCGGTTGCTTTTACCTAGGTCTAGGATGGTTGAGTAGGATATGATCATAGGCCTTGTTTACATGAGTCCACTCGAGCCTAAAATGCCTTAACCAAAGGAATAAATCCCCTTGATCCAAATATTTCAGCCTTTTTAGACCAATTTTTCTTGTTACACCTATAATCTTCCCATTTAACTTACAATGAACCTATTTTGGCCCTAGTCCTCTTGTGGACACTGTGCTCCTTAACTCAGGCAAATCGCCTAAGTTGAGGGTGGCTATTATAGGGGTGCATAAGAGAAAAGCTAGAATGAAGAAAAGTGTGTACAAGGGAAATAGTTGAAATAGAGGTGGCAAAATTAGCCCAAACTCATTTAACCCGCCCAACCCACCCATGTTTTATTAGGTTGAGCTATAGTGATTTTAAAGATGGGCTTATTTAGGCTAGCCCAAGTGAACCTATCATAAACCATCAACCCAAATGGGCTCATGATGATGCCCAACTTTGACCCATAATGATGTTTAATCCTATTACTTGTAATTTCACTTTTAATATTTTTTATTTTTTTAGTTGTTTCAATTATATTCTTTTATCATCGTGAAATAATTGTAGTAATAAATAATTTTTTGATTAAAAAAAAAAATTCTTACACCATCCCCTATCTGACCCCATTAAATTTTTTTTAATATTTTTTAAAATTTATTTTTAAAAAAATATCAACTTTTTACCATCCACATCCCCCTAATATAAACATAAATATAAAACAAAAATTTAAAAATATCATTCTAATCTAAACTTTACTAGAATGGTAAATTATTTAATGATGTGTTAAGTTGGGCGGGTTGGGCAATGACCCATTTGTTCCTTTAGCCTATTTTGACCCGCCCAAATTCAATCTAAACCGCCCATTTGCCACCGCTAAATTGAAACATGGGCAGGTGTGATGTATTGAAAGAAAGAAATGTACAAGGTGTAGAAAAAGGAAAAGAGTAAGAAAAATAAGTGTTATAAAGGAACACATGACCCAATTGAAATGCACTTAGAAGAAAAAGGGAGACATGAGGGTGGAAATAAAAGAAGTCAAAAGTTAGTGGACCTCGAGAAGAACATAGTGTCTAGGAGGCTTAGTCACTAAATGAATCTAAAAAAAAAGATATCATACCAGCCCCAAGCCTACGTTACAAGCCAAATAAAGTCCTATAGTGATCCTACTGTGATTGTCGACCAATTTAGGAAAAGAGCATAAGGGCAACAGTGATACTTCTCTGTGTGAGAGAGAGAGTCATTTGTTATATCCCTGAATAAAGTAGTCTATTCTATAAAAAGTGAATGGGATTTCTTTGACTGTGAGTGAACATAGGCTATATTACTAGATTGATATATTGTTTGATGAATGTAAAGCATGTGTATGCCCAAGTGTTTATTGCTAATGTAATGTCATCATCAGATTCCTTCGTGTTTCTACATGTGCTAAACTGCTAGACGCAAGTTTAAGCTGAAAAATTAAAGAATTAAGAAGGGAACAATAGGATTGAAATTTAATTCAAAATCACTGCCATGGGTTTGCTTGAGATCTTCCTGTTTAAGCATCGGCTCTATCCTAGAAATTAGTAATTTGGTTTTGTTTGCCTGAGGACATGCAAAAGTTTAAGTTGAGGGTGTTGATGTGGCATGGAAACACAACACTTTCGATGCTTAAAACTGTGAATTTATGCGTGAACTTAGGGTATTTGGTTGCATATGATGCACTTTGGTGTGAATTGCAGGTAAAACAGGTCTATAACAATATCTGAATAAGAAGAGAAGAAAAGACCTGAAAAATACCAATTCTGATCAGCATACGGGTTAGTCTCTGAGTCGTAGCCAATGGATACCACTCATATACTGAATCATATGAATAACAAAACCAGAAGCCAAACTGAAGAGCCAATTATGAGGAATATACGACCTAAGTACCCCAATCATAAGCCAGGGTATGAGTCATATGAAAAAGTCGTGAGCATAACAAAACCTGATCTACTATCCAGGAGTTGAAGTGTCAAAGGTAAATGAGTCAGAAGTCTGAATATGACTCGTATAGGGATGTTGTATATAAACCAGTGTTCAAAACCTGAAAAGACTGAAGTCCCAGGTGGATACGAATGAATGACACGAGTCGTACACTAAGGTATGACTAGTAAGCTAAATTCGTATGCTGAACAAAGAGTTGAAGCCTTGGGTAGATCATACACTGGAACGGATACCACAAGGCAGGGTACGACTAGTAAGCTAAGGATTCAAGTGAAGACCGAGTCATACTGACTATCGTCTTAACTTTATCTTTCCCATTTTTAAAAGGATTTTTATGTTATATTGAGATATTATAAATACCCTAGGGTTTATCTTTTATTAGGTTACGTGTTGTGACATTCTTTTACCCGTTATTACACATTATTACATACTCTTACAATAGTTCTTGAGATTTTACGATTTTATTCAATTAAAGACATTGGAGTTTATTCATCTTATTTTTGTGCAATTGATTTGATGCGTTCTTCATTGATAAGCATGGTTTCTTGCACAAACATGAGTGGCTAATCTCCTTAGCTAGGGTTATGGGAACCTTGGCGGATTAGCTGCGTAGAGGAAGTGTGGGACTCAATTGTTCTAGGGTTCCTGCATGTATCTTAATTCTTCTTCATAATAATTAGCCTCAAGTAGCTGAAGTATGTTGAGATTGCTTGTGTTCGCATCCATTCAATAACCAAGAAGCTTACGATTGGGAAAAGAAGATTAAGACAGTGATACAATAACCAAGTATAACTGAGGTCGTAGCAAGGGGCAACAAGGCGACACCTTGAGACGATAACCAAGTCAAAGGGTGAAATTTATCTTCTAAGAAGTAGATACTACCTATCTTGTAGGCTTTGCATGAAGAACAACAGAATAATTGGGTTGAACACGAGAAATTTATAAAGTTGAGAAACCAGGGGGAACACAGATCTAACATTCGTCTCATATTGATTTCAACTCAAAAGCACTCAAGAATTAGTTACTATTTGAGATTGATAACAAAAGCCCTCATTTACTTTCCTGTACTGCTCATGGATTACATCAAGGCAAGAAACTATTCACGTTTTCCCTGTGGGATCGACCCTAACCTTTTTGGTCTATTATATTTACAATCGGCCACATTATACTTCTAGTTGAGGTGTAGTTTTTGGCGACATCACATAAACTACGCAACTAACTCCAAATTCTAAATCCAACATCCCCTTGTCATTCCAAACCCGCTATCTACTCTAAATCATGCAAAATGTCATCCCAATCTTGCTCGTGCAATCACATCATACTGACCTCAAAGAATTGAAGTTGATACACCAAAAATCCATAATGGAAAGAATAATAATAAGTGCATAAGGTGCTACTTGGATGCACAAATGGGGATGATCAAAGCCTGTGATCTCTAGATAAAGCTACAACTGGTCTGAACGATCCTCAAATCTGATAGTCAGGAGTCTGAAGCACAAACTCTCGAGACTAAATGATTTGCTCTAGAATGTCCCACCAATTATGGTTGAAATCATGTTAAGTCCAACTTGAGAAACCTTCACAATCCAATTTTTTTACAGAAATTAAGAATCAAGGTCCAGAGAAGTAGAAACCAATGTTGTGTGACAATGGACTATCCCTCGAGCATTTATTAAAGTCAAACCCTCTGAACTGAAGAAAACCAAGCCTGTAGGCAACAAGTAGGCCTTGTCATCTTATAAACAAATGCTCAACTGATCAAAACCTTAAAATGGGTTGCAACCAAGTTACGCACCCCATAGTTGAAATCATCAACCCGAAGCTAAACTACTCAATCTCATCTATATAAATCGATTATGCTGATGAGTATGCATCCATAATCCAAAATCTATCATAACCTCCAAGCCACCGTTTAGAAGAGCCAAATCCAAAACTGAAACACATGAGTCTTCATGGATATCAAGTACTCAAATCAATTCACCAGCAGAGTTCCATCTTATATACCACAGTTCATGCAAGAGTTGAAACTAAAATATTGCCGAAGAACATACCCACAACTAAGGGTAAACCACAGGCTAAAGATACAAACTATTAGATATACATCTGCTGAAGTCATAACACAACAAGTCATAACCAAGAACTCTCCAAAGATATAAAGAGTAGTGATGGTATCCAAAACTCAAGAAAATTAGAAAAGGTACAACCTTAGCCTGAATCTGGTCAAACCAATACTGCATCTATAGCAATGAATACTCCCACCCATAGACACCCATTTTGGTTACCAACAACTAATACATAAGAACATAACACAAAGTTGAGGCATTCCATCAAGTCACATCAGGCCGATCAATTATCGAAAATAGAGATTTTTGAAGTCACCCATGAAAACCAACCTCGACTCAACTAATCCATGAACCATATCATAGGGATAATGGAGTACTTAACTTAAAACCAACACCAATATCAAGACCACTACCAGGAGATAACCCCAAAAAACTAGAAAATCAAAACTTAGACTATTGAACACCAGAAATGAGCAATAAAATTGAATTGCCAACTTTAGAATCACAACAAGGATATGTAAGGCCAAACCTACCTTCGCTGTCACAAACCACTCAACAATAAATCTAACCTTAACAAAAGAAAGTAAACAACTAACCTTACCTCACTAAAAGAGAGGAAACCAATCAACCAAGTTAGCTGTCTAGGCCAAAAAATAAGAATTTGCAAAGAGGGAAACACTAACTAGATTATGCTAGTCTAGTCGTCTATCAAGTAAGAATCAATTACCTCCAAAGTAATAATAACAATAATAACACACTAGCATAGAGTATAGGGGGCACCAAAATAAAAAATCACGACATTACCACTCTATAACCATAACAAGGCCAATATGCCAAAAGAAAAGAGACTTTAACCCCAATGCTACACCCCTAAGAAATCACAATACCAATTTTCTCAATCTACTACTAAAAGAATTTATCTACTAGGGTAGTAAAATAGGTATAAATCTACACAAAGGCATACACCAATCAATCAATATAGTAATTAAGGAATATAATCATCGATAGGTATGAAAACCCCAGCTCAACTCAAATAGGAAGTAAAAGATAATAAGTCAAATCGTACCTATATCGATGTAGTCCAAAGTCATAGTCCTGACGTACCCAAAGGAGTACGAATCTGAGTGTGTCCAAACCTAAATTAAGAATTTGAATCCCCAACTGAGGCACTAAGGTACTACCTCCAACCGAAGGTGCCACAACTCTATAAGACTAATCTAGATGAATTGAATAACTAGTAATCCTATGTCAGGGACACTCTTTGGATCAGTAGTCGATCTCTCTACTATCATGACAAACCCGTGAATCTCTAACCCAATAAGAAACATATGTTTTACCTAACTGGCTAACTAATTTATGCATGGGACACTCTCTACTGAAATGATCATCCAAACCATAATTATAGCATATCATAAGAGCTCTAGGTTAGCAAGGAACATATGCTAACCTTGTCTGGACAACCAACTCATGCTTGTGCACTCCCTAGACCAATGATCAACCTCTCCACAGTCCAAACATGCTCCTAGGAATCTTGGATGCACTACACCCATTGATCCAGAATGGCTACCATTTGAAGATTTATACCAAATACATTGCAATGTCTTATGTAAACTCTATCCACTGCGACCACTACAATTATCTGAGAGCCACCTATAATTTTAGGTGCTACCTTTATGAACCCGATAGGCTGCAAGTGATGCTGACCACTATTAGGAGTATCCCGGCCTCCCAATGGAATACCACTAACACTAACTGATGACATGTACCCTTACCACTACCTTTATATATATCAATACATGGCATCTATATGGTCCTTGGGCAAAATCACAACTTGAATAAAAGAAGGACAAACTGCTATTAAATGCTCTGATGCCAAGTAGATTGGCAAGGTAAGCTTCTGACAAATTTACATACCAACCGATGCTCTAAAGGATATAGTATTGGGGTATGTCTGTCCCACTCGAGAAGCCCAATCTCATACTCTAAAACCTATAGAGAAACCTGGTGAACACCAACAAATCCAACTTTGTTTTGAGAACCACTCAATGTATCATATACCACTTCTGGTTATGAAGTATCTACTAAAATGCTCAAAATCCCTAATGCAAGATCCTAAAGAACTGAGGCGGTGACAACTCTACTGGAGCGTGGACTAGTCTCAAATTCTCTAACTAATGATAAAGAACTTTGACATTAATCTCTAACTCCCTAGCTCGATACTGAGCTAAAACTCCAAAAATACATGCTAAAGTCTTATCCGCATCGATCGATAACCTTGTATCATCCATCTGGGAAAGAGTGGAGTCAAAGAAAGTACTATAGGTTCATAAAAATATGGACACATAAAAGGTATTAAAGAATTAAATTTCCTAAAAATGCTTGGTAGACTCACGAAGATACGATACAGTAGTTTCTGTACCGATCTACAGGACTCTACTAGACACTTAGCTCTTGTAATAACACTTAGATCTTGTAAGCTTAACTCTGATAACAATTTGTTAAGACCCAATTTCTCAGGTTATGATGACACCTACTAAACCTATCAGTAGGTAAGCCATCCTATAATTTGAAATAACTAGTAACGATCTACCAAGAGAAATAAAAGAAATAATAGAAATGAACTTAATAAAAGACTATATAGATACAACCCCTAGACTTAATGAAGTCACTACAAGAGCTTCTAATACAATCAGAGTACAAAATAAAGTAAAGAATAAATATACATGCAAAACTATCTTCAAAATACAAAGTAAAGATAAGTCTAATCAATACAAGGGAGAGCAGGAATACTCTGAACGTCAGGATCTCACCCCTAATCTCTAATCCATAGATTCTCAGCACGATGCACATATTAACAGCAAAAACTTATACTATAGTCTACAGGTTGCAATAGTGTACTATGAGTATCAAACACGAGGTATTTAGTAGGCATCAACTGATTGGACTTCAAAGATAGTGTACGCATAAATAACATGTAAAGCAGGAATATAAATGATAGGAAATTATCCAATAAAATAAATGTAATAATGCTAAGGGATCAATAAGGATAAACTTATCCTATTCTTATAGTATTCAAGAACTAAAGTACAATACTTACATGGCTAGCCAATATACAATGAAGAGTGAAAGAAGGATATATAGTATAATACAAGGAAAAGGAATACATATACAATATAAATAAATAAGGAAAGAGAGAAATATATGGTAATACCATATATACACATATATATGCATGCTTATATATACATATATGTGTCTACATATATACATATATGTGTCTACATATATACATACATGTATATATATATATGTGTATATATATGTGTATATATGTATATACATATATGATCCAGATTAGTCATGACCCGAACTAGGGCCTAGTCGTGATGGGTATCTCAAGCCCACCGTAAGCTAGAGACCACCCCCTTAGCCTAACATCCAGAACATAATAAAATAATACAGTGGAAGCCAACCTAATATGACGATAAGAAGAATAGATACACCAAATGAGACTTCTAAGAATCAAAACAAATGTCCAACCCATACTTGTCCATAAAACCCTCTAAAACCAGAATATCAAACTAAGTCAGGACATGGCCCCAACTATGACAAATGGAATCGAAAAGTACTAAGGCAGTAATAGAAACAATGAAATTACCAGTCTTCTAGAATATTGAGGCTCACCACTTCACAGTAGATCAACAGGAATACTAAAACACCTAACGTAGAACAGAAGTAACCAAAAAGGTCGTGAACCCTACATCATGAAATGATGCAGTGTCCAGGGACGATCAGTGAGGCAAACATTAGTGTGTAACTTAGGAATAAGTGATAAAATAATGTCAATGTCAAACTAGTCAAAAACCATATGCACAAGATTTATATACACATATATAGGATGTCGGGATAAGTTCAAGGGTTATGAACATGAGAGTTTAAACCATTAACCTAAATTGTGTAGCTCGCTCTATCCTAATGGCACCCAAGAGCTATATGGTTCAGCTCCCCCTGCTGAAAGGGCCCCAACGTATGTTAGCTGCATGAATTGAGGAATTTGATAGAAGTGCTAAAGACACCAAAGCTCAATCCATCCCAAAATATAATATGTGAACCAAGAACACAACCATAAATACCCCTACGTAGGCAAACATGGTTTTTAGTGTTAGAATTCCTGGGACTACACCTTCATGCTGAGTACAGAGTTTTTTAAGCCCAAATTAAAATAGTTTTCACATAAACCCAATCATTAACCCAGGAGTCTTATATTAAGGCATTTATCACCGGGTATCATCATACCAATTATACTTACGAGCTCATATAATCATGCCAAACCAATTTGTGTAACCATTAGACTACCAAGTTCCATTTAAAAATCCAAACCATGGCCAACAAGGGCCTTTCAAATCTATTTTAATAATTTATCAATTAACACTATGCAATGGGTTCAGAAATAAGTTGAATTATGCAATTATCCATGTTCAAAAACCAAATACAAAGTGGGTTGGGGTTAATACCATTACCAAGCCAAAAAGTCATCAATTTGGGAAAATCATGTTCCCCATTCCAATTTCCATAACGATGCACCCATTCAGTTCAAAAACAATAAATTAAATCATAAGCCATCAACTTAAAACATGAAAAAAGTAATTCAAGTAATACCAATCAAAACTCCTCAACCCACTTTCAAACCCATAAATTCAAAATACATGGATAATGAGTAAATAAATGCCACAATGAAAAATCAAAGTTAGGGAATGGGATACATACCTTAAATACACAAAAAAATTAAAGTAAATTTGAAGTTCAGAGCTTAGACGGTGAATCCTCTGTAAAAACCCTTGAGTTTTCTTGGGTTTTGAGTTTAAGAGAGAAAGAATGGAGTTTGATCTGTTCAAAATAGAGGGAATGGGGTTATTTTATGTTTAAAGGTCGTGTATGGTGTTAAAAGACCAAAGCCCCTCACCCCAAGTGAAAAAAATAAAATTGGATAAAATTAAAATTAGAGCATAGCACACCCTTATTGCAGAGGGTAGACCCCGTGCCACGCCCTTATCGTGGAGCTAACTTCCATGGCATGCTACTATCGCAGAGGTACATTGCCTCGGAGTTCCAAAATAGCCCCGAACACAGAATGAAAATTCCAAAACTTTCCCAAAATACCCTTTTAACATCCCTAAACATAATTCAAGTCAAAAGTTAACATTGCAAAAGTGGGAGGGTCAAAAATAAAATCATTGAAATTTTGAGGGGTCTTATATTACCCCTCCCCCCCCCTAAATAGGATCATTCATCCCCAAATAAGGAGTTAGGCTATATTTAGCACGACATTAACAAGAATGCACCAGAATAAAATAACAATTCAAAATGCGACAAGTGAAAAATAAAAATCATACCTCAAGCACTCTCATCCAACACGGGGAACAAGAATGGGTATTTGGCCTTCATATCTTCCTCAGCTTCTCATGTAGCTTCTTCCGCCTTTTGGTTTATCCAAAGAACTTCCACTGAAGCTACATCCTTCATCCGCAAACTACAAAACATGCCCATCCAATATCTCAATTGAGAATTCCTCATAAGCTAAAGATTTTATTACTCCAACATCCTTAACTGGCACTATCAAGAAAGGACCACCCACATACTTTTTCAGCATAGATACATGCAAAACAAGGTGAAGAAAAGCCAAACTTGTTAGTAACTCCAACTCATAAGTGACATTATTTACTCTTCTTATAATATGGTACAGACTAATGTAACGGGGAATGAAATTCCCTTTCTTCCCATACCTCATGAATCCCTTGATAAGGGAAAACTTTAAGAACACCCAATTATTTACTTCAAACTTCAACTCCTTTCGCCTCACATCCGCAAAAGACTTTTGGCGACTCTGAGGAATCTTACGTCTTTCTCTAATCACTTTTATATTCTCCATTGATTGATGAATAGAGTGATGTGGTATAGAAATATAGCACTTTTGATGGTTAGAATGAGGAAAATATACCAGCTTATGAGGTTAGTTTGTTAGATATGATTCTTTTTGGGTATGTTTTGTAGGAAATTATGTTTTGGATGATAAGTTCATGAAAAGGTGAAAAGGGTGTTTTTTCCTATTTTTGGAGCAATTATGATTGGTCGAGACACTTTCCGGTTTGATTGTGATCAAATCATGTTCCAGAATCAAAGAAGAGCTGAAAAATGGCCCCTGGCACCTACTAAGTCAACCTACGGACCACAGGTAGGAAAACCAAGTGCCAGAAGTCCAAAATTCCGAGAGCTAACTTGCAAGATTTTTTCCATCCGGTACCTAGGTTTTACCTGCACCCAGGGCCAGGGCCGCAGGTTCTACCTGTGCCCAGTGTCAGACCACAGGTATGGACCACATGTGGCCACCGACCCTATTTTCTATTATTTAGTTTAAGCTTTGACTTTAGGGTTTCCTCATACACTATAAATACCCTTTATATGTTTTAGTATGAGTTACGCACTTTTGATATTCACAAATATGTTTTGATTCCATGATTTGATTTTGATCTTGAGATTTATGTGTACTGACTTCAATTGATTAATTCAATAATGATTGTGGGTTTTTACAATTCTTATCATTGTGATTTTATCTATGCTTTCAACTATGAATGATATTGATTTTTCATAAGTATGAGCGTCTAAACCCATAGGTAGGGTTGTTGAAACCCTGGAGGATTCACGAAGTAGGGGAAGTGTAATTGTTAAATTGAACCGATACCCATGGCATGCATTGCATTATCTTCACTATAATAGATTTCTTAGAAGTGGAAAATGTTAAGATCCCGCCTAAATTATTGCTACTTACTCTAAAAGATAAGTAGTGACTAGGAAAAGATAATGACAATAATAATTTAGAGTTGAGCTATCTATCCATGCTACTAGGTATTATCTATGTAAGATGGTTTGATTTCATCTAATAACTAGAAACTCAATAGGTAATAGTTAACTGGGATCAAGATAAGGGTTAGTAATGCTCATCTTGAGACTCAAAAGGTAAAGGGTGAAATCTATCTACTTATCCAAAAGACTATATATGGTACATAACTTATATATTCTACTTGTAAGGTATCCATTTGGTTCAACATAGCATGATAATCCTACGGAGTGAAGAAGCCAGGGGAACACAATCCTAGTGTTCACCAATATTGATCACAACCAAAGTTGATATTTTCTCATTGTATGATATTTTTATTCAAATCCTTCATTTACTTTTCCAGTTCTTACCTGTCGATTACAGTATCTGAAATCCACGAGTCCTCGTATTCCCTTCGGATTCGACCCCAACCTTTGTTAGGTAACTATATTTTGACAGCGACCATATTATCATCTGATAGAAGGTGTTGTTTGGGCGTCATCAAAATTTTGGTGCTGCTATTGGGGAATACGGTGTTGATTTATGATTTGAAGTTATTGCAGTCTTCGAGTTTTTTCTTTTTGTTCTTAGTTGGGAATATGCTGGTGTATGCCTAGCATAGAGAGTATTGGAAATCCCTTACTCCTATTGAGTTTGAATCTAGAGAGGATCCTACAAACACCTGGCAGGATGTCTGAGCAAAAAAAGAAGAACTTCCTTAAAGGATTCGTGATGTTGTAGCTCCCACTCCTCCTGAAGGAGTTCAGTATATTATTGACAGCCGAACTGGTGAACATTTAGCTCAAGCTGAAAATAAGAGGAGGGTAATAGAAGAAGCTTAATGCATAGCTTGAGAGACAGAGTTAGCTGAGTAGAGACAGGTAGCATACCACCGAGTAGTACTTGGTAAAACCAGAATAGCAATAAAGGAGGCCGACCTCAAGAGATCCCAGTATAGTAGTATGTTCAATCATATAATGATGAGGAAGAAGATATGGGATACGTTGAGACAACAAAGACTGTCTCTATTATTCCTCTTGTTTTTCCCCCTGATGTCAAGTTCAATATTTCTAGTGCTATGATTTAGCTCTTATACTTGAAGGGCATGTTTGCAGGGTTGCCTATAGACGATGCAAACATACATTTGGAGAATTTTACTAGGATTTGTAATTTATATACCATACCTGGGGTAGATCAAAAGGCATTGAGATTGAGTTTGTTTCCCTTCTCGCTTATTGGGGAGGCATCTTTATGGTTAGGGGAACTTCCAAGAGGGTCTATTACTAAATGGATCGAGTTACGCAGGAAATTCCTGAATATATTCTTCCTTCATCTAGAGTATTGAAGCTCAAGGATGAGATTTATAACTTAAGGCAGATGTAATCAGAATCAATGTATGAGTCATGGTTCAGGTTAAAGAAAAAACTTAGCATGGTGCCCAACCACCGAATTTCAGGGACAAGCTTGTTGGAGATCTTTTATAGAGCCCTGACTATCAGTTCTAGAGCAATGACAGACACTATCCTCGGAGAAGCCTTTATGAGATTATGATGGGAAATGGCTTCGAGTAATATATATCAAATCTTATTAACTAATTGAGGGTGGCAAACTCAGGAGGTTAAGAGAGATTCTGACAGTTATGCCATTGGATCTTCTAGTGATCGAAGAGTAGATAAGGATGTTGTAGCTTAGGAGATTTTACTATTGAGGATAGACATTGGTGAGTTGGCAAAACAATTTGCAACAATAAATTCTTCAAAGGTTAATGTAGTAGAGGTACACGGTGCAGCTTCTAGGATGCATGAGTCTAAGTTAGAGGAGGAGGAAAAGTATGCGGATCGTTAGTTGGCGGTTTTTCAAGACCAAGGGCAAGGAAATCAAGATTAGAACTATGATGAGAGAGATAAATACATTCCACCTAGCAGACGATATGTGGAATTGAGAATAGAATAGATGTGTCTAAGATAATAAAGGGTAAATGGAGTCAAGAAGCTTGCCTTAAAGAACTCAAGGATGAGTTTTTAGGATTGGCCCAGAAGGTTGAGTCATATGAAACTACTATCAAGTAGGTCGAATAGAAGTATAGGAAAATCTCTGTTACTTTAGCTGGGAGATATTCAAGAGCACTTCCTAGAGATAATGTGTCGAATACTCCAACACTAGTTTATTGTCTAGCTATTAACACGAGGAGTAATTCCCCACCAGATGAGCATTTTTTCTGCTATAAATGAGCCAAAGAAGGAAAATATTATTGCAGATGAGCCACCTGAAGCTGAATTTGAGAAGCTGACATGTAGTGATGATGATTTTGGGAGTGATGACGATGATGACTGGGTAGCAGGAGAACTCCAAGATATAGTGTAGCAGTTTTATGCAAATTTTCATGCACCATCAGTAGAAAAAAGGGGAGACCAAGGTGCAGTCACCATTCTATGTTCTATTGGACCTTATGGCATTAATCAAACTTTATGTAATACGAGAGAAGGAATAAATATAATGCCATTGGT
Source organism: Capsicum pubescens (assembly GCA_030864215.1). Classification (NCBI taxonomy): domain Eukaryota; kingdom Viridiplantae; phylum Streptophyta; class Magnoliopsida; order Solanales; family Solanaceae; genus Capsicum; species Capsicum pubescens. Next base: position 136,868,880 of record CM061546.1, on the reverse strand, counting down.
GGTATACAAAGTATTGGGGTTAGCCTAAATAAAGCCTACATCTGAAAGGTTGTTGATGGATGATTCATATGTAAAAGAGCTAGTGGGTATTGTTGTAACGCCCTAAAATCCTGTCCCAGAATGTCACACGGTTCTTAAGGCTACAAGTAGACCCAAGCTAACCCTTTCAGCCTGCTACTTAGTATAAAGTTTACTTAAAGATAATGGGAGCAAAATAAGGAATCATGTCATATCATGTCTAATTGAAATTCAAATGAGTACTGTAAAAGTAACAAAATACTGCAAATCTAAATATAGTGACCATCTAATCTGACAAAGCCTCTACTACTCAACAAACTAGAGAGCCATTGGGATAGATCCCCAACTAACTCGAACTGAACTGAAAGCAGTAGAACAACTACTAAAAATACTGAAGTATCTGGAGATAGGTCCTCGAACCATGAGGACTCACCATAGTAAAGGTGTAGATAAAGGTACTTGGGATCACTAACGTTGCTGGGACTGAGCACTTGAACCTACATTATGAGATAGTGTAGCACACAGACGTATATGTGGATCAGCACTTGGGAATTTACTGAGTATATGGGTATGTATGCAACTAAATATCAATACAATAAATATTTATGGAAAACATACATGGTTTGTAAATGACTCACATAGCTTGAATAAAACTCTCATAAATCATGAATAATGAAACATGTAGTATAATTCACGTGATCCATTACATTTTATTCTAAATCTGTATTCTTCCTTTGATCTCAAGCCTGAAAACTAGTTGAACTCTTAAAACAACAACTTTTAGAACATGCACTTTATTCTTTTGAAAACAAGGAACTTTTTTTAAACTCAAGGACTTAAAACCTTAATAAGTTTAAGACTTGAGACTCTAGGAAACTTGGGAGTTTCTTCTAGCCGACATAAACCATGTGAGCAACAAGGAGTCCAATGCCATGCCCACGTTGGGGAGAGCTATTCTATCCTTGCCATCGGAGTGGAACCTTTTACTTTTAGTGATCACTAGCTTAACCCACTTGGGGTAAATAAAATCCTACGGTGGCTTGTAGTTCTGGGGCATGAGACCTTGGAATCAAGACCAACTCAGTGATAAATACTACTTCCATACTTAAGCTCTGAACTTGTAAGAAAAATCCACCTTAAACAACTCAGAAATATGCAATGGAAGCCAACTATGCTTCCCTTTAGCTTAAATCAAATGGTGTGGATTTTCTTTCTTATCTTAGGATTAAAACCAACTCTTTTCTTGAAACTTTGGTAGACTATCACCAATAGGCTTTAAAACTTTAATAGAATGAAAATATCAATACATTTCTTGAAACACTTTAGAAATTATCAACAATTCATTCTTGGACTTAAGACATGTATATTCTTAAAGGATCACAATTTCACAATAAATCTTAATTCATGACACCAATCTTGGAAACTCTTGGAAATATCACATCAATATAGGAAGGTGCAATTTATAGCATAAATTATCAATTCAAATCATAAATAAGCGAAATAATCATGCAATTCAAAGCTTGAACAACTTATCAATTCATATTCTCAAAATAATATAATTTAGGTATAGACCCACTTGCAAAAACATAAAATTCATTTGTAAAAATTGAATCTTTGTGCACAAGAACGAAAAAAGTATTCTTGTTCAAACCCCACATACCTTGAATTAGGAGCTTTGGATGAACTCTAGCCCTTGGGACTCTATTCGTACACTTGAATGGATATTCTTGATGCTCTTGGTTTGAGGAATCCAATTCTTGATTCAATTTGAAGAATTAATGGTGAACTTAGGAGATTCTTGGAATTGGGTTTGGATGCTTAGGGTTTTTAATTGAGAGAATTCTTTGAGAAAAGTCGTATATGATGCTTGGAATGACCTTGGATTAGGTGTTTGGATGATTTAAGGGGCTTGGAAAAAGTCCAAAGTGCCTTTTTTAACTTCTGTACAAAGCTGGAAATTGAACTGAAAAACCCAAATTTATGGGCCACCGCGACGCGCCACTATCGCGGTGGCTCACTGGAATTTGACAAACGGAATTCTAGGGGTCACCGCGATGCGGTACTATCGTGTTGTCCCACTGGTTGGGACCTAGAACTTCAGCGCGACATGCCCCTATCATGGATTTCCACTAGAAATCGACAATTGTCAAATAGACCCTCTCCGCGATGCGCCAAGCACAAAAATGATGTTGTTTTATGACTAGGACTTAAATTAGCCATAACTTCTTTCTCGGTTATCGGATTTGGACAGATCTTATATCGTTGAAAAACTAATTAAATTTCCCACATGATAAAAAGTCGAAACTAAGAAAATTATATATGGTTTAAACGATACTAACTTAGGAAGTCATTTCTTAACATTCTCAAGGCGAAATTAAGCTTAAGAAAAGTTTGGGGTATTATAATATCTCCCCCTTGGGAACATTCGTCCTCGAATGTCACTAGTTAAGCTAAGAATATAGAGAAAACTAAGGATACATAGCTGAAACAAATAGCTAAACTGAATATATCTCTTTCTAAACTCTTGAATAATTTGGAGAATGCATGAACTTATATTAAGAATAGTTATATAACTGAATCTTTGATTAGAAAAGGACTGAATTAAGAAGGAAAGGTACCTTTGGCTTGATCTGAACTCGCAGAGAATAGGGGTGGGTACTTGGATCTCATATCTGACTCAGCTTCCCAAGTAGCGCCCTCAACTGACTGGTTTTGTCATAACACTTTGACCAAGGGAACCTCTTTGTTCCTAAGTCTATGGATCTGGTGTTCTAGAATATCAACTGGAATCTCTTCGAATGAAAGGCTAGTCAGGATATCTGGGTTCTCTAAAGGATCCACAACGACGAAATCACCAACGTGCTTCTTAAGCATGGAGACATGAAAGATAGGATGCGCAGCTAATAACTCTATGGGCAACTCAAGCTCATAGGCTACTCTCCCCAGCCGACTTAGGATTCTATAGGGGCCAACATACCGGGGACTAAGCTTCCCCTTCTTGCCAAACCTTTTCACCCCTTTTATGGGCAAGATATTCAGATACACCAAGTCATTAACTTCAAACTCAAGGTCTCTTCTTCTCACATCTGCGTATGACTTCTGACGACTCTGGGCTATCTTCAAACTTTCTCTAATCAACTTCACCTTCTCCATAGCCTCAAACACTACATCAGGCCCAATAAAAGTAGACTAGCCCACTTCAAACCAACCTATGGGTGATCTCCATCTTCTACCATACAAAGTCTCAAATGGTGCCATCTTGATGCTAGCATGGTAACTATTGTTATACACAAACTCAATCAATGTTAAATGCTCATCCCAACTACCTTTGAAGTTAAGAGAACATGCTCTCAATATATCCTTCAAAGTTTGGATGGTCCTCTCAACCTGACCATCTATCTGCGGATGAAAAGCGGAACTCAAATGAACTTGGGTACCAAGACCCTTCTGAAATTCCCTCCAAAACTGAGAAGTAAACTGAGTACCCCTATCTGAGATGATAGACAAGGGAAATCCATGGAACTTGACCAACTCCCGAATATACAATCTAGCATAATCCTCAGTTGTATAAGATGTATGAACGGGAAAGAAATGTGTTGACTTAGTCAGCCTATCTACAATAACCCAAATACAATCATGATGACAATGCGAAAGAGGTAAACTCATCACGAAATCCATATTCACTTCTTCCCGCTTTCAAGTAGGTATACCAAATTCTTGCATCACACCACTAGGTCTCTAGTGCTCTACCTTGACCTGTTGGCAAGTTGCACACTTAGCTACGAACTCAACTATATGCTTCTTCATACCACTCCACCAATAGATTTCCTATAAGTCCCAGTACATCTTTGTAGCACCGAGATGAATAGAATACCACACACCATGCGCTTCAGTCATAATTCTCTGCCTCAGATCATCAACATAAGGAACACACAATCTACCCTGCATTCTCAACACCCCATCTCCCTTTTGGGATAAAACCTCTACATTTTAGTCCTTAACTGACTTTTTCAGTCTGATCAAACTAGCATCTAAGTCTTGCTTCTCCTTCACTTCTGAAACTAAGGAGGATTCAGAACTACTCTGCACCAAAATACTCCCTTCAGTAGAATCAAGTAACCTAATACCCAATCTAGCCAGATAATGCACATCACGAGCTAACTCTTTTTTACCTTTCCCTACATTAGCCACACTGCCCATAGATAACCTACTAAGGGCGTGTTCCACTACATTGGCCTTTCTCGAATGGTACAACACGCTCATATCATAATCTTTTAGCAACTTTCCATCTCCTCTGGCGAAGATTCAACTCCCTCTGACAAAACACATACTACAAGATTTTGTGGTCCATAAACACATCAATATGAACACCATACAGATAGTGTATCTAGATTTTCAAAGCAAAAACCACAGCAGCTAATTCAAGATCATGGGTTGGGTAGTTCTTTTCATGTAGCTTCAACTGTCTAGAGGCATAGGCTATAACCTTACCTCTCTGCATCAGCACACAACCCAAACCAACTCTAGAGGAATCTCAATATACCATAAAACCATCCGTACCATCAGGAAAAGTCAACACAGGAGCTGAGGTGAGTCGAGTCTTCAACTCTTGAAAACTCTTCTCACAGGAACCTGACCAAAGAAACTTAACTTTTTTTTGGTTCAACTGAGTCATGGGGGATGTAATAGAAGAGAAACCATCAACAAAATAGTGGTAGTAGCCAGATAGACCCAAGAAACTCCTAATGTCTGATAGAGAGATAGGTCTAGGCCAATTTCTTACAGCTTCTATCCTTTGGGGATCAACTCTAATGCCTTTGGCTGAAATGATATGACCCAGAAAGGCTACTGATCTTAGCCAAAATTGACACTTGTTGAATTTGGCAAACAACTGATGATCTCTAAGAGTTCGCAAAACAATTCTAAGATAATTTTCATGGTCATTCTCAGTACGGGAGTAAAGAAGGATATCATCTATGAACACTATGACAAACATATCAATATACTGCTTGAACATTCGATTCATGAGGTCCATAAAAGTTGCTAGAGCATTGGTTAGCCCAAAATACATGACTAGAAACTCAAAGTGACCATAACGGTTTTGAAAGGCTGTCTTTGGGATATCACACTCCCTTACTTTAAGTTGATGATAGCCGGATCTAAGGTCTATCTTTGAGAAATAACTTGCACCTTGCAACTGATCAAATAGGTCGTTAATTCATGGAAGAGGATACTTATTCTTGACTATGACCTTATTAAGATGACGATAGTCAATGCACATACGCAAAGAATCAAATTTCTTTTGCACGAATAGAACAGGTGATCCCCAAGGTGACATACTGGGCCTTGTAAAACCTTTGTTTAAAATATCTTTGAGTTGCTCTTTCAACTCCTTAAGCTCTGCAGGTACCATACGATAGGGAGGAATAGAAATAGGCTGAGTATTAGAAGAAGGTCAATCCCAAATTCTATCTCTTTATCGGGAGGAACCCTTGGAAGATCTTTCGAAAAACATCAGGGAACTCATTAACAATGTTGGCTGACTGAATGGTTGGAGCCTCGAACCTAGTTTCCTTAACTCAAACTAGATGATAAATACAACCTTTGGATATTAGCATTCTGGCTTTGAGATAGGATATAAAATAACTCTTGGGAGATACTGAACTCCCAGACTACTCGAAGACTGCTCATCCGAAAATTGAAACTTAACCACATGGGTATGACAGTCTATAGATGCGTAGCAGGAATGAAGCCAATCCATACCTAGAATAAGGTCAATATCCACTATGTCTAAATTTATCAAATCAGCAGTATGACTCTATGAAGAACAGTAACGGGACACTTTTATACACTTATTTAGCAATAACTGACTCCCCCACTGGAGTAGAAACTAGGAAAGGCTCAGGAATATTTGTGGGACTTATTTCAAAACTCACAGCTACAAGTGAGGTCACATAAGAAAAACTTGACCCGGAGTCCAACAACACATAAACATCAAAGTGAAAGACGCGGAACATACCTGTAACAACGTCGGGAGAATCCTCCTTCTCCTGATGGGATGGTAAGGCATAGAACCTATTCTGGCACTGACCGCTAGTAGTACTGGAAGAAGCGCCCTGAGGAGGAGTTGGATGGGCTAAACAAGCTGGGGCACTATTTGCCTAAGTCTGAGGTCGCATATCTCTGTTCCCCTGCCTGGCATGCGGACACTCTCTAAGTCTGTGGCCCAACTTTCCACAACTAAAACAACCCCTCTATTTGGCCAAACACTCGCCGGGATGGGTCCTACCACACTTAGTATAGGGAGGATAATTAGGCCTGTTACTTACACTATTCTAGGAATTAGACATAGAAGGCATGTTCCCTTGCTCCTGCCTATTTCTGGGTGCGGGAGCACTAGCTGACGAAGGTGCTGGAATGGACGAATGGCTCTAAAACTGTGGACGGTTCCCTCCATAGGACCTAGCCTGATCATACTCATACTGCTCGAATCTCGCCCTCTTGTTTTCCCTTACTCTATCTCTTTCCCTTATCTTGTGTGCCTCTATTTGCTAGGCATGAATCATTAGCCTAGCAAGATTCATGTCCCTGTTGAGCATAGAAGTCCTACATACTTTCAACACCAGTCCAGATACTCCAGTCATGAACTTACTCATACTAGCTCGGGTGTCAAAAATCAAATTAGGATCATATTTGGCTAACTGGTTGAACTTCAAGCAGTACTCTTTCACAATCATGGAGCCCTGCCTTAAGTTTATGAATTCCTCTATCTTTGCTTTATCTCTAGTGAAAAGAACTTGTCTAAGAATGTATCTTGGAACACCTGCCAAGTAACGGGAGAATCATCTTTCCCTCTATTCTTCTTCCATACAAAAACTCATTCATATGCAATGTCCTTAAACCTGTAAGACGTCATCTCAACACTTTCTTCCTCTGAGATTTGTATCAATTGGGTGATCTTCTTTACCTCTTCGAGATACAACTGTGGGTCCTCACCTGCCTTCAACCCATAGAACTCTGTAGGGTTCATCCTCATGAAATTATGGATCCTAACAGCGGCTAAATCACCTCCTTGCTGAGGCAGAACTGTGGCCTGGTTATTTGACTAAACATTTGCGGTAACTACTTGGGCTAATGCCTTAGAAGCCGCCCAAAACTCAGCATGAGACACAGTTTCATTTAAGGGATCAACAGGATGGGGTTGCTCGTTATTGTTTCCGCGGGCATTCACTCTTCGGGGAGGCATTTTCTGAAATAACAGAGCACGAATCAATAGCTGGGAGAGACAACTGTAGGCACAATAGAATCTGAAAAAAAGAAATAACTTTTTCCTAAAATGTCTTGTAGCCTCTTGCTCAAAGATGTGGCGTGCTACACACCGATGATCAAGACTCTACTTAACGTGGCTTTTCAGACTCCCTAGGACTCCTTAAACCATAGGCTCTAATACTAAGTTTGTAATGTCCCAAAATCCTATCCCGAAGGGTCACATGGTGCTTATGGGTACAAGTAGCCCCAAGATAACCTTTTGAGCCTGCTACTTAGTATAAATCTTACTTAAATATAATGGGAGCAAAATAAGGAATCATGTCATATCATGTCTAACTAAAATCCGAATAAGTACTGTAAAAGTAACAAAATACTGCAAATCTAAATATACTGACCATCTAGTCTGACAAAGCCTCTACTACTCAACAAACTAGAGAGCTATTGGGATAGATCTTCAACTGACTCGAACTGAACTGAAAGCAGTAGAATAACTACTAAAAATACTGAAGTGTCTTAAGATAGGTCCTCAAACCATAAGGACTCACCACAGTGGAGGTGTAGATAAAGGAACTCGGGATCACTAACGTTGTTAGGACAGAGCACCTGAACCTACATTATGAGACAATGTAGCCACAGACGTATATATAGATTAGCACTTGGGAATGTACTAAGTATATGGGGGTGTATGCAACTAAATATCAATACAATAAATCTTTATAGAAAACATACATGGTGTGTAGATGACTCACATAGCTTAAATAAAACTCTCATAAATCATGAATAATGAAACATGTAGTATAATTCACGTGAGCCATTACATTTTATTCTAAATCTGTATTCTTTCTTTGATCTCAAGCTTGTAAACTAGTTGAAATCTTAAAACAAAAACTTTTAGAACATGCACTTTAGTCTTTTGAAAACAAGGAACTTCTTTAAAACTCAAGGACTTAAAACCTTAATAAGTTTAAGACTTGAGATTCTAGGAAACTTGGGATTTTCTTCTAGCCGACATAAACCATGTAAGCTACATGGAGTCCAATGTCTTGCCCATATTGGGGAGAGCTGTTCTATCCTTGCCATCAGAGTAGAACTTTTTACTTTTAGTGATCACTAGCTTAACCCACTTGGGGTAAATCAAATCCTACAGTGGCTCATAGTTCTAGGGCATGAGACCTTGGAATCAAGCCCAACTCGATGCTAACTACTACTCCCATACTTAAGCTCAAAACTTTTAAGAAAAATCCACCTTAAATAACTCAGAAATATGCAATGAAACCCAACTATGATTCTCTTTAGCTTAAATTAAATGGTGTGGATTTTGTTTCTTAGTTTAGGATTAAAATCAACTTTTTTCTTGAAACTTTTGTAGACTATCACCAATAGGCTTTAAAACTTTAATAGCATGGAAATATCAATACACATGTATATTCTTAAAGGATCACAATAAAGCTTAATTCATGACACCAATCTTGGAAACCCTTGAAAATATTACATCAATATAGGAATGTGCAATTTATAGCATGAATTATCAATTCAAATCATAAATAAGCAAAATAATATGTAATTCAAAGCTTGAACAACTTATCAATTCATATTCTCAAAATAATATAATTTGGGTATAGACCCACTTGCAAAAACATGAAATTCATTTGTAAAAATTAAATCTTTAGGCACAAGTACAAAAGAAGTGTTCTTGTTCAAACCCCACATACCTTGAATTAGGAGCTTTGGATGAACTCTAGCCCTTGGGACTCTATTTGTACACTTGAATGGATATTATTGATGCTCTTGGTTTAAGGAATCCAATTCTTGAATCAACTTGAAGAATTAATGGTGAACTTAGGAGATTCTTGGAATTGGGTTTGGATGCTTAGGGTTTTTAATTGAGAGAATTCTTTGAGAAAAGTCGTATATGATGCTTGGAATGACCTTGGATTAGGTGTTTGGACGATTTAAGGGGCATGGAAAAAGTCCAAAGTTCCCTTTTTAACTTCTGCACGAAGCTAGAAAAATTAAACTAGAAAACCTGATTTTATGGGCCACCATGACGCGCCACTATCGCAGTGGCTCACTGGAATTTGACAAATGGGATTCTGGGGGTCACCGCGAAGCGGTGCTAGCATGTTATCCCATTGGTTGGGACCTGGAACTTCAGCGTGACGCGACTCTATTGCGGAGTTCCACTGGAAATTGGAAATTGTCAAATAGACCCTCTCCGCAACACGCCAAGCACTAAAATAACGTTGTTTTACGACTAGGACTTAAATTAGCCATAACTTCTTGCCCGGTTATCAGATTTGGGAGGATCTTATATCGTTGAAAAGCTAATTAAATTTTCCACATAATAAAAAATCAAAATTAGGAAAATTCTATATGGTTTAAATTATACTTACTTAGGAAGTCATTTCTTAACCTTCTCAAGGCAAAATTAAGTTTAAGAAAATTTTGGGGTATTATAATTATGCGTAATATAGAAGTGAAGGTAGATTCATTCACTTATCCAGTAGATTTCATGATTTTAGACTGTAAAGTGGATACCCATTCTCCGATTATCTTGGGTAGACCTTTCTTATACACTGGTCGGGTATCAACTGATATGGACCTAGAGAAGATCACTTTCAAATGGAATAATAAGTAAATAGTGTTGAATTTATGCATGGAAGTTTAGTAGCCTAATGATATGAGAGTAGTAGTAGTGATTAATATAGTAGATGATAATGTGATTGCAGTGGATATGCCTATTGAGATAAGATTAGAGGTAAAAGCATTAGCAGTTGTGATTACGAACTTCGAGAGTGATGAGATAGATGAGTATTATGAGTTGGTTTAGGTACTGCATGGCATAGGTTCTTACAAATATACCCCTAAGAAGTTGGATCTTGACTTAAAAAATAGAACCACACCTTATGTAAGACCACCAATTGAAGAACCACCGATATTTGAATTGAAGGCCCTTCCACCTTACTTGCAGTATGCATTAACAATAATTTACCGATAATTATTGCAGAAAATCTAGCAGGAGCATAAGTAGAAGCTTTGATATCAGTGTTACGAAAGTTCAAGGGAGCTGTTGGGTGGACCACTGCAGACATTGTAGGGATTCCACCAGGTATATGCACACATAAGATACAGCTTGAGCCGGACAATATTCCCAGTATTGAGCATCAGAGACGACTGAATCTTTCTATGTGGGAGGTTGTAAAAAGGAGATAATCAAGTGGTTAGATGTTGGGGTAGTTTTTCCCATTGCAGACAGTATGTGGGTGAGCCCTATTCAATGCGTGCCAAAGAAAAGAGGAATCACAGTGGTTACAAATGATAAGAATGAATTAGTACTAATGGTGCCAGTGACTGGTTGAAGAGTACGTATAGACTACAGAAAGTTGAATAAGTGAACATAAATAGATCATGTCCCAATGCCAACATGGATCAGATACTGGATAAACTAGTAGATAGGGGGTTGGTACTATTTTCTTGACGGGTACTCAGGGTACAATCAAATCACGATTGCTCTCAAAGACCAAGAAAATACTACCTTTACTTGCCCCTATGGTACCTTTGGATTCAAGATGATGTCGTTCGAACTATGCATTGTGCCTGCTACTTTTTTGAGATGTATGATATCAATATTATCCAATATGATGGAAGACACTATTGAAGTATTCATGGATAACTTTTCCATGGTTGGGGACTCATTTAATGACTATCTAGCCCATTTGGCCAGTACACTGCAGAGATGTAAAAAGCATAATTTAGTACTAAATTAAGAAAAAATCCACTTAATGGTGAGAGAAGGTATCATTCTAGGGAACAATATCTCTAAATATGGTATTAAGGTGGACAAAACAAAGATTGGGATAATTGAGAAGTTACCGCCGCCAGTGTCAGTCAGAGGCATACGAAAGTTTTTTGGGTCATGTAGGATTTTATAGGAGGTTCATCAAGGACTTATCTAAACTTGAAAGTACTTTATGCAATCTTATAGAAGGAGGTGAAATTTCTATTCAATAATGATTGTCTCCAGGCTTTCGAATGCCTAAAGGAGCGATTGATTTTATCATCCATCATCGTGTGTCCAGATTGGTCTGCACCTTTTAAGGTAATGTGTGATGCGAGTGGAGTGTCCTTAGGAGCTGTTTTATGCAAAAGAAGATAAAAGATATTGCATCCCATCTACTATGCCAGGAAAGCTTTAAACCCCGTACAGAAAAATTACACAATTATAGAACACGAGCTACTTGCGGAGGTTTTTTATTTTAAAAAATTTTGGTCATATTTGATTGGAACTAAGGTACTTAATATTGAAGAAAGATGCCAAACCCAGACTGATCGTTGGGTTCTTTTGCTGCAAGAATTTGATTTTTAAGTCAAGGACTAAAAAGGGAAAAAAATCAAGTTGCAGACCACTTATCCAGAATTGAGGAGGAGACCATACAGAAGCTAGGGGATAATTTTGAGATATATAATGCTTTTTCCAATGAGTGAGTGTTGGAAGCATCTCATGATTTGATTCCCTGGTTTGCTGATTTTGCCAACTTTTTGGAGAGAGATATTATTCTAGATGATCTATCCTTCCAACACGATGGAGATTTATGCATGAGGTAAGGAAGTTCTTCTAGGATGAGCCATATTTGTTTATGGTCTGCGCTGATGGTGTGATTCGAAGATGCATTCCAGAGGTAGAGATGATGAGTATTCTGGAAGCTTGTCATTCTTCACCAGTTGGGGGTCACCACAGCGGCATACAGACAACCCACAAAATTCTACAGTGTGGGTTTTACTAGATTTTAATTTACAAGGATGCTTATTATTTTGCAAAATCCTATGACCAAGGTCAAGGTAATATTTCACGGTGCCAGGAACTCCCCGTGACACCTATTCTCAAGTTGGAGTTATTTGATATGTGGGGGGTTGATTTTATGGGACTGTTTGTGAAGTCCTATGATATAAGGCATATTCTGGTAGCATTTGACTATGTGTCAAAGTGGGTGGAGGCAGTTGTACTTTCAGGCAATGAAGTTAGAAAAGAGGAACACCTTTTCCTAATTTGGCACTCCACGTGCAATTATTAGTAAAGGTGTGTCACACTTCTGCAACCACTTGTTAAAAGCACTACTTGATAGATATGACATGAGGTATAATATGGAAACACCTTACCATCCTCAAATGAGTAGGCAAGTGGAAGTCTCTAAAAAAGAGATAAAGTCCATATTGACGAAAACTGTGAATGCCAACAGGACTGACTGCTCTAGAAAGTTAAAAGATGCATTATGGGACTACCAGACAACCTATAAGAACCCTATAGGTGTCTCTCCATATTATCTTATGTATGCTAAAGCATGCCATTTATCAGTTGAGCTTGAGAATAAGGCATTATGGGCATTGAAAAGGCTAAATTTTGAGTGAAGTGATGTAGGAAACTTGAGGTTGACCAAGGTGAATGATTTGGATGAATTTTGACTATGTGATTATAAAATCTCATCCATATACAAAGAAATAATAAAGTTTTACCATGACAAGAAGATCGATAAGAGAATATTCAAACTCGGTGATTTGGTCTTCTTATATAATTCAAGACTATACTTGTTTCTTGGCAATATGAAATCAAGATTGACTGGACCATTTATTGTGGTTAAGATGTTCCCATATGGTGCTATTGATATAAAGTGGGATGGTGATATCCCTTTTAAAAGGAACGGGCAGCGAGTGAAACACTACATGGAAAACCTCGAAGAAGTAAGAGTTTATGCTGAAATAGACCTTGACTAAGTTTGAGTAGCCAAGGGAACTGAGTCATGCAGTGATAGTAAATCAGGCTCTGCTTAGGAGGCAACCCAAGGTACACGGATACCCCAAGTATGTTCTCACCCCCCTCTATTTTACTTTATTTTAGCACATTAGGGACAGTGCACAATTTTTAGTTGGGGGTGGGCATACCATGCCGCCACGGGTTTTTATTGTCGTACTTCTTTTCCTGTCGGCAGAGGTATGATTGTAGAACCGGCATTTCTAGGATAATTTTATGTCATATTATGTTTTATTTCGTATTGTGTTGTTTTTGTGTAATTAGGAGATTTTAAGTATTTAGGACAGTAGTCATGTTTTGATTAATTTTTGATACCCCTCCAAAATCTGTGTTTTAGAACTGTGTGAATGTATATATGTACGAATATTATGGATCTTATTATGGCATTAGAATTAGGTGCATGATAATCACTTTCTAACAATTGCATAAATTGGATAGCTAGTAGTTGGTAATAATGACTCTGTGCTATGTGTGTGTGAGATACTACCTAGTTCCCTTTGTGTGTCGAATTCAGAATTTGTTTGGTTAGTCTTGCCTAGGTTGAAGAATAGTCGGTTAGGAAAGGATCATAGGCCATTTTTTATTTTAGTCCACTTTTAGCCTAAATGACCTATATGTAAATTGTATTCCTTGATCCCTATTTTGAGCCTTGTAGCCTATTTTTCTCATTTCACCATTCTCCTTCTTATTTATATTTACAATGAACCTATTTTGGCCCTAGTCCTCCTTGTACATTATGCACCTTAACTCAGGCAAAATGCCTAAGTTGAGGGTGGCTATCATAGGGGTGCAGTAACGACCCGAGACTACCCCCTAGTTGTTACACAGTGCTTATGACCCCGAAGGACCACAAGCTAAACCATGACTGATATCTGCTGTGAGCACTGAATACTAATACTGTATATAATGTGGAATTGGGCCGAATTGCCATAAGGTACAAAACATCTAAAACACTGATAAAAATTTAACATCTGATAAAACATCTAAAAAGTAAACACTGTCTGAACTGGTCTAGTCTGAAAGACTCTAACTGAACTGTCTGAAAAGTGAAGTTGATGGGACAAGCCCCCAACTAACTCCAACTACTGAAATACTGATAAAATGAAATACTAAAATAAAAGACCATCCTCGATAAATAAGGACTCACTACTAAATCTGCAACTGCTGACTGGTTCTGCCTAAGTGCGATCGGGAACCTAAGTATCTGAACCTATGATATAAGATATCATAGCACAAATAAAAAGTATGCGTCTGTACGTGGAATGTACCGGTATGCTAGATGAGGTAAGTCTGAATGCAAGAGTTCATATCCATGAACAATAACTGACTGAATAATATAGAGTAACTGAATATGGGAGTACATGGATAATTGAAGCTACTCTAAATACTAAATATGTAATACTGTGCATATATGTATACTATAACTGAGATTTTCTAAAGCTGAGCACTAAGTTTTTTATAACTGAGTAATTGATATTAGAAGTTGCTGATAACTAATTTACTGATACTGATTGACTGTGTCTGACAATCCTGATCCTGTAAAATGGAGTGAGTTCTATACTGAAGACTGAAACTGAAACTGTGGGAGGTAATCATCTAACCGATATGCCCCAAATAAGATAAGATAACTGAGTTGGGGTCCAATCTGTAACCCCAATTGAAAGGGTGTTAACACGGTGCCACAGGTATTAACAACTGTTGTGGAGTCAGTCCTAACTAATGGGTGACCCCTAAGATAAGTCCTAAGCTTGCAGGTGATCCCTAAGAATGTCAGTCCTATCTAACGGGTGACATCTCATAACCTACGTTGGCTACATAGTTCTGGAACTTAAGGATTATTTCTAGGGACCCAGTCCTAACTAACGGGTGAGACCCCATCCCTAGGCTTGCTCGGTACTAAATCTTACTCCTAACTGAAAGACACTGAACTGAGTATACTAAACTGGACTGAACTGATACAGAGTTTACTGAGCTTTCCTGAGTTTTGTAACTGACTGAGTTCTACTGATCATGACATGACTGATACTATTCTGTCACTGACACTGGCTCTAGGTAAACAACTAAATTTTCAAGTATTAAATACCCCTAGGACTCGATAGCATGAAAAGTAAAGCAAAGCATGATCTTGAATAACATAATAACGTTTACTTGGTCATAATTCATCTAGAGAGACATTTTATAAAATACTTGTAATGCGTTAACTTGTACATGAATGGGGAATACATTTTAGCATGCTATAATGGCATTATTTTATTCTCATAGACAATTTATCAAACACATAGGAGGCATTTTTGTTTTACTAAATCATAAACACTTAGGGTAAACATGGTTATAACAATCAACTTGCAAATTGAAGGGTTTATCATGGATATCATGTAAATCAACTCATACTAGGAACAATTCTTGAAACATGGAATTTAAATCATGGATAACACATAAGCATGGCTATTAAAATGCCCAAACTTGCAATTTCATGGATTACAACATGGGTATTACTCAATTCAATATACATGTTGTTCAATTTCATGGAATCTACCATTAATCATGGATTTAAAATTCAATAAATGTCAAAACATGAATACAATCCAATTTCATACATGTAAATCATGAATCATGAATCTTGAAGTTTTAAAAATAGATTCTTGGACTCTATGGGTGAAAGGGACCTATAGATGAACACCTAACATACCTTAATTTGTGAGTTTCTTGAAGTTTTTGGTGAATTCTTGAACTTTGTGCTTGATTTCTTGAACTAGGATTTTTGCCTCTTGAGAGAGAATGGTTTAATTTGGGGGAAAATTAGCTGAATAATGAAGTAACTAGGTTAACTAAAGGTGAATTTTGTGATAAAGGCTGACTGGGGTGAGGGGCACAAGACTTTAATGCCCTCAGATTTAAAACTTGAAATTACTAAAAATTCCCGATTTTGGCAATCGGCCGATGCAAAGCCATCGCACTGTGTCACTGGAAAATGACAACTGGTAACTGGACTGGTGGCACGATGCGGCACCATCGCGGTGTCTTGCGGGATGCGATTTTTGTCCTTTGCACAACGTGGTGGAATCGCGTTACCTCACTAAAAATTGACAATTGTGAACTGGGTCTATAGCGCGATACGCTAATATCGTGGAGCAATACTGGAATTGACAATTACCATTTGGTCATGCTCTGTGACGCGTTGATGGCTCAGGTGGCACACTTTCTTACTAAAATAGCTCTAACTCTTCGCTCGGGTGTTGGATTTGGGAGAATTTATACCGTTGGAAAGATAATTGAATTTTCCACGCAATGGCAGGCTCTAAACTGAAATATACTTGGTATTTTAAAAAATAATTATGGGATTACTCAAGTACTAAGACTTAAATTAAGCTAGGGAAATACTAGGTATTATAATATCTCCTCCTTGGAAATATTTGTCCTCGAATGAGACTGATGAAGTTGAGAAATATGAAAGACTGAGTTTACACGCTGAACATGCAAAACTAAAACCTGACTACATGACTGAACTACTGAAAAACTGAGTTCTTCTACTGAACATGCATATCTGATGCATGAGTAGATGACTGAATTGATTCATGAATACGTGACCGAATGTGCAACAGTAATAGAGTATCAAGATTATAATTGTAACTGAACATGGAGCTGGGTATAGCTAAGAAAGACTGTTACCTTAAGTTGAGAATATTGATGAACCTGAGGTCATTTATTGAATATGTATGAACAGGAACTTGAGGGCAAGACTAATCCTGAAATATGATACATGAATTGAATACGTGAACTGCACTGATTCCTTGAATACATGCCATGACTTAGGAATGGTCATACGGCTGAGATTGGAATAAGAGGGTCAATTTATGAGTACCCATTATCCCTAAATGGATTCATGACATGAAGAGAGAATGAAAGGTTTAGAACATGAAAGCTCGGGGATTATAGTGCATCTCCCCCCTTGGGACACTATGTCCCTCGAGAATGCTGACTTGGCTGAGATACTAAGAAAAAACATGAGACGATGCACAAGGCACCTACGAATTGAATCATGACTGAATATCTGGGATCTGAAACTGAGGCATGATGCATAAACTAGGCTGAACTCATAACTACTAGGATGTTCCATTTTGGGATAGGACGACAAGATAAAAAGATGGGAAACCATTCGAATTTGTCCGCCTGATTGCTAAACTGAATTGTTGGCTTTACGAACTAACTCATACTGAAAACTTTTACTCGATTGAAGTATTTCTGAGACACTCTTTCTATAAGGTTCTAATAACTTTAGGGAGTAAGGTACCTTGGTATGGTCTGAATAAGATATCTGAATAAGAAACCATAACATGGCTAAAATTTTGTAATATGGGCACTGATAACCCTACCTATTGAGGTTTGAGCTGAACTGAATTCTCCCGCTAAGTTCAAGCCTACTCAAATCTCCGAAATACATTTAGCCACTTACACATTAATATGAAATTCAAGCCTATCTTCATAACTAAAACCTCGTGTAAAACAAGCATGTAACAATCTTTTCTTAACATTAACCATTTTCTCTCTCCCAACTAAGCAACTGCTCATCACTATATTGTTTCGTAAGGAGAGTTTGCTGAAGGTTAAAACATGATGACCTGAAGTGTGAATGGACACTATACTGAACTTGACATTTAACTGAGGCCTACGGAATAGAACATCAACATCCTGGATTTATCAAGAGATCTAAACTTAGGATATACATGACATAATCTGGATTTAGCTGATCACTAGGAGTATAGCATAAGTCATGGAAATTGAGAACACTGTAAGGCATGAGTACATGAGTCATGAGATGCATGACCTGAGTTTGGAGTTTCTATATTAATGGAACATGATTCATTATACTGAGTGAACTAGGACTCCTTGTACTAGGAACTGTAAGCGTACCTGATTTTTGATTACGTGGCTGAATATGATCTAGGATCATAGAGCTGACATGTAAGGCATGAGTACTGATATTACTGACATTACTTCTAAAATCTGAAATCCTGACTTGGTTACTTATTCTGCCATCTCCCCCTTAGCTTAAAACCATCATTTTAAAGTTGTAAACCACTTAATCAACAATTGTAAACTGAGTTGTCACCACTTTACTCTAAAGTCTGGGGTAGACACTTAGGAGGGCTCTTCTAATATTTCAGGTTTGACATCGATGTTGATGGCTTCATAGGTGTTACAAAGAAAGTAAATCCTCGGGATCTAACAAGGTATAAACATAAATGTGAAAGACTTATAACGTACCCATAACTATATCAGGAAAACTTCCCTGATCATGACGAGACTGGAGTGCATAAATTTTGTTCTGGCGTTGACCACTAGTGGTACTGGAAGTGGCGCCCTGTTGAGTTAGGCGACCGGATGGGACTGGATGATGGTTGAACTAGCCTTGTTGATGCAAATCTTTTCCTCTATGAGCCAGTACTATACACTCCTGTATCCTGTGGCCTATCTTACCATATCCTAAACATATATTGTTGTTAGATCTACACACACCTAGGTGATTTTTACCATATTTTTCTCAAAGTGGATGGGTACGACCACTGCTCACACTACCCTGGGTTTTGGAGTTTGGTGCCCTATCTAGACTGTCATTCCTGAACGTTGGTACTGGCGCACTAGCTGAGGATGGAGCTGGAACTGAAAATTTTGGATGAAATGGGGAACGGTTTTCTCCGTATGACTTAGGCTGAGCAAAACTAAAGATACCCATTATGGCTCTCTTATTCTCTCTCTCCTTCTTCTTAAGATTCTACTTCTCAATCTGTTGAGCATGGACCATAAGCCTAGATATGTCTATCTTTTTAATTAACATCACTGTTCTGCACTCCTTAACCACACTATCTGACACCCCAGATATGAACTTGCTCATTCTGGACCTATTATCTACTACCACATTAGGAGCATACCTGGCTAACTGAGTAAACTTAAAGAAATACTCTTTCACACTCATACTACCCTGCTTGAGGTTGATGAACTCTAACACCTTGGCTTCTCTCAGCTCTAAGGAAAAGAATCTATCTAGAAAGGCAGTAGCAAACTCTTCCCATTCTATGGGCTCTGCACCTGTTCCCCTGTCTACCTGGCACTGCTTAAACCACGTATGAACTACATCTTGTAGCTGATAGGCAGCTAACTCATCACTCTCACTGGAAGTCACTCCCATGATATTTGTGACTTTTTGAACCTAATCGAGAAACTCCTGTGGATCCTCTTCTGACTTAGAATAAGGAAGGATTTATTCAGGTGAAGTCCCAAATTCTAGTTGCAGTACCATTGCCACTGGGTTGGCCAGAACAGCAGTTGGCCGTTCATTCTGAGTTGCAACTGAATTGGCTAGAGTAGTGAATGTAGCTCTGAATTCTGCATGAGAGATATGCTCGTCCATGGGATCTACCTGAATGGGTTGAGGGGCAGACTGATTTTTGGTCCTTCTTTCGTTAGTTCTTTTGGGAGGCATATTCTATAAATGGAAGGAAGAAGTAGATTAGACTGAGAGTTTTTTACTAGAGCTCATGCTCACTCGCATGATATGAATACTGAAAAAAGGGAAAATATTCCTAAAACATCTCATAGCCTCATGTCCATAAGTGTGGCACACTACACACCCATGTACAAGACTCTACTTGATGCGAATTTTAGACTCTCTAGGACTCTGTTGAACCTTAGGCTCTGATATCAAGTTTGTAATGACCCAAGATTACTCCCTAGTCATTATACGGTGATTACGACCCCAAAGGATCATAAGCTAACCCATGACTGATATCTGTTGTGAGCACTGAATAATAATACTGTATAAAATGCGAAATTGGGCTGAATTTCCATAAGGTTCAAAACATTTAAAATACTGATAAAAATGTAACATCTGATAAAACATCTGAAAACTAAACATTATCTAAACTGGTCTAGTCTTAAAGCCTCTAACTGAACTATCTGAAAAGTAGAGTTGATAGGACAATCCCCTAACTAACTCCAACTACTGAACTATTGATAAACTGAAATACTAAAATAAAAGACTATCCTCGATAGATGAGGACTCACTACTAAATCTACAACTACTGACTGGATATGTCTAAGTGTGATCGAGAACCTGAGCGTCGAAACCTATGATATGAGACATCATAGTGCAAAAAAAGAGTATGTGTCAGTATGTGGAATGTACTGGTATGCTAGATGAGGTAAGGCTGAATACAAGGGTTCATATACATAAATAGGAACTGACTGAATGATATAGAGTAACTGAATATGGGAGTACATGGATAACTGAAACTACTATAAATACTGAATATGTAATACTATGCATATATGTATACTATAACTGAGCTTTTTCTGAAGCTGAGCACTGAGTTTTTGATAACTGAGTAACTGATATCTCAAGTTACTGATAATTGATTTATTGATACTGATTGACTGTGTCTGACAGTCCTGATCCTGTAAAATAAATTGAGTTCTATACTGAAGACTGAAACTGAAACTGTGAAAGGTAATCATCTAACTGACATGCCCCAAATAAGATAAGATAACTGAGTTAGGGTCCAATCTGTAACCCCAATTAGAAGGGTGTTAGCACCATACCATGGGTACTAATAACTGTTGTGGAGTTAGTCCTAACTAATGGGTGACCCTTGAGATTAGTCTTAAGCTAGCGAGTGATCCCTGAGTATGCCAGTCCTATCTAACAGGTGACATCTCATAACCTATGTTGGCTATGTAGTTTTGTAACTTAGGAATTGCTTTTAGGGACCCAGTCCTAACTAATGGGTGAGACCCTATCCCTAGGCTCGCTTGGTACTGAAACCTACTCCCAACTGAAAGACACTGAACTGAGTATACTGAACTGGACTGGGCTAATACAGAGTTTACTGAGTTTTCCTGAGTTTTATAACTGACTGAGTTCTACTGATCGTGACATGACTGATACTATTCTATCACTGACACTAGCTCTAGGTAAACAACTAAATTGTTGGGTATTAAATACCTCAGGACCCGATAGCATGAAAAGTAAAGCAAAGCATGATCTTGAATAACTTAATAATGTTAAATTGGTCATAATTCATCTATAGAGACATTTTATCAAACACTTGTAATGCATTAACTTGTACATGAATGGGGAATACATGTTAGCATGCTATAATGACATTATTTTATTCTCATAGATAATTTATCAAAGACATGGGACGCATTCTTTTTTTACTAAATGATAAACACTTAGGGTAAGCATGGTTATAACAATCAACTTGCAAATTAAAGGGTTTATCATGGATATCATGTAAATCAACTCATAATACGAACAATTCTTGAAACTTGGAATTTAAATCATGGGTAACATATAAGAATGGCAACTACAATGCCCAAACTTGCAAATTCATGGATTATAACTTGGGAATTACTCAATTCAATATACATGCTATTCAATGTCATGGAATCTACCATTAATCATGGATTTAAAACTCAATAAATGTCAAAACATGAATACAATCCAATTTCATATATGTAAACCATGAATAATGAATCTTGAAGTTTTAAAAACAGATTCTTGGACTCTATGGGTGAAAGGGACCCATACATGAACACCTAACATACCTTAATTTGTGAGTTTCTTGAAGTTCTTGGTGAATCCTTGAACTTTGTGCCTGATTTCTTAAACTAAGGTTTTTGCCTCTAGAGAGAGAATGGTTTAATTTGGGGGAAAATTGGATGAATAATGAAGTAACTAGGTTAACTAAAGGTGAATTTTTTGTTAAAGGCTGACTGTGGTAAGGGGCACAAAACTTTAATGCCCTCAGATTTAAAACTTAAAATTACTGAAAATTTCCTATTTTGGCACCCAGCACAACGCAGTGCCATCGCGCTATGTCACTGGAAAATGGACAACTGGAAAACTGGACTGATGGCGTGATGCGGCGCCGTTGCGATGTCTTGCTAGATGCGATTTTGGTCCTTGGCGGATACGGTGGAATCGCGTTGCCTCACTGAAAATTGACAATTGTGAACTAGGTCTATAGCGCAACGTGCCAATATCGCGGAGCAACACTGAAATTGATGATTGCCATTTGGTTATGCTCTGCGATGCATTGATGGCTCGGGTGGCACACTATCTTACTAAAATGGCTCTAACTCTTCGCCCAGGTGTCAAATTTGGGCGAACTCTATACCGTTGGATAGCTAATTGAATTTTCTACGCAATGACATGCTCTAAACTGAAATATATTGAGTATTTCAAAATTTTGGTATGGGATTACTCAAGTACTAAGACTTAAATTAAGTTAGAGAAATACAGAGTATTAAAAGTGCGTAGTGTGAAATGAGTATAAAGAAGAATAAAATAAGAGAAAAAAATTAGTAAGGCTAGGTGTGTTAGAAAAAGAAAAAAAATTGTGGAAAAAATATAAAAAATAAAAAGAAGAAAGAAACCACACCCAACCTAAATATTTATGAAAGAATAAAAAAGGAGAAATAAGGGTGAAATTAAAAGAAAATTTGATAGTAAGTGAGATTCCAAAGTTAGAATCATGCCAAAAAGGCTTAGTCACTTGATATATCCAAATGTACCATAATATCCCCCAAGCCTACATCACCATTCAAGAAAAGTCCTATAGTGATTCTAACCTAACTATCTGAATGCTAAGGTAAAGAAAATAAGGGCAAGCCTATGGTATTTGACATACATTGATTGGAACTTCTCTTTGAGTGCGAGTGTCTTTTCACCGTCCCTGCATTGATATTCATGATTTTATATGAGTGAGTGAGACATCCTTGTTGTGAGGGAACTTAAGTCATATTGCTAGCTATTTGTTTGTTTTGAGTAGTGTAACTTGTATATATGAGTGGTTGTTTGTTGCTAATTTAACTGTCATACCTTGATCCCATTATGTCACATTTTTGTGCTTCATGTTCCTACATAGTTGGTTTTGAAAAATAAGATTGGAAGGGGATGTTGTAATTTGAGTTTTACGTGTTGATTGAATGCCCTGAATAGCTTAGTTTCTCCTTGTTAAGCATCATTTTTATTTTTGTTGTGTTTTATTTCTTGAGGACATGCCAACGTTCTAAGTTGACGGTGTTGATTTGCTATAGAAATATAGCACTTTCGATGCTTAAAAAGAGGAAATTATGCAAGTTTATGTGGTTATTTTGTTAGATATGATGTTTTTTGGGTATGTTTTGCAAGAAATCATGCTTTGGATGATAAGTTCGTGAAAAGGTGAAAAAATATATTTTTGGCTATTTTGGAGAAATTATGGATATTTGAGGCACTTTTCGGCTTGATCGTGATCAAATCATGTTTGAGAATTGAAGAAGAGCTAAAAAGATGACTCCCAGCGCCTACTAAGTCAACCTACGGACCGCAAGTAGGCAAAACAAGTGCCAAAAGTCCAAAATATCGAGAGCTGAATTGCAGGATTTTTTCCATCTGGTACCTGCAGTTTGTACATGTGCCCAGGGATAGGACCATAGGTACTACCTGTGCCCGGTTCCAGACTGCGGGTACAGACTACATGTGGCCACTGACCCTATTTTCTCTTATTTTGTTTGGTCTTAGGTTTTAGGGTTTCCTTATGTACAACAAATACCTTTTATGTAATTTTTAGTAGGAGTTACGCACTTTTGATATTCACAAAAATATTTTGATTCCAAGATTCAATTTTGATCTTGGAATTTACGTGTATTGACTTCAATTGATTAATTCAGTAAGGGTTATGGGCTTTTACAATTATTATCATTGTGATTTCATCTATGCTTTCAACTATGA
This sequence comes from Capsicum pubescens, assembly GCA_030864215.1. Taxonomy (NCBI): domain Eukaryota; kingdom Viridiplantae; phylum Streptophyta; class Magnoliopsida; order Solanales; family Solanaceae; genus Capsicum; species Capsicum pubescens. Next base: position 136,845,013 of record CM061546.1, on the reverse strand, counting down.
ATGATATTGATTTCTTCACAAGTATGAGCAGCTAAAACCCATAGCTAGGGTTGTGGAAACCCTAGTAGATTGACGAAGCAGGGGAAGTGTGATTGTTGAATTGAACTGATACCTATGGCATGCATTGCATTATCTCCACTATAAGAGATTTCTTAGCGGTGGCCAATGTTAAGATCCCTCCTAGATTATTGTTACATAATCCAAAAGAGTAGTAGTGACTAGGAAAAGATAATGACAACAGTAATTTGGAGTTTAGTTGTTGATCCACACTACTAGGTATTATATATGTAAGATGGTTGATTTTATCTAATAACTAAAGACTCAAAAGGTAATAATTAACTGGGATCAAGATAAGCATTAGTAATGCGACATCGTGAGACTCAAAAGGTAAAGGGTAAAATATGTCTACTCATCCAAAGGACTGTAGATGGTATATAACATATTGATTCTGCATGCAAGGTATCGGGTTGGTTCAATATAACACGATAAGCCAACAGAGTTAAGAAGCCAAAGAGAACACAATCTTAGTGCTTACCAATACTAATCACAATTGACGTTGATATTTGCTCTTTGTTTGATATTTCCATTTAAATCCCCCATTTACTTTTCCAATTCTTACCCATCGATTACAACATCTGAAATCCACGATTCCACGTATTCCCTTCGAATTCGACCCCAACCTTCATTGGGTTACTATATTTTGACAGTGGCAGTATCATCATCTGATAGGAGGTGTTATTTGGATGTCATCACAGAGTCAGGACCAAACAACCTAGTCTCACCAACCTCAAACCACCCAATTGATATATAATTATTAATACTTTTGTTTAAACACAATAGAAAGCATAAGTAGAAATCACACTATATAATAAACTATAACTTCTTATTTTTATAAAATCAAATGATATCTTACAAATTATTTAAGTTTTCATAATTAACATTAAAATATCATACACTCTAGTGCTTATTTTAATATTAGATTAAACACATTCGCTTATATTAAACAACTAATTTTAATGTTCTACTTTATTTAAAAACTATACAAGAGAATAAATTAAAATTATAAATATATGTTTATTAATATTCTTTTATAGAATCATACGAATCAATAAAGAATACTAATCCATACATAAATTGATTTTAAATACATTTAAACTCCTTTCATGTGTGTTTAACAAACGAAAATAAGGACATCGATGAAAGTTTTAATGAATCATAATGTTAAAAGACTGCTTTTATGTCTTATCTTATATACATCAAGAATAGGAGATTAATTTAATATAGTAAGCAAGAAATTTTTTTCAAATTGTTTGTCTATCTAATGAGGAAATTTACTATTTCAAATACGAAGAATCTAAAGAATTAACAAAAGTTAATATGATATATATTGTAGTAATTTAACATAAGGTAGTTAATATTACATTTTAAATAAGCTGTTCAAAATAATTTTAACAGATGATTAGTAAGTAATTATGTTTTCATAATTTATATGCATTGTAAATCTTTGTAATGATATGTATCAAGTGAAGTTTTGAAATTATGGAAGGATTCGCTTATTGTGTATAATAGATACACGCCTATTCAATAATTATGAGTATTTTATTATTATTATTTTACTATAATATAGTAATAACTACTTTATGCAATTAAATGTGTGGCCAAAATTAATTTTACTTTTTTTTATCATTTATGGAACATATGTGAGTATTTACACATCCACTGATAAACTATGTCTCCCAATATTTCAATTTATATAACTTTGATTTGACATCGAATTCAAGATACATGAAAAAACTTCACAATGTTTATTCCGTGGTTTTGGATAAGAGCAGAGAAAGTTTGTCTGAAATCAAAATTAAAAATATTTTAATGGAACAAACTTAAAATATAAAGAAAATTTTAAGAAACGAACTTTTCCATAACTTTTTGAAGAAAAACAATGGGCTCCACTTCTTTAAGATGTTACTTGATATTTTAAAAATTTTCAAAGCATAGTCATTAGAATTTTCTGGAACATATTTTTTTTTAAATCCCCACTCTTTGCATGATGTACAATAATTTTAAGTTAGACTTTTTGTTAATTGACAAATTTTCCCTTGCTCATCCTAATTATGGCTCTTCTATATAAATATAAAAAAATAAAAATCTAGAGTTTCATTATCTTATCAAATTGCCCTTGAAATAAGTCATATTTACTAAACTACCCTTGGTCATCCACTTGATCACCTTTCTATATAATATAATTTACCATACACTTTTACGAACATTATTGTCTTTTTCATGATCCAACAAGATCACATTTTGAATAAAAAATGCTTCTACTATTCTACATGAGCATTTGCAAAAAAAACTTACATGTCAAGATTTAAACTTTTAGTACCTTTGAAAGGATAAGAAAAGAGGTTTTGACGGCAAAAAAGAGCCTTTTTAAAGTCTAAGCACTCAAAATGAACCTTTGGAACTTCTATGGAAAAAGTTAAGCACTCAAAAAAAAAATATAGCTTTATTTTCTTTTAAGATTAGAAGACGTGGAAATTAAGAAAACATGTTACAGTATAATTTGTAATTTGTTATGATTCTGTTATAAATATATTTACATTATAGTGAATGTCTATCAAGAATATAGAGATCTATCAAGATCTAATAAGATCTATCAAGATCTAGTTGATATCTATCAAGATTTGAAGTATCTGTCTTTTAGTCAGAAACTAGAAGTAATTTTCCCTATAAATAGAGGAGTTTTACTCATTGTAAATCATCCTCATCCTCAAGAATCTTATGATCTCTCATTCCTCAAGAGAAATAAACATCCTCAAGAGTCTTATGATCTCTCATCCTCAAGAGAAATAAATAAGCCTCCTCTCTTCTCTCTCTATTTATTCTTGTTGTTCTTACTTTATATTTCATAACACGTTATCAGCATAAGATTCTGCCAAACAAGGTGAGATTATAAATCTAAAGGTAATTTCAAGGTTAGTGATTCCATGTGTTATTTGTCTTTTGCTACTAATGATTTAATTATTATTGAATTTCAAGAAAAATAATTGGTTTGGGATCACTTATGCTTTCAATTTGTTCATGAAGAATAATATTATTAAAAGATATGATGATGAATTTAAGTCATGTCTCATTAAGAGGGTAAAACACTAGATTAAAAGTTCTAATACACCATGATGATAAGATGTTGGGTTCAATTCCCACCGAGTAAGACACTGGATTAAAAGTTCTAATACACCATGATGATAAGATGTTGGGTTCAATTCCCACCGAGTTATGCCTAAGACACCTTTATATGGATAAGTCGTTGAGTTTGAATCTCAATGCACCATATTAATGATATTATGATGGCTAAGACAAAAAAAATAATATGTATTTGATAAAAAGTCATGAAACTTGCCCATTGAGTATGCTCCATTCCATGAAGTGAATGTGGTAGCAATATATGATATATTTTGAAAGATATATATGACTCGATGTGCTCTTGATTTAGAAATATTATGAAGAGGTTATAAGCTATCAGAATTTGAGAGGCTTAAGGCATGACTATATTTCATTCTTGGAGAATGAGAAGTTTATTAATACAAACATGCACTTAATTGTAATGGTATCACATCTCACCTCCGAAAGCGGCTAAATAACTAAGAAGAGTTATTTTAAAATCTACTTCTAAAGTAATAAATCTGAAATTTATTCATGCAATAGTAAATATGAAATTTACTAAAGAAAAAAAAAGTACATGGCATGGTAAACTTGAAGTTTACTAACATAAAAGTTCATAAATCAACATGAACGATTGTGACATCTCAAAGATATGCATAGTGAGAATTAAACATATATTGAAGAATTAGAAAATTCTCCATTACTTTTAATGTTGCTTGTTCTCTTGATAAGTTGGTTGGACCAACTAATTATGGAATTGGATCCCTTAAATTCTGAAAAACATAAAAGATGAATAAGGGCCCATTCACCTATCATGTGATATATTGAAAAGATGCAACAATAAGATAATCACATGTACGATTATTGTCAACCTGCAGTTTGACATTCATAAAGTTGTTTGCCCAATAAAATTGATTTAAGAACTTAATTTTCAGATTGTGTAGTCAAGACAATTCATCTTGATAATGCTGGTTTAGCATTGAATGTCTTTGATAAATAGCTAATCATTGCTAATGAGAATAAAGCTTCATGTGTTGGTCTGAAATATGATATGTTACATTAAATAGCAGTTGTATGCATTAGATCAATAAATTATGATTATTTTTTCCCTCTCAATTGGTTCAAGGTTGGGAACCAAATATTCCATCTAACAGTTTTGATGTGTGGTATACGATTACTGAATATTCTATGATGCACAAAGATGGATCCTCAAAGAAGATGGAGGATGCATGTTAGTTTTCCTAACATAAGGGGGAGATTATAAGCAACTATGAAGTATATTAGGAATTATCATCAGATCTTCATTCAAAAGATAATTCAAGTCAAATGCCGAAAACATCTCGTATTTAAGCTGCAAGTGCTCCTATTTTGTGTCCATGAAGGACAAAGTCTATGCATGCGTGAAATGTAGTAGACCAATCAGTTCCAAATAAAATAATTCGTGAAAAGAATAAGGAGTAAATAATCATAATAAGACGGCAATGTGCTCTTGAAGAGCCTACGGTATAATACTTCATGAAACCTTATGAGAGGTTCAGGTAACTGAAAATAATAAAGTGATAAGATCTCAAAATGTTATGTCACACTGTGAATCGATACGAAATGATATATCATTAATATCTTTGATACAATATTGGCGCAATATTGTAAAAGATTACAAGGATCTGAATTCTACGTTTATTTAAGCATGCTGGCGTAGAAACATTTATCAAGTGACATGAAAGGATGCATCTTGGTAAGCATAACACTTATTTGATTTGCAATCCAGACACTTGAAGATGTCACACATATTTATATTGTCACTTGACAAAAATCCATATGAAAATTCTTAAAGAATTCAAAATTCTTGAAGCATATAAAGTTTCTGGAAAACTTGTTTATTATCCTTATGAAGGATAAATTGATAGTTTGAAAATCATTGAAACTCTTGGAGAGTTTTCAAAAGCAATAGATTATTTGCTGAAATGAGAAACATACAGAATTAGATTGGTCCTGAACTATCATATCTTAGTGCAATTGATGCACTAATATATCTTGCAAATACTACAAGTCCTGATATAACCTTTTTAGTTAATTTGTTAGCAAGGTATAGTTCTGATCCTACTAGGAGACACTGAAATGAGATCAAATACATATTATGGTATCTAAAAGAGATAATCGATATGGGCTTATTTTTGCAGTCCTGATCTTGTTGATTATGCTAATGCAGGGTATTTATTTAACCCACATAAATATCGATCTCAAACATGCAATGAGTTCACATGTGGTGATACTTTCACATCTTGGAGATATACAAAGCAGTCTATCTAGCCACTTTATCGATCCATGCCGAGATAATCATTATTTATGAAGATAGCCAAGAATGTGTATGGTTGAGGTCCATGATACATCTCATCCGAGAAAAATATGATTTGATAATAAAGTACCCATGATTTTATATGAATATAATGCAGCATGGATAGCACAACTTAAGAGAGGATGCATAAAAGAAGATAGAATGAAGCACATTTCGCCAAAGCTTTTCTATACACATGAGCTACAAAAAGAATGTTGATATTAACGTGCAACAGATTCGTTCAAGTGGCAATGTGACTGATTTATTCAGCAAGTCTCTCCCAACTGCAACTTTTAAGAAGATGATACACAAGATTAGGATGCAAAGGTTCAAGGATGTTCTCATTAAGGGGAGTTAATATGTGTTGTATTCTTTTTTCCTTTCAAGGTTTTGTCCCACTGGATGTTCCTTGTGAGGTTTTTAATGAGGCAGTCGAAATGCGTATTATTAGAGATGTGTACTCTTTTTCTTTCACTAAATTTTTTTCTCACTGGATTTTTTTCTAGTAAGATTTTAACGAGACACATTATCTATTAATTAGACATTCAAGAGGGAGAGTTATAAATGTATTTACATTATAGTAAATGTATATAAAAATATATAGATCTATCAAGATCTAATAAGATCTATCAAGATTTGAAGTATCTGTCTTTTAGTTAGAAACTATGAGTAATTTTCCCTATAAATAGAGGGGTTCTATTTGTTGTAAATCATCCTTATCCTCAAGAATCTTATGATCTCTCATCCCTCAAGAGAAATAAAGAAGCTTCCTCTCTTCTCTCTCTATTTATTCTTATTGTTCTTACTTTATATTTAATAACAAATTCATAATTATTCTAATCTTTTTTCCTCCTTTTTAGGAGGAGAAAATGAGGTAAAGTTGCATAATGAAGAGTTTTTAAAGTTAGTTTTCTCATATAGTCTCAACAAATAGTTATTATTTTAAAAATTACATTTATTCATCCTTTTTTTATCAAGAAAACTAGTTTACGTACTCGCGCGATGCACGGATAATATTAAAGTACTATTTTTAATAGTTTCGTATAGGGATATCTTATTAAACTTAAAAAAACAGTTCAATTATTATATTAATTTTCAATGAAATTCCTCTCTTTCTCCCTTCCTTCTTCCCCAAATCTCAAACTCTGACCAAATGAAAAACTTTTTATCTTTCAGATTTTTCTTAACTATACTACTCACAATTTAAAGATATTAGATTGTTAAGTTCCTCTCTCAACCCCCACCCCCCATCTCTCCCCCTTCCACGTCCACCTCTAATTAAATTTGTATAAGTAAAAAATAATCAAGTTAATTGTGAAAAAAATTATGTTTTATATTTATGTTATTATATTCTTCACAATATAAAATATTAGATTGTTAATATTGATTTTTTTATTTTTAAGTTTTAATTCTAATATTTACTTCTCTTCAGTTTAAAATTTATGAATAGTAATATGTGTATTATCTAATTACTTCATTATTTTTTAAATTAATTCAAAATAACCCCTACCTCCACCCTCCTCTCTTGGCATACATTATTCTACTATGTTTTTTAATTACTTTACTTTTCTCTAATTTAACTTTGAGGCAAATTATTATTTTTTTTTTGTTACACACAAGCAGTTGAGTTTTCTCCTCTCTTATCTCACAATAGAAATTAGATTAGAAGAAAACTCCAAAAATAAACTAATACGTTAGAAATGAGTATGATTTAAATTTAAGTTAAACACTTTCACCTCTATTGAAATGTAGTTTTATTTCATATTCAACTTCAAAATTATTATTTTTTTGAATTAAATTCAAAAATATATTAACTTGTCCTAAGAATTAAAAAAAATTATAATGCATGTAAATTTTTGGAATGTGAATTTTAAAGAAAATAAAATCATGAATTCACTATATGAAAAAAAATTATATGTGTAGCTTTATACATTATATTTAATTATAATATAAGCTACATCATTGAAAATATATGATTTTAGTTTGTGATTAAACATTTACCCTTTTCAATCAAAAAATTAAGCTAGAAAAATTACATTTGAGTTGTTGCTTGAGTTTTAGTCATCACCACTTTTTTTTCCTTTTCACTTTAATTTTTAAAATATTAACTCTTGTATGTAGTGTTATCCATAGATTTACCTTTCTTATCAAATTTCAAAAGATTCTCATCTCAAATTCAAATAAAAATAGATAAGCTATCACAACTAAGATTTTATCTAGTATTTAAAATTAATTAAATTCGATTTGCATATTTAGATAGTAAAAATCATTGAAGATAAAATTTTCTTAAAAAAATAATTAGAGAATAATCATGTAACTTTGGAATACAATGTTCAGAAAATAATAGAGGAAAAAAATTATTTTCTAATTTGCTTGCCAATATTATATCTATTACTTGTTATATTTCAAACCAGTTTATATTAAATAGTCATTCGACTTATATTATTATTCATTACTTACTTTTTATTCCCTATGTCCTAATTTATGTGACATAGTTCAAATTTAAAATTCAAATAAGACTTTCTTTGACGGTAATTTTTTAATATATTTTTTAAATATCTTGAATTATGGGTAATCAATTATTATAACTTATAATATATTTTTACACAATTTTTAAATATATACAAATTTTATTTCATAAAACATAAAAATTCTATGCCCAAATTTCCGATCAAAATTAAACTATTTTACTCTCTAAATTTGAATGATGTCACATAATTAGAATGTAGGAAATAATAACATAGCAATAAATAGAGATGACATGCTAAGAAAACTTAGTTTAAATTTTAACTTCTTGAACCATGTTACAACTAAAGAAAACTAAGAAATAAAGATTAGAGACGTCAAACTAAGAAAAGAGATATGCTCTTGAAAAACATTACTCACAAATGTAATATAAATTTGATAAAATGATCTATCATTTCGTTTGTGCTAATCAATTCAATTTTAAATCTTTATTGATTAAAAAACAATATATCAATTTAACTCTTATATAATATTTGAGTTTACATAAAAAAAATTAAAAAAATATGGCTCAAGTATAGTTGAATTTGAACACATTGGTATTGCAATGTTATAACGCAGTAACTATAATGTAAAGTTGTAAATCATTTAAAATTCATTAAAAAGAAATAGATTTCAAAATATGCTTGAAATTTTAAAAAGATTTAGTTTAGAATATTTGTTATTAAAAGTTTTCTACTCCATAAAATATACAAAGTAATGATAAAAATAAACAACTTAACGTGCATTTCAAGATAAGATTACATTTTTTGTAAACATTTAAATAACAAATATATAAAATGCTATTTAAATTGAAAAGAAAATTTTATTTCATCCATTCAAATTAAAATTAATAAAGTAATTACTCCTTTTTTTTGTATTCATAAATTATTGAACTCTTATGAATTTTAATAAATGAATCATTGTCTTGAGAATAAGAGAAGATGAAAAATAAGATAGTAAAAAAGTTATGCATGCCATTAAATTTTAAGATAATAAAACATCAAAATATTTTAAAACTGAAAATCCGAACTATTACTTTTAACCTCAAATTCCAATAAGTTAATACAGATAGTACTACCTTTTCTCCTTCTTTAATAACCAAGTTAAGAAATAAAGAAAGAAAAGAATAAATTATTTTTTTATTTTTTTTATATTTTATATGCATGCGTGCAAAAAATTAAAGATATACATGTATAATTATCAATCTTTCTCTTCATTATTTTAATCAAGTAGTATGCATATTTTTTCTACAATTTTAGTTTTATAAAATCAAAAAAAAAATTATCACTTACTTGAATTCAAACCTGGATAATATAAAAGAAAACTATCTTGTTACATGATCACCATTGCATATAAAAAAATGTTAAATAAAAAAGAAAGTTATAAAACGAAGAATATGAAAGTGTGGTAAATAAATTAAGCATAACATAATATATTGTTGCAGCAGTATAAACAAGAGAGATTAAGAAGGTAGAGCTTCACTCTATTTCAACTTTCATTCAAATTCAAATAACATAGCAATTTGTTGAAAGAAGATGAGTTCTTCATTATCTTTATTTTTTTCAAATACGATGTACACTTATCTTATAATGTTATATTTGAATTGAAAGAATTATTTGAAATCAAACCACATATGACATATTTCATCCTAGTAAATAACATATTATTATTATTATTATTATTATTATTATTATTATTATTATTATTATTATGTTTATGTTTATGTTTATGTTTATGTACCACAACTTATATATTTTTTTTTATTATTATCTTAAGACCACCTCCTACTACTACGTATGTACTAATATTTTTTTTAATAATAATAATAATAATTATTATTATTATTATTATTATTATTATCCTATACATACGTACTACTGCTACTATTGCTTCTACCACTACTATTAATTATTATTATTAATAATTTTTTATTATTATTATTATTATTATTATTATTTTAATAATTTTTCACTCTTTTTCCTATTCAAAAATCAGCTTCCTGGCTCTGTGTTTTCACATTGAAAATTATTTGCAAATGAAGAGATGTCAAAGGAGTTATCTTTCCCCAATACGTAAACAAATTATATTTAAATATATTTTATAGTATTTAAATTTTAAAAGAGATAAGTTTGAAATAGTATATGTCTATTAGAACTCTTTAATTATGAGTTCCTATTTTTAAAATAATGAAAATCTTTTTTTAAAGGATAATGTACTTCAAATTCAAATATTTAATCTTTAAATTCAAAACTTTTATTACACTATTAGTTATTAACCATTTAAGAACCAACCAAAATTTTTATGAAAAATAATTCTTGCCTGCTTAATTAAGATGTAAGATGATAACTCTATTAGTCAATTATATATAGGCGAAATGGTCTACTGGATTCTTATACTTGTCCGAGTTTGTCAAGTGAACACCTCTACTTAGCCTTTTGTTATCTGAACCCCGCAACTTATCAAAACATAAGATTTTAAACCCCTCTGACCGTTGATCATGCCTATGGACAACTTGATAACGCGTTTTAAGCGCGTAAAAATGAAATTTTTTGACTAAAAATAATTAAAATAAATAAATTAATTAACAAAAAAAAACTCTAACACCCCTTTCTTCTTTCTCCCCCCCCCCACCCTACCCTAGTTCCTTCTCCACCCCCTCCCTTCTATCCCCATTTTCATAATTACAAAATCTTTCTCTAGATAGTAATTATAAAACAAAAATAAAGGAATTAGAAAAAATCAACAATCCAATTAAATTCAGCCTATATCCATATGTGAAAATCTCAAATAAAAAAATATTTCAGTTATTTCAAAATGTCAAGTTTTGCCAAAAAAAATTGTGGTCACCATCTTGACATCTCATACCTTGATCGTGTTTTCTCCTTTCTGAAGTTGCTTTGATATTTTTGCTATTGATGCAAAGATGTAGGATTATTATTGAATCTCCTCCGATAGAGATTAGATCTATTCGAAACTATATTTTGATAAAATTTAAATTGATATACTGAAGCACCTAAGGTTGAGGTAGTGAAATTAATGAAGTGAGTCGGTGATTGTTACAGTAGTTTTCCATCATCTTCATTTCCTGATTATATGCATTTTTCGATCATCCCAGTACGATTCTTAAAAATGTCTTGTGGGGTTTTTTCTCCCGCTCATTAAAGTTTATTTGAAAAATATTTTTAATAAGATTTTGGGGCACAAAAATTTCTGAAGAATCTAAACATGAATTTTTGGCCATCTCGTTGTACTGAAGTGAAGGTGAAGAAAAAGACCAGAAGGAGAGAAAAGTGAAAAAATATTTTGCAAAATATTCTTTTAGTCATTTAGATATTTTCATATAAAATTGAATTTTAAAAAGAAAATAGAGGATAAAAAAGTTGTTTTTGTAGATGAATATAAAAATGACATGATTAATGATACGAATATGATGTGGTATTATTTTTTTTTGCTGATGTGGATATGATATGTCATCCATATTAGAGCAAGTGAGAAACACACACCGATAGAGGGGTTTAAAAGTTTGTGTTTCATTAATTTAAGAGTCCAATTAACAAAAAAATGAGTAGAAGGATCTAGAATACAAACATATATAAGTAAAAGGGTCTACTAGACTATTCCGTCATTATATATTGAAACACCCTGAGTTTTGGTCCTTAGAAATTTCTTGGGTTTTGGACTTTCTGGACATCATACGACTCACCATACGACTAGTATAGTAAGGGTATGGTTTAGGTGACCCAGTCGTATGTTGTTTAGTGTTGGGTGGTTGAGTTTCTGGAATGGGTACGAATTGGGTAGGTACAAGTTGTATGGTGGGTGACGGGTCTTAGGTTTTGGTTTTCCTTCACTTAATATGAAACTTAGTAATTTAACTTGAATCTGAGTACGAGTGCCTCACCATGAGTCATGAGGTAGGGTAGGAGTGGTATAGTCTAACTCGTATATTGGACAGTGTCAACCCCTCTTGATTCTGCCTAACGTAAGGGTTAAGGGTACTTGTCGTATACTTGGGTAGGATTGGGGCTTGGTGGTCATATGTTGGTCAGTGTTGGGGGTCCAAGGGATGCCTAGGGTACGAGTGATGGGTACTACTCGTATGATAGGGTACAGGTGGTATGGTGGAGTCGTGCACTCCTGCAGAAATTTTATGCAGTTTAAGTTGGGGTAGTCTGTACATTTCCCTTTTTAACCTCTTAAGGCCCCCACGACTTATATCACTCTTGGGACATTATTTACCCTAATATTTTTATCTTAAAAAATTAGAAACTCTCTCAAATTCTCTCAAAGGCTCTTTGGTCAAGGAAGGCTACGATTTTATTAATGGGATCAATTTGGAACTTACAAAGGTGATTTCTCTCGGCCATCTTCGTAATCTAAGGCATTTTACTCCTCCCTCATTGTTAGGTCCAACAAAAGGCATATTTTGTGAATTGTTTTCATGGAAAAAATATTGTATGGTTTTGGGTTTTCAAATATATGTTAGGGGTTTTGGTTACAATGGTTGGTTATGGTTTTTCCATGTCTTTTACCTATGGTTTTCATATTATTATGGTGGTTTGAACATTTGGTTTCATGAGAATGGTTAATTGGTACTTGGTTTAGGCTTTTGAAATACTATGCCCCAACATGTTTGATAAAATGCCTATGAGAATATTTTTGGTTAAATTGTTGGACTTTCATTGAACTATTGCATGATATAACTTGTTAATGGAACCCTAAATGGTATAAATGTTTTGGAATGGTTAAATGGTAAGTTCATGGTTTGGTTAAATGAACACACTTGTGGGGTACAAGGAACTCTCCCAAGCAACTTAATAATGTAATCTATGGGTACATGAGAATCCGTTCTTCTTAAAAGGGATGGCTAAGGACATTGCTTGCAAGCTATAGTCAGTATGATGATACCACTACTTATAGACTTATTTAATAATAAATGGAATGGTGGTTTGGTTGTATGGTAATGGTTTTAATTGGACAATAATGGCGAGTTGTGATAGCTAATCGTGAAGGTGTTAGTCCAACAAACAAATACTGGAAACTCATGTTTGTCAATATGAGGATTGGTCATGGCGATCATATATGATACTTATGGGGTACACGGTAATCCTCTAAGTACACTTGTACATATGTATCATGGAGAGCAAAGGGTACTCGGGAATCCCCTACTCCTATGGTATCTCTGATTCGTGCGGCTACACGCATTGGGGCCCATTTAGGGGGTTACACTGGACCCATATAGACAGTGGGTGGTATTAGGACGGTTAAGCTACACTTGCCCAGGTTAATGGTTTTAAAGATATGTTAAACTCAGTTTTCTTTCCCAGCATGGTTATATATTTGTATGGTTGTGGATGCATATGGTTGGTTTACTTGGCTTTAAAGGTTAGTTGTATCTCCACGTGATAGAGGAATTGTCTACTCTACTCCTCCTACTTAGTGATCATATTCGAGATCAGCTTGGTTGGATTGAAGTAGCGAGCTTCCATAGTCTAGAAGGCTCCATTTCATGTCATGGATGTTTTTGCATACTTTTGTCATTTTATATACATTGGTTTCGTCTATGGTTGGGGGCATGTCCCAACCAGATATTATTTTACTTTCGGTTAGAGGATTTGTGGAACTACTATGGGTTAGAATGGGCGATGTTGGTATGGGTGTCAGCCTTAATATTGACATTGGTATTGGGGATGATACCGTTTAACTATATTTATGATTGTTCTATTCATTTATGTTATGGACTCGTACTTTATTTTTTTCTGGTTTTGGTATGGTTATTAGATGGTTGGACTTGCTTGGGTTGGTCACGGTTATGGACCTATCCCAGAGTCTGGATTGGTACAAATACGCTATTTTTTTATATGTTTAGAATTTATCTGACTCAGGGTATGCATTTGGCGGTTATGTTGGGTAACGGGGGTGGTCCCCGATCTTGGTTGGACTTGGGATGCCCATTTTGTCAAGGCCTTAGTTCAGGTCATGTCAAGTTGGTAGCAGAGCTTTAGGTTCATGGTCAATTAGGAGTTCACAAAGTCGTGTTGAGTAGAGTCTCTTTTAAGGGTGTGTAGCACACTACACTCATAAGAGATAGGCTACAAGGAATTTAGGAATGTTTTTCTTCTTATGGTTCTATTTTCAAGCTTGGAGTCTAAGGTCTTAGATTCTTCTAATTTTTGTTTGCTTGTCTTTCAGATCATGCCTTGACAATCTGAAGTTCATGAAAATTCCTCTGTCCCACCTGGGAGAATTTTGATAGGACACGCCCTTCTCAGGGGATCCATACTCGGTCTAGGGGTCCACTCCTTGATATTTCTGGAGTCCCACTGATTCTTTCTAGTCCTTCTCAAGTAGACGTGAAGAATGCGGAGTTTCGTCAGTCCATTTATGTGATTGCATAGTTGGTATCTTTTTAGGCCGAGCGTGGTGCATCTGGTATTGCATCTTCTGAGGCCACAAAGGTTGTCCAATTTATGAGTTTCAATACTCCAACTTTTACTTGTGTTAAGGTGGAGGATGATCCTCAGGGTTTTCTGGATAAGATGGAAAAGATCTTCAGTATCATGCAGGCTATGAATGTGGAAGGGGTGAATTTTGCTGCCTATCAGCTAAAGGATATGGCGTACCAATGGTACGAGTAATGGGATCAGGCAAGGGGTGAGGTTGATGAGTTATCTCTGTAGGAGACATTCTCTAATGCATTTTTGGACCGCTTCTTTCCTCAGAAGTTGAGGAAAGCAAAGGTGAAGGAGTTTGTTTATCTGAAACAAGGGAAGATGTCAGTCAAAGAGTATGCCTTGAAATTTCACCAGCTTTTTAGGTATGCTCTAGAATTGGTGTCTGATATGAGGTCTAGGATGAGAAAGTTCGCTTCAGGACTGTCTCGTGAGTTGATCCTTAAAAGCAAGACTGCACTGTTGACAAGGACATGGATATTCTCTAGGTTGGTTATTCATATACAACAGGTGGAAGAGGAAAAAAGAAAGCAGTCTGAGATAGGCGAAAGCCAGGGTAAGAAGTTCAGGTTTTTTTAGTAGGGTAGACAACAACAAAGTGGATGGGATGATGGTAAGTGGCTGAAAAATAAGTGGGGAGTTCTGGTTCTTTCTCTACAGCTAGTGCTCCCTACCCGAAGCAGTCGGGTGATAGGCGTCAACTGGGTGGCGATAACTTCAGGGCACAGGGTGCCCGATCTCAGTCTAGTGGGGCTTAGTCAGCCTCATCATGTCCTCCTTGTAAGTTCTACGGTCAGTTATAGTAAGGTTTTTATGATGATGGGAGGGATAGGTGATTCAAATGTGATTATCCACGCCATATGCTTAGAAACTTTCCAGTTGGTAAGGGTGTTTTGGGAGCGAATAAGGTTTCTATTGCCTCTTTATATGCTCCTGCACCAAAGGATGCTGCTTCTTCTTCGATTTCTCTTTTTGGTACCGGCATATGCCGGACTAGGTTATATGCTCTTGCATCCCAACAAGTGTTTGAGGCATCTCCTGATGTCGTTGCTAGTACATTACAACTCTTTTCTTGTGACGTGTATTGTTTACTCAATCATAGGTCCACCCTCTCTTTTGTGACCCCATTTGTGGTTGTGTATTTTGGTTTTAATCCCAAAATTATTTCAAGTTCTTTTTTTATTTCTACCCCAGTAGGTGACTGTGTGTTTTCTAAAAGAGTCTCTAGGAGGTGTGTGGTATCTGTTGGTAGTAAGGAGAGATGGATTTGTTCAAATTAGATGTGGTGGATTTTGATGTCATTTTGGGTATGGATTGGTTATACTCGTTCTACACGTCCTTATATTATGGGACCCGTAAGGTTGTCTTTAAGTTTCCTAGTGAACCAATTATTGAATGGGAGGGTGGTTCCTTAGCTCCTAAGGGGAGGTTTATATCATATCTTAGAGCTCAGAGTTTAACTCTAAAGGGTGTCTCTATCATTTGGTTCGGGTTAAAGAATCTAACTCGGAAGGTCCTTCTTTGCATTCAGTTTCGGTGGTAAATATATTTTTGAGGTCTTTCCTGATGATCTTCCTGGTGTTCCTCCGGATAGGGAAATTGAGTTTGGGATTGATTTGGTTTCGGACACTCGTCCAATATCTATTCCTCCTTATAGAATGGCTCCGACTGAGTTGGGGGAACTAAAGGAGCAACTTAAGGATCTTTTGGATAAGGGTTTCTTCCATCCTTATGTGTCCCCGTGGGGTGCACCAATGTTATTCGTTCATGAAAAGGATGGTTTCCTTCGGATGTGTATTGACTATCAGAAATTGAATAAGGTGACAGTCAACAACAAGTATCCTCTTCCGAGGATAGATGACTTGTTTGGTCAGTTGCAAGGTGCCAAATTCTTTTCTTAGATAGATCGTCAGTCTGGGTATCATCAGCTTAAAATTATGGAGTTGTGTCACGACCCGAAGCTACCCCTTAGTCGCGACAATGGTTCTTACGATCATAAGTGACCAAAAGCTAACCCATATAATGGTACCTGCTGAGAGCACTGAATAAAATAATATTATTATACATGTGTGGAAAACAACTGATAAAGCCATAAAGTTTGAATACTGAAAATACGAATGAATTACAAGTTTGAAACATCTGATAAGACTGGTAAAACAGAGTAACTGTCTAACTGACTGTCTGAAAGCCTCTAAACTGACTAAGGAGTTGATGGGACAAACCCCCAACTAACTCCGACTGACTGATTAAAATGAAATATTGAAATAACTGAATAAACATAACATGACCTCGATGGATGAGGACTCACTACTACGGCTGCTGGATTACACTGAGTTGTCTAACTGCCATCGAGAAACTGTGCGTCTGAACCTATGATGTAAGACATTATAGCGTAAATAAGAGTATGCGGTCATTACTTTGAATGTATTGGTATATGAGATGAGGTTAGGTTGATATACATGGGGTACTGTGCATATGAAATAAGGACTAACTCAATAGAATGAGACAACTGAATGTGAATGCATGAAAACTGTAACATCTGAGAATGCAAGACCAAGCATAAACATATATCTGAAATGATCTATAAACTGAAAGACTAAAATCTGATAACTAAATAACTGAAAATCTGTATGCTTTGGTCAGGCAAACCTGAACTGAAACTATATTGAATACTATATTGAGACTGTGAGAGGTATGATCTAACTGACAAGCCCCAATTTGAGCTAATCAGGGTCCAACCTATAACCCCAGTTGAAAGGGTGTCAGTACCGTGTCACGAGTACTAACACTAGCTGTGTGGATCCACTAAACTGGTATCCCGAAGGACTAAGGAGTCACCCTCAACTGGAAGGTTCTTTAAAAAGATATGTGTCACCCTCAAATGGCAGGTAAATATCTCTAACCTACGTTGGGTACATAGTTATGTAACTCGGGAATTGCTACTAAGGGTCACACCCTCTGCTGTCCGGTGAGCCCTCATTCCTGAGTTCGCTCGGTGCTAAATCCTATTCCCAACTGAACTGACACTGATACTACAATGGACTAAACTAGATTGAACATTTTTACATAACTGATAATGCTCTTTATGTTCATAAACATGTAAGTATACTGATAATAGTTATGGATTAACTGTTTGAGTACTTAAAAAGCTAAATTCGTGTTAAACACATAGGTATCGAGTGTTCATAACCCACCAGCACTAAATGAACATGAGTATGCGATATCAAACATGAAATACAGTAATACATGATTATGGTTCAAGGACCCAAACATGGCATCTCATCAAAACATGTGAAAATCATACACTTAAACATGAGTATATCTTAAACATGAGGAAACAATAGGATTTTATGGATAAACTCGTAACTTGAGGATTCATCCTAAAATCAATTGAACATGACATGGAAATTCCAATACTCAAACATGATATGGTTCATTCTACTTGAAAATACTTGTAACCATAACTTATAATTGAACTAATAAGAGATTCGTGGAATTAGTTCAACTTGAACATTTAAAACTCATAATTTAAAACACCAAAAAGGGTTATTAGGCTCCATGGGTGAAAGGAACCCATGGATGAACATCACACATAAATCACTAGATGAATTTGTGAAGATTCTTGAGAATTTCTTGAGGTTTGAAACTTAAATTCCTTGATTTCTTGAGAATGTGTTAGAGTTTGTTCTGGAGGTGAAAGATGGTTTTCTTGAGAGATTTTATGAATAAAGGGTCAAATAATGCCCCTTGGGGACCTAAATTTTGTGTTATGGATGGGTTTGGGTAGGGGAATTGACCCAAATGCCCTTAAATAATGAGGAACAAAAGCTAGACAAAAGAGGGAAAGGGAGACGCGGGGTCTGGAGCACCGAAATGGAGCGAGCAATATGGTCTCCGGACCTGTGTACTGGGGGTGTGGCGTGGGCTTTGGAGCAGTGCACTGGGGGCGCCGTGCGGGCTAATCTCGGTGGTGTTACTGCCTTGGTTCTCCAAACATGCCCTTACGCTCGTCCAAAAATTCCAAAACTCACCCGAGATGTACTTTTATCTATCCTGATCATGAATCAACTTAAAAATCGACGTCCCGAGGTCAGGAAGGTTAAAAATAAAATCATCAAAATTTAGGGGTCTTGGAAATGACTTAAGTCCCAATACTTAGTGAAATTTTCAAGTCTTGGATCCCTTAAACATGAAACTGAGAGCAGAAATGAGCTAAGACTTTTACGGGGTATTACTACATCTCCCCCTTGGGAACATTCATCCTCGAATGAGACTGGTTTAGTTGAGAGAACTGATGTAACTGAGATCATATACTGAATATGAATGACTGGGAACATGATTATATAACTGAATCTGAAACATGATACATGAACCAAACTGATTTCGTTAATGCATGCAACGATATGAGAATGTTTATATAGATGGAACTGATAATAGGAAAGACAATCTAAGGAAAACTGTTACCTCATTCTAAGTCTGAGTTTTCGGAGAAAAGATGAGGATACTTGATACGCATATCTGCTTCTGTTTCCCAAGTCGCTCCCTCAACAAACTGATTCCGCCATAGAACTTTAACCAAGGGACTTCATTGTTTCTTATTCTACGAATTTGACGATCAAGGATATCAACTGGGACTTCTTCAAAAGAAAGTCTATCCTGAACACCTGTACTTTCTAAAGGAATAACAACAGCTAGAATTGCTTGCAGATTTGGCGTCAGTGCATCCAATGTTTCACGTTTCCCTATTAAAGAAGTGTATTGGCGATTTAGCTGTTGTTATTCCTTTAGAAAGTCTATCCTGAACACCTGTACTTTCTAAAGGAATAACAACAGCTAAATCGCCAATACACTTCTTTAATAGGGAAACGTGAAACATTGGATGCACTGACGCCAAATCTGCAAGCAATTCTAGCTCATTAGCTACCTTTCAAAAATGACTCAAGATCTTATATGGGTCAATATCACGGGGATTGAGTTTTCCTTTCTTGCAAAATCTCTTCACTCCCTTCATGAGTGAGATTTTCAAATAAACCAAATCACCAACCTCAAACTCAAGATATCTTCTCCTTACACCTGCTTAGGATTTCTAACAGCTTTGGGCTGTCTTCAGCCTCTCCCTAATAAACTAAACTTTCCCCAACACATCAAACACTGCATATGGCCCTATCAAAGCAGCCTCACCTACCTTAAACCAACCAATAGGAGATCTATATCTTTTTCAATAAAGAGATTCAAGTGGAGTTATCTTAATACTGGAGTGATAACTGTTGTTATAGGCAAACTCAATCAAAGGTAAGTGGTCATCCCAACTACCTTTAAAATCAATAACACAAGCTCTCAACATATTCTCTAAGGTCTGAATGGTCCTCTCTGCCTGACCATCTGTCCGAGGATGAAAAGCTGTACTGAGATGAACTTGGGTACCAAGACCCTTCTGAAAAAGCCTTCCAAAAGTGAGAGGTAAAGTGAGTACCTCTATCTGATATGTTAGACAAAGAAACTCCGTTCAACTTAACCAATTCTCTAATATAAAGCTTGGCATAATCCTTAGTTGAATACGAAGTATGAACTGGTAAGAAATGAGTTGATTTGGTTATTCTGTCTACAATGACCCAAATCGAATCATGTTGACAACGTGTACGAGGCAAACCCATCACAAAATCTATGTTCACCACTTCCCACTTCCAAGTGGGGATACTAAACTCCTGCAGTATAACACTAGGCCTCTGGAGTTCAACCTTGACCCGCTGACAATTAGAACACTTAGCCACAAACTCTGAAATATCCTTCTTTATACCATTACACCAATAAATTTCTCACAAGTCACGATACATCTTAGTGGCTCCTGGATGAATGGTATATCACGCGCTATGTGCTTCTGCCAAAATTCACTACCTCAAATCATTAACACATGGAACACATAGTTTGTCCTGACAGTGCAACACACCATCTCCCCCTTGGGAGAAAACCTCTACTTTCTGATCTCTAACTGATTCCTTTAACTTAACCAGGCTGGGATCCCTATGTTGCTTTTCTTTCACTTTGGCAACCAATGAAGATTCTGAACCATTCTGAACCCATATACTACCTTCAGCTGAATCAACCAACCGAACGCCTAACCTAGCAAGCTGATGAACCTCCCTGACTAACTTCTTTTTATCATCTTCAACATAAGCAACACTACCTATAGACAATATACTAAGGGCATCTTCCACTACATTGGCCTTGCCCGGATGATACAACACACTCATATCATAATTTTTTAACAACTCAAGCCACCTTCTCTGATGAAGATTTAAATCTTTCTGCAAGAACACATACTGTAAACTTTTGTGATCCGTGAACACATAAAGATAAACCCCATTGAGATAATGCCTCCAAATTTTCAAGGCAAAAATAATAGCTTCCAACTCAAGATCATAGGTAGGATAATTCTTTTCATGGGGATAAAGCTATCTAGAGGCATAGGATTTGACCTTACCTTTCTACATCAATACACAACCAAGACCAACTCTGGAAACATCATATTAAACTACAAACCCATCTGAACCTTCTAGCAAGTCAATACTGGACTGAAGTGAGTCGAGTCGTCAACTCCTGAAAAGTCTTTTCACATAAATCTGACCATTGAAATTTGACTTTATTCTGAGTTAATAGAGACATGGAGGATTCAACAAACCATCTGTAATAGCCAGCCAAACCTAAGAAACTCCTGATATCTGATGGAGAATAGGTCTAGGTGAGGTTTTCACTGCTTTAATCTTTTGAGGGTCAACTCAAATGACATCACCGAAAACAATATGGCTAAGAAAAGCTATTGATCTTAGACAAAACTCGCTCTTACTAAATTTGGCGAACAACTAATGAGCTCTAAGGGTCTGTAATATAATTCTCAGATAGTCTGCATGATCATTCTCACTACGGGAAAAGACAAGAATATCATCAATGAAGACTATGACAAACATATCTAAGTACTACTTGAACATTTTGTTCATCAAGTCCATGAAAGTTGCAGGGGTGTTCATTAGTCCAAAAGACATAACTAGGAATTTGAAGTGACCATACCGAGTTCTGAAAGCGAACTTTGAAATGTTACATTTTCTGACTCTGAGCTGATGATAGCCGAATATGAGGTCTATCTTAGAGAAGTAAATAGTACCCTGAAGTTGGTCGAACAAGTCATCAATCCTTGGGAGTTGATATTTATTTTTGATTGTGACTTTCTTCAATTAGCAGTAATCGATGTATATTCTGAGAGAACCATCTTTCTTATGCACGAAAAGGACTGGTGCGCCCCATGGGGAAACACTCAGCCTGATGAAACCCTTGTCTAAAAGATCTTTCAATTATTCTTTCAACTTCTTAAGCTCAGCCCGAGCCATTCTATAGGGCAGAATAGAGATAGGATTGTTTTTTGGAAAGAGATATATTCCCAAGTCAATTTCTCTTTCAGGAAGAACTTCGGAAAGATCTTCAGAGAACACATCTGGAAATTCCCTTACTACTGAAATGAAATTGAGACTTGGAGTCTCAGAACTAGAGTCTTTGACTCGAACAAGATGGTAAACACACCCCTTAGATATTATTTTTCTTGCCCTAAGATAAGAAATGATCTAACCCCTAAGCACAGAGGCACTACCCCTCCATTCAATGACTGGTTCATTAGGAAACTAAAATTGAATGACTCTAGTTATGCAATTAACTAAGGCATAACATGAGTGTAGCAAATCCATCTCGAGAATAATATTGAAATCAGTTAGCTCTAACTCCACAAGATCCATTGAGGTTATATTTTAGATACTGTGATCGGACAATTTCTGTATACCTATCTACCTATAATAGATTTACCCACTGGGGTAGACACTAAGAAAGGCACTGCAAATATTTTTGGACTAAAACCAAAACTGACTGCTATATAGGGGATTACAAAAGAAAGCAAAGCTCTGTGGTCTAATAAAATATACACATGAAGATGAAAAACCTGTAACATACCCGTAACCACATTAGGAGAACTTTCCTAATTATGTCAGGACTGGAGTGCATACAATCTATTCTGACACTACCCACTTGTTGTGCTGGAAGCGGCACCTTGCTGAGTCGGGCGACTAGCTCAAACTAGAGGATGATTACACAGACCCTGCTGGCCGACCTTTGAAAAATATCTGACTCTGTGGCCCGAATTGCTACATCCAAAACATACATCACTATTTGCTCTACACACACCCTGATGGTGCTTGCCACACTTCTCATAAAGTGGATTAGTACGAACACTTTTCATACTAACTTGGGACTTGGAGCCTGGCGCTCTATCCCGATTATCTTGCCTGAACTTAGGCACCGACGCACTAGCTGAAGATGGGGCTGGGGCTGAAGACCTCTAACGGAACTGAGAATGGTTACCACCCTCTAACCTTGGCTGGGAGAAGTTAAAACTACCCATTCTGGACCTCTTATTCTCTCTCTCTTTTTCCTTATGCTTCTCTTTCTCAATCAACTAAGCATGAACCATAGTATAGATAAGTCCATATCCTTAATCAACATTGCGATCCTACACTCATTGACTACATTATCAGATACACCAGCTATAAACTTACTTATTCTATACCCGTTATCTGCCACCATCGAAGGAGCATACCTCGCCAACTTAGTGAACTTAAGCGAGTATTTCTTCATACTCATTTTACCTTGCTTCAAATTGATGAACTCCTTATCCTTAGCTTCCCTAAACTCTAAAGGAAAGAAACTATCTAAGAAATCCATGGAAAACTCCTCTCACTCTACAGGACTTGCCTCAACATCCCTATCCTCCTTCCACTACTTACACCAGCTATGAGTTGCATCCTGCAATTGATATGTAGCCTACTCTGCACTCTCAGTCGAAGTGATACCCATGATATCTGTCACTTTCTGAACCATATCAAGAAACTTTTGTGGATCCTCCTCAGATTTGGATCCCAAAAACAAAGGGGAATTCATTCAAGTAAAATCTTGAATCCTAGTTGCAGCTATATTTACCACTAAATTGGCTGGGGTGAAAGATAACTGGTTGTTCTAAGGTAGTAAAAGCTGCTCTAAACTCAGTGTGAGAGATATGTTCATTCAGGAGATCTTCCTGAACAGGCGGAGGTGTGGGCTGGTCTCCATCCCTTCTTTCGTTCTTCTTCTGGAAGGCATGGTCTGTAAACAAAATAAAGGATGAGTTAGAAAGAGAGTTTAAATATAGCTCATTCTCATTCGCACGACATGAAAACTGAAAAAAGGAAAACTTTTCCTAAAATGTCTCGTAGCCTCTTGTCCATAAGTGTGGTGCACTTCACATCCATACATAAGACTCTATTTAACGCGGCTTTTAAACTCCCTAGGACACTTTAATACTCTAGGCTTTGATACCAAGTTTTATCACAACCTGAGGATACCCTTAGTTGTGATAATAGTGCTTATGGTCACAAGTGACCATAAGCTAAACCATGTGCTAATACTTGATGAGAGCACTAAATAAAACAATAATAGTAGACATGTGAAGAAAACAACTGATAAATCTATAAAGTCTGAATATTAAAAATACGAATACATCACAAGTCTAATATATCTGATAAGACTGATAAAATTGACTAACTATTTAACTGACTGCCTAAATGTTTGAAAGCCTCTAAACTGACTGAGTTGATGGGACAGACCCCCAACTAACTCCGACTGACTGAACAAAATAAAATACTAAAATAACTAAATCAACATACTATGTCCTTGATGGATGAGGACTCATCACTACGGTTGTTGGATTACACTAATCTGTCTAACAGTGGTAGGAAAACTGTGCGTTCGAACCTATGATATAAGACATTATAGCGCAAAGAAGAGTATGTGGTCAGTACTTTGAATGTACTGGGATATGAGATAAGGTTAGGCTGATATACATGGAATATATGCATATGAAATAAAGACTAATTGAATAGCATGAGATAACTGAACGTGAATGCATGAAAATTGTAACATCTGGGAATGCAAGACCAAGCATAAACATATATCTAAAATAATCTATAAACTGAAAGACTGAAATCTTATAACTGAATAACTGAGAATCTGCATGCTTTGGTCAGGCAAACCTAAACTAAAACTACACTGAATATGTATTGAGACTGTGGGTGGTATCATCTAACCGACATTCTCTAATCTGAGCTAATTGAGGTCCAACCTATAACCCCAGTTGGAAGGGTGTTAATACCGCACCACGGGTACTAACACTGGCTATATAGATCCACTAAACTGGTATCTAGAAGGACTAAAGAGTCACCCTCAACTGGTAGGTGCTCTAAAGAGATATGTGTCACCCTCAACTGGTAAGTAGACACTTAGTCAACCCTAAACTGGCAGGTAGACACTTAGTCAACCATCAACTAGCAGGTAGATATTTATAACCTACACTGGCTATGTAGTTCTATAACTTAAGTATTGCTACTAAGGGTCATACCCTCTACTATCAGGTGAGTGTTCACCCCTGAGTTCGCTCGACGTTAAATCCTACTCGCAACTAAACTAACACTGATACTAGAATGGACTAAACTAGACTGAACATTATTACATAACTAATAGTGCTCATCATGATCATAAATATATAAGTATATTGATAATAGTCATATATTAATTGTTTGAGTACTTGAAAAGATGAATTCATGTAAAACACACAGGTATCGGGTGTTCATAACCCACTAGCACTGAATGAACATGAGTATGCGATATCAAACTTGAAATACAGTAATACATGATTATGATTCAAGGACTCAAATATGACATCTCATCAAAATATGTAAGAATCATACACTTAAACATGAGTATGTCGTAAACATGAGAAAACAATAGGATTTTTTGGCTAAACTCGTAACTTATGGATTCATCCTGAAACCCATTGAACATGACATGGAAATTCCAATACTCAAACATGATACGGTTTATTTTACTTAAAAATACTTGAAACCATAACTTGTAATTAAATTAACAAGAGATTCATGGAATTAGTTCAACTTGAACATTTAAAACTCAAATTTAAAACACCAAAAAGGGTTCTTAAGATCCATGGGTGAAAGGAACCCATGGATGAACATCACACATACCTCACTAGATGAATTCATGAAGATTCTTGAGAATTTCTTGAGGTTTGAAACTTAAATTCCTTGATTTCTTGAGAATGGGTTAGGGTTTGTTTTTGAGGTGGAAGATGATTTTCTTGAGAGATTTTATGAATAAAGGGGCATATAATACTCCTTGGGGACCTAAATTTTGTGTTATGGATGAGTTTAAGCGGGAGAATTGACCCAAATTCCCTTAAATAACAAGGAACAAAAGCTGGACAAAAAAAGAGGGGCCGACGTAGGCTCTGAAGCATTGAACTGGAGTGGACGGCAAGGGCTCTGGAGTATTGCACTGTGGGTGCATCGCGGGCTCTAGAGTGGTACACTGGGGGGTGCAGCACGGGCTAATCCCGATAGTGTTAGTGCCTTGGTTCTCCAAACCTTTTTTTATGCTCGTTCAAAAATTTTGAAACTCACCCGAGACGTACTTTTAACTACCCCAATCATAAATCAACTTAAAAATTGATGTCCCGAGGTCGGGAAGGTCAAAAATTAAATCATCACAGTTTAGGGGTCTTGGAAATGACTAATTCCCAACACTTAGTAAAATTTTCAAGTCTTGGACACCTTAAACATACAACTGAGAGCTGAAATAAGCTAAGACTTTTATAGGGTATTATAAGTTGGATATCTCTAATATGGTATTCTGTACTCGGTATGGGCACTTTGAGTTTGACCAATGCCCGTGCTGCATTCATGGATTTGATGAATAGGGTATTTCATCAGTTTTTGGATCTTTTTATCATTGTGTTCATAGATGACATCTTGGTATACTCTAAGAGTGAGTTGGATTGTGCCAATCACCTCTGTGTGGTGTTCCAGGCCATAAAAGAGCAACAGTTGTATTCCAAATTCTCAAAATGTGAATTTTGGTTAAACGTTACTTTTCTGGGTTATATTATTTTTAATGAGAGGATCATGGTGGATCCACAAAAGGTTGCAGTGGTTAAGAAGTGAACTATACCCACGACTCCAACTGACATTCAAAGTTTTTTGTGTTTGACTGGGTATTATAGGAGGTTTGTAGAAAGTTGTTCGACTATAGCTGCCCCATTGACTAATTAACTCATAAGAAGGTAAAGTTTTCTTGGTCGAATACTTGCAAGGGTAGTTTCAAGAAGCTAAATGATAAACTAACTTTGGCTCTGGTTTTGACTTTGCCTGAAGACAATAAGGGGTTTATGGTTTACTGTGATGCATCCCATGTGGGACTTAGCTGTGTTTTGATGTAGCATAGTAAGGTGATTGCCTATGCTTTTAGGTAGTTGAAGGTGTATAAAAGAAACTATCCTACTCACGATTTGGAGATTTAAGCGTGGTGTTTGCATTAAAAATTTGGCAACACTATTTATATGGAGTAAACGTGGGCATATTTTTTTATCATAAAAGTCTATAGTATGTGTTCACTAAGGAAAAGCTTAATCTTAGATAGAGGAGTTGGCTTGAGCTTCTCAAATATTATGGCATGAGTTTTCACTACCATCTAGGTAAGGCTAATGTTGTTACTGATGTTCTTAGCAGGTTCTCCATGAGGAGTTTAGCTCATGTGGATAAGGAGAGACAGGAGTTGGTAAAGGATATTCACCACTTGGCTAATCTTGTAGTTTACTTTTTGGACTCCAAAAATGGTGGTGTATTAGTACAAAAAGTGGTTCGATCATCTCTTGGTGTAGAGATCAAGAAGAAATAAATGTTAGATCCCATCTTGATAAAAATCAAAGGTGATATAGGTGGGCAGATAATAATGGTATTTGAGATCAGTGGTGATGGTACCTTGTGATACAAAGGGAGGTTATGTGTTCCTGACGTCGATGGATTACGAGAAAGAGTATTAGCTAAGGCGTATGAGTCGAACTATGTTGCTCATCCCCGTTTGATAAAAATTTATCATGATCTCAAGGAGATGTATTGGTGGAATGGTATGAAGAAGGATGTGGTTGATTTAGTAGCCAAGTGTTTAGTGTGTCAACAAGTGAAAGTTGAGCACATAAAGCCTGTAGGCTTGTATCAGGGAATTAAATTGTCTGAATAGAAATGGGAAGTGATCAACATGGATTTTGTTACCGATATTCCTCGATCTCAAAACCAATTTGATTCGTTTTGGTTTATTGTGGATTGGATGACAAAGTCAACTCACTTCTTTCTAATGAGATCTAACTTTTTGGCTGAGGATTATGCGAGGTTGTATATTCATAAGATTGTAAAGCTGCATGGGATACCCATTTTGATTATCTCTAAGTGTGGTACACAGTTTCTATCTCACTTTTGGCGGCTATTTTAGAAGAGGTTGTGTACTAAGGTTAGTCTGAGTACTACTTTTCACCCGCAGATGGATGGGCAAGTAGAAAGTACTATTTAAACATTAGAAGCTATGCTTTATTTATTTGTGATTGATTATGGTAGTAATTGGACTGAGTATCTACCTCTTGTAGAGTTTGCTTACAACAATAACTATCATTCTAGCATTGGGATGGCCCCTTTTGAGGCACTGTATGGTAGGAGGTATAGATCTCCTATTGGGTAGATCGAGCTTAGTGAGATGGATATGTTTGTCTCGAATTTGGTTTATCAGGATATGAAGAAGGTAAAGATGATTTAGGATAGGCTTAAGGCTATCTAAAGTAGACAAAAGTCCTATGCAGATATAAGGCATAAAGACTTAGAGTTTGAGATTAAGGATAGGGTGTTCCTAAAGGTGTCTTCTATGAAGAGAGTAATACGGTTTGGGAAAAATGAGAAGCTCAGTCCTTAGTATGTTGGTCCTTATGCGATTTTCCGAAGGGTTGGTAATGTTGTGTATGAATTATAGTTGCCTTCTAGTTTGAGCTTTATTCATCCAGTATTCCATGTCTCTATGTTGAGAAAGTGTATAGGTGATCCTTCATCAGTTATTCCTTTGGAAGGATGGGTATCTCCAGATTATCTGTCTTATGAAGAGATCTTGGATCAGCAGGTTCGTCGGTTGCGGACCAAGGATATAGCTTCGGTTAAGGTTCTATGACGGAAGCACAAGGTAGAAGAAGCTAAGAGGACATGAAGTCCAAGTATCCATATTTATTTTCTTCTCTGGATATTCATTCAGAAGGTATGCATTTTTATCACATCTTTGTTTTCTAACTTAGTTAAAGGTTGGAATGGTTACGTTGAAGTATAATTCGTGCTTGTACTACCTTGTTCGTCTTTTGGGAATGAATGATCCTAGTGGGGGAGACTGAAATACCCTGGGTTTTGGTCCTTAGAAATATCCTGGGTTTTGGACTTTTTAGACATCATATGACTCACCATACTAGTCGTATGGTGAGGGTACGGGTCAGGTGACCCAGTCGTATGTTGTCCAATATTGGGTGATTGAGTTTATGGAATAGGTACAACTTGAGTGGGTATGAGTCGTATGGTGGGTGACGGGTTGTAGGTTTGGGTTTTTCTCCACTTAATCTGAAACTCAGTAACTTAACTTAGATCTGAGTACGAGTGACTCACCATGAGTCGTGAGGTAGGATACGAGTGGTATAGTCTAACTCATATGTTGGATAGTGTCAACCCCTCTTGATTCTGCATAAGGTACAAGTTAAGGGTACTTGTTTTATGCTTGGGTACGATTGGGGCTTGGTGGTCATATATTGGTAGTCTTGGGGGTCCAAGGGATGCCTAGAGTATGAGAGATGGGTACCACTCATGTGATAGGGTATGAGTGGTATGGTGGAGTTGTACCCTCATGTGAAAATTTTATGCAGTTTAAGTTGGGGGTAATCTGGATATTTCCCCTCTTAACCTCTTAAGGCCCCACGACTTATATCACTCCTGGGACATCATTTTCCCTAATATTCTAATCTTAAACACTTAGAAACTCTCTCAAATTTGCTCAAAGGCTCTTGGGTTAAGGAAGGCTAGAGTTCCATCAATAGGATCAATTGGGGACTTACAAGGGCGATTTCTCTTGGTCATCTTCGTAATATAAGGCATTTTACTCCTCCCTCATTGTTAGTTCCAACTAAAGGCATATTTTATAAATTGTTTTCATGGAATAAATGTTGTATGGTTTTGGATTTTCAAATATATATTGGGGTTTTTGGTTACAATGGTTGGTTATGGTTTTCCCATGTCTTTTACTTATGGTTTTCATATTATTATGGTGGTTTGAACATTTGGTTGCATGGGAATAGTTAATTGGTACTTGGTTTAGGCTTTAGAAATACAATGCCCCTAATAGGTTTGATAAAATGCCTATGAGAATGTTTTTGGTTAAATTGTTGGACTTTCATTAAATTATTGCATGGTATAACTTGGTAATGAAACCCTAAATGGTTTGGAATGGTTAAATGGTAAGGTCACGATTTGGTTAAATAAACATACTTGTGGGGTACAAGGTACTCCACTAAGCAACTTAATAATGTAATCTATGGGTACATGGGAATCCCTTCTTAAAAAAGATGGCTAAGGACATTGTTTGCAAGCTATAGTCAGTATGGTGATACCATTACTTATAGCCTTGGTTAATAATAAATGGAATAGTGGTTTTGTTTTATGGTAATGGTTTTAATTGGACAATAATGGCTGAGTGTGATAGCTAACCGTAAAGGTATGAGTCCAATGGACGAACATTGGAACTCATGTTTGCCGATAAAAGAATTGGTCATGGCAACCATATATGATACTTATGGGGTACACAAAAATCCCCTATGTACATTTGTACATATATGCCATGGAGAGGGAAGGGTACTCGGGAATCCCCTACTCCTATGGTATCTCTAGTTCGTGCGTCTATATAAATCGAGGCCCGTTCAGGGGGTTACACTAGAACCATATAACCCGTGGGTGGTATTAGAACGGTTAAGCTACACATACCCAGGTTAATGGATTTTAAAGCATGCTAAACCCGATTTCCTTTCCCATCATGGTTATATATATATATATATATATATATATATTTATGTATGGTTGTGGATGCATATGGTTGGTTTACTTGGTTTTAAAGGTTGATATTATTTTATCCTTATCTAGAGTGCATGCTAGTGTTCACCCGCTAACCCATCTTTGGGCGGCTGTATCCCGACGCGATGCAGGGATCGGCCATTCTACTACTCCTGCTTAGTTATCGGAATCAAGATCAGCTCAGTTAGATTGAAGTGGTGAGCTTTCTTACTCCGGAAAGCTCTATTTCATGTCATGGATATTTTTACATACGTTGGTCATTTTATAGACATTGGTTTTGGCTATGGTTGGGGGCATGTCCTAATCGGATATTGTTTTACTTTTGGTTAGAGACTTTTTGGAACTACTATGGGTTAGAATGGGCAGTGTCATCCTTAGTATTGGCATTGGTATTGGAGATGATACCGTTTGTCTGTATTTATGATTGTTCCATCATTTTATGTTATAGACTCGTACTTGGTTATTGCTTTGGTTTTGGTATGGTTATTGGTTGGGTATTGGATGGTTGGACTTGCTTGGGTTGGTCACAATTATGGACCTATCCCAGAGTCTTGATTGGTACAAATACGCTATCTTGTTATATGTTCAGAATTCATCCGACTCAGGGTATGAGTATGGCAGTTGGGTTGGGTAACGGGGATGGTCCCTAGTCTTGGTTGGACTTGGGATGCCCATTTCGACAAGCCCCGATTTAGGTTGTGTCATATATTTATCTATCAATTTAAGTATTATTATTTTAAGAAAATTAAAATAACTTCTTTTTATTATTATTATTTTATTCCGTTGCATTTTACTTAGCCATTTTGACAGACCCTTAAGAAATATTTATTAGGAGTTTATTTTACTAAATCAACTTCATAAATATATTTTAAAAATCTAAATTTGACCTTATAGTGCCTAATCTATCCATTTCCTCAACTAGGGCCTTATGATATTGACAAATGTCCTCTTAACAATCTACTGAGTCAGATCTATTTAATCAACTAAATGAGTTTGCCCATAGTGAACTCTTCTCTCCTCAGTTTATATGAAATAAATTCTTTCTTTTCAATTATATATCTTTCAATATAAATCATCAATTCGCTCTCTCCAAATTTTTGGCTTCAGGTTAAAAAAATCATCTTCTTCAAATAAAATTTTATATTCAAAATTCTTCGTCACTGTATTTCTTATTTTTCACATTAGACAAAACACCTTTTTAATCCTTCTCCCCCCCCCCCACTCATATTTTCCATTTCCTTGTGTTAATCTCCTTGGCGTATTTTTAAAAATAAGATAGGAGAAGAATTTGGTTCACAAATCTTAAGAATTATGAAAAAAAAAGATTAAATTAGTTTTATAAATCCGAGGATGTAGTTAGACCTCAACTAATTGAACTAACCCAAAAATAAATTTAAAGTCACAAAATCAATTATACTTATTGAAAATCAGAAATCCATTACTTCCGAGCAATGTAATTGTTCAGGTAAGAGATAGAGGTTTTGGGTTGTGAAATTGACTCGAATGGGTTTCTATAGGCCAGGGAGTTTGCTTTCTTCTTGTCAAGATCCAAAAATAAGGGTTTATGATGACATTTATCGCGATCCAACCTTAATAAGTAAGCCCATTATTTAATAGGAAAGAAAACCTCAAAAATAACAATAATAAAGGTAAGACAAGACTTCTAAAGCAACGTCAGGCCAATAAAGGACATAATTAAATACGGAAGTCTGAAAGTAATTTTATACATCTCCCAAAATCTCATGTCATAGTGTAAGAGAATCTAATACATAACTGAATCTGGAAATAAATATTTGTTTCTGAAAACTGAAATAAAGACATAAATAAAGTAAGATGAGGTCCGGGAAACAAATCTGAACTGTAGAGCGCGCTAGTACCTCGGAAGATCCCTAACTCAATAGCACGAACTCAGCCTCCATGCATCGTACTCATACTAGGATTTGTACCAAAATTACACAGTAGAAATGAGTATGGTCCACTTACACTCAGTAGGTATCATAAGTCGACTGAGCAAAGCAGAAAATAATATAAGTAAAGAAAACTATTAGGACATCACCTGCAAGCAGAAAAGTTCCAAACGATAGCTCACTCCTCCTCCACTAATAGTTCTAGTACATATACAGAAATGAAAATACCACAGATATACACATCGAATATACTGAAACTAAACACAAGTCAAGAGTAACTAAGCAACAGTCACGTAAGATGCACATGCAATGCAATAAGGATGGGATGAATGATGAAAGTCATCACATGACTTTCTGTATACATCCATCGAGCTCGCACTTCCCAAGATAGGATCCATGAGGGGTTAGCAACCCATATGCTATATCTTATTTCTCAAATCTTAATCCACCTCTTCGATTCGTGTTCACGGAGAGGAGTTTTATAAAAATATCTCATTTTCTTTCAAAATAGTATTTCTTAATAATATCAGTATCCCATGAATATATATGTATGGAAAAAGGATTTCATGCTCACAACCAGCTTAATATGAAGATATCTAATTCATCCAATACATATATATAGTGATCCCAAAAATCACATCAATATGTCCATAATTCATGTTTGTCAACTCTAATTAGGCACCATCAGAATAAATATGCATGTAAGACATCATTAAGATTATATCAACTCCTAACTCAGGCATTTCTACCATGAAAAAAGGCAGTTAATGCTGAAAAGGCCTAAAATAACAATTTAATCCCCTGCACGGATATTATATCTAGACTAAAGGCATTTAAATGCATAGATAACCCTAATGATGTCAAATAAAGCCCCTACACGAACAACATCCAGTATCAGATATCACAAGTCTACAACAACAAAATATAAACTCCCACATAGACACACAACAGTAATAATAATCTCAAAATATAAACTCTATAGTTATTTTCCCCCAACCCATAGCGTACTTTACTTATTTATCAATTACTCAGCTCAATCTGAAAGAAGTTAAGGCATAACCTACCTTAAAATGATAAAATCCCAGCTTAAAGTGCGTTAATATAAATATTTATCTTTATGAATGGCCTCACAATCAACTAAAACATTCAAATATAACATCTACGCATTAAAAAAAAACTAAAGATACTTGCATTGTCCATATTTGAGGCGGGGTTAAAAACGAATTCGAAAACGAGTTCGAAAATGATAGGGATAAAATCAAAAATTTGTTTTAGAAATAACTTCCCCATAGTCATAGGAGACTACAACTTAAAACCCATACGGAAACGGGTTAAAAATAAGGTCCAAATAAAAAAAAATATTTTTAAGCTTTACTAGTAAAATCCTCAAAATTCTATTTCAAAATCATGATTATAAAGTATTTTTGAAGATGTAATCAATAAAAAATAATGGGGATATAAGTTTAGAGTTATCCACGTGAAACACGATGAAGAAACCCTTGAAAATTGCCTTTTTCGAAGTTTGGAGGTCCAAAAATAGTGAAATAATCAAGAAAAAAAGTTATATAAAGTGGTTGCCACTTGAGAGGCTACCACTTAAGCAATGATAGACCTCTAAAGCTGCTAATGCATAAGTAGTCTTGAGCCACTAAAGTGGCTGCCATTTAAGCTAACCTTGGCCGCTTATGCGGCTGCACCAGATATCAACAAATTCTTATTTTGGTGTCTACCATGCTCTGAACGAACCTTCAAAATTTCATTGGGACCCTACAAAGACAATCCATATATGCTATCAGGCTAATTTCGATGTTCCAGACTAAAGGAGATGTTAAATTTTTTAAAAAATTTCATGTTCAATAAATTAACCACCGGAACCTCTTTTTCACTAATATCAAAAAGAATGGTTGAAGTACAAACTAAAGGTCCCGAACCCAAACTTAATTGATTTTTTCTCTGTAATTGTGCCCTGATATGAAAATTTACCCATTTTATTTATTGAAAAATCTCACAATTTGTTTATCTTATTTTTATTTTTATATAATTTGTTATTTATTTGAAGACTACGGAAATAATACGGAGTATTACAAATCATACTAATAATTAAAAATTTAAAATATTTTAAAATTAAAATAAATTAAGTTGACTTTCAAAATTTTATTAATGACATATAAATTAGACAAACGAAGTAACATATATTACAGGAGGAATGTTATTTGTCCAAAATGACATAAGTGCTATAGAGAGATGTTGTTATATATGTATACAGACATTTGAAGTTCAAATCTCATTTAATTATTATAATAAAAATTACATAAAATTAGAAAGAGCGTAAATATAAAAAAGATAGATTTTAATAATTTTTTTCCTGTGAAGTTATGAAATAACTAATGTGTACAAGTTAAATACAATTTTTTTCATTAATTAGATATTCCTATATGAAATTTATGATATTAGTGATTATTACCATAAATTTTTTCATATTTTTATTTAGTACATAATACATTTCTTAAAGGTATTATTGCATAATATTTAAGTATGATGTTATAAAGAGATAATTTTACAAAGAGTGTATCATTATATTAAAGGTCATTATTGTTATATATTGAATGTCATGGAGAATATCATATTGCTATAGAAAAATATTGTCATAACGAGCTGACGTTGTAGAGATCCGATTGTATTGAAAATGACTACACTATAGATCACTATAATTAATAATTTAAAATGTTTAAAAACACATAAAGAATGTAATTGACTGTTGAAATTACAAATTAAATCAATGTCACATATATTAAAAAGGAGTGACCAATATATATTGTTTGAAAATTACGTAAAAAATACTATAAATTACAATAAATAACAACTTAAAATATATCAAAAATTTGATTGACTCTATAAATTTCACCAGTATAACCTAAAAGTACCACTAATTATAATATTAACAACTTAAAATATTGACTCCAAAATTTCATATATATCACATAATATGATAATTCAATTGCCACGGATGAGATGATGATAACGACAGAAAAGAAGTGAAAGAGTAGATCTTAAATCATGTATCGGTGTTTCTGTGGAAACTTTCGATTCTAATATAGATTAAAAAAATCACTCGCGCACAATCAAAAAGAAAAAGAACAGAGCATCGATGAAAAATAAATCATATAATTTGTTGCCAGACAATTGAGATCATTTTAATTATTTCAACCACACAACTCCATTTCTGCGGTTGTCATAAATAGTGTTTCATTTTAATTTATTTGTCTTATTTTTTATCTATTATTATTTAAAAATTAAATAAAAATTACTATAAATTACAATAATTAATGATTTAAGATATTTGAAGGACATAAAAAAGTTTGTTCACTTTCGAAATTCTGTCAGCCGCATAAATTGAGACAGAGAAAGTAACATATATTATTTTAAAATAACTTAAAATATGATAAATCACAATAATTAACAACTTAAAATAGTATCGGCATATAAAATAATTGATTGATTCTCCATATACTATCATAATCACATAAATTGAGATAAGTGTAACATATATTATGTGAAAATAGCAGTAAGTACTATAAATCACAATAATTAACAATTCAAAATATGTAAAAAAAATTGATTGACTCTCTAAATTTCATTAGTATCACATAAATTGAGACAGAGAGACTAGCATATATTATTTGAAAATTATGTAAAAATATTATAAATTACAATAATTAACAACTTAAAATATGGAAAGACAATACAAACATCTAAAAATTATATAAAAAATTTAGTTGACTCTCTAAATTATATTAGTGACACATAAATTCAAACAATGAAAGTAACACATATTGTCTAAAAATTATATAAAAAGTACCATATATTGTTAAAATTTTAAAATATTTAAAAAATTTATAAAAAATTTGATCGATTCTCCAAAATTTATTAGTATCTTATAAAATAAGACAAAAAATAACATGTGTTGAGTGCGTGCTTGCACGGACTCTTGTCTCTAGTAGATTTATATGTTGCTTTAATACAAGGTGCTCTGTGGCTTGTTGGTTAAGTGGCTCCCAAAGATTGTTGTCACCGTGAGTCCGAACCCAATTCCCTTGGACCTTAAGTGAGACTCAAAACATTTGCCCGCATTATAAGTGCAACAAACCAATCAACCAAGATTTACTAATGTGCGAAGCTAAATCTAAAACTTAACATCTCCCTCTCGTCGCTTTTATTTGTCACTAATTTTCTAATTGAATTTCTATTTTTATTTGTCATTTTTGACATATCAAGAAAAGACAACTTCTTTTTTCTATTTCCTAAGTATTAATTATTTTTCTTCAAATTAATTTTAAAACACAATGTAAGCATCATGATAAAATAGCTAGAGTTGTTGGGCCAAGTTCGATGATATGGTACTTAGATATGGGAGAATGAACAAAGCTTTATTGATTGAAAGAAAAATAATTGTTCTGATTACATTATTGTCGTTGCATCACTTGTAATTGCTACTCATAAAGAATAACCGACTCTACTAATATTGATAGCTAATATTGACAGTTGTACACCACTAACTCACTAACAAAATATAACAACCTAACTGACTAGTCTCTTTACTCCCTCTCAAACTGGTGACCAAAAAATATCAAGGACACTCAACTTGGAAATAAGAAACTGATGTTGAGCTGCTGGAAGTCCTTTAGTCATGAAATCAGCTAGTTGCATATTGTAGAAGACATGAACTGGTTGCAGTAAACCTAATTTGATTCTTTTTTTGACAAAATAACAATCAATTTCTATGTTCTTAGTTCTCTCATGGAAAATAGGATTAGCAGCAATTTGTAGTGTAGCTTTGTTATCACAAAACAACTTCACAGGCATGGTTAAGGTCACTCCAAGTTCTGCCATATCACTTTTGTAGTTGCAAATGCCATGCTCATGTACTTGGCTTATGCTAAGCTTCCGCTCACTGTATGTTATTTCTTAGACTTCCAAGAAACCAAAGAATCACCCAACATGACACTATAGCCTGAAACTGACCTTCTAGTGTTGGGGCATGATGCCCAATCAGAATCACATAAGGCAGTCATAGATGTGATCTCATATGCCTTAAGTAGAATTCCAAGTCTAGGATTACTCTTCAGATACCTCACCACTCTTAGTGCACTATCCATGTATGACTGTTTAGGTCTCTGCATAAATTAGCTTAATATTTGTACTGCAAAATAAATGCCAGGCCTGTTAATAGTGAGGTGAAGCAACTTGCCAACCAGTTTTTGATAACCAAGTATGTCATCTATTTCTGGATCATCAGATGAACCATCTTGGAGGTCATATTCTACAGAAGTTAATTTTTTATTAACCTCTAATGGTGTGCAAGCTGGTTTCCACCAACTCAGGCTAATTTGTGAGATCAGTTCCAACACATATTTCCTTTGGTTAAGTAAGATACCTTTGTCAGACCTGAGTACTTCAATCCCTAAGAAGAATCTTAACTGGCCCAAATCTTTCACCTTGAATGCCTTGTTCAGTGTGTCTTTTACATGCTGAATTAGAGTGAGATTACTCCCTGTGATAAGTAGATCATCAACATAGACCAAGACTACTACACTATCATGTCCTGGTCTCTGAATAAATAGAGAGTGATCATAGCCATTCTGTGTATAGCCACCAGCAATTAATGCATTTGTGAGCTTAATATTCCACTGTCTAGAAGCCTATTTGAGTCCATATAATAATTTTTTTAGTTTGTATACCAGTTTACTTCCTTGTCTATGAAAGCCTTGAGGCAATTCCATGTATACATCTTCATAAATATCTCCTTGTAGGAAAATATTATTTACATTTATTTGGAAGATCTCCCACTTCTTAGAGGCTGCTAGGCTGATCACAATTCTGACTGTCACCATCTTAGCCATAGGTGAGAAGGTATCATGATAATCCAACCCTTCCTGCTGATTGTATCCCTTTGCAACCAATCTGTCCTTGTATCTTTCAATGCTTCTATTAGCCCTATATTTGATCTTGTATACCCATTTAGAACATATAGTATGTTTCCCTGATGGTAGAAGGACCAGGTCCCAAGTCTGATTATCCTCTAGGGCTTGAATTTCAAGCTGCATAGACTCAATCCAGTGTTTATTTATTGCAGCTTCTTTAAAATTTTGTGGTTCAATTTGAGCTGAAAAAACTTGTAGATAGGCTTGGTATGTTGGTGAGATATTACCATAAGATAACACATCTGAAATAGAATAAAGAGTCACACCTTCAGACTTAGCACCAGATTTAATGGTGACATAAGCCTTTAACCATATTGGCGGATTGACACTTCTTGTTGTCTTTCTCAAATCTAATGTTTGTGGAACAAGTAAAAGTGAATGTTCCTCTAGTGGCACTTCAACAGCTTCAACTGTGGGATGTTGCACATTATTTGCAACTTCTGATACAATAGTAGAACTAACAAAAACACCATATACAGGTGCATGTGATGCAGGTATGGGAATTGGAGAAGGATCATGATGATGATCATAGATAGAGTGTGGAACATAAAAAATTGTTGTTCTTTCAGGTGTGATTCCCTTGAAAGAAAAGATGTCTTCTCTGAACACTACATCTCTGCTGACCCAGCATCTGTTCTGCTGAAGATCAAATAACTTGTATCCCTTTTGAGTCTTAGAATAACCAATAAAAACTGCTCTTTTGGCTCTTGGTTCAAACTTATCTATTTTAGGTAAAGTGATGCAAAACATAAACAACCAAAAACCCTTAAGTGATCATATACTACATATTTGTTATATAAAATTATATAGGGTGACTTTTCTTGCAAAACTGGTGTAGGTAGTTTATTTATCATATATGTTGCAGTTATAACACAATTTCCCCAGAACGTGTTAGGGATGAACTCTGAAATTTGAGAGCTCTAGCTACCTCAAGAATGTGTCTATGTTTTATCTCTACCACCCTATTTTATTGGGGTGTGTATGGACAAGAGCTTTGATGAATAATGCCCAATAATGAGAACAAATCAAAGCACTGAGAATTGAAAAACTCTCTACCATTGTCTGATCTTAGTGTTTTCACAGTAGTACCAAACTGATTCTTTACTTTTAACAAAAAATCATTCAGAACAACAATCACTTCAGACTTATACTGGATCAAACATGTCCACGTATATCTACTATAGTCATCAATAATGGTAACACAGTAATGTTTCCTATCATAAGTGGGAACCTTAAAAGGACCCCATACATCAACATGTATTAACTGGAAAAATACTACTAGAATGTGAGTTACTAACAGGAATCAACAACCTTGTCTCTTTGGATAATGGTCATATTTCACATAGTTTGTGTGCTTCTCTGCCATTCTGAACAATGGGAATGAAACTTGTAATACTAATGGATGGGTGGCCTAATCTCATATGCCATATTGCACCATCAACTACTATATGAATTTCTGAACCCGCTACATGATGTCTTATTGTGTCATCTTTCATCAAGTATAAACCATTGTTTTCTCTACCAATCCCCAAAGGTTCTGGAAAACACAAAAAATAGGGTAAAAGCATACTGAATAGCATAGATCCTTTGTCATCTTTGACACTGACAACAAGTTGTACTTGAAAGCAGGAACATATAGAATATTCTTAAGCTTATGATCTCTTAGTATAACAGTGGTTCCGTTGTGTGTAACTTCACATCTACCACCTGTAGGTACCTGAACCTTATTGCTTTCACAACCCTCAAGTTTAAAGGGATTAAACAAGCACTCTTTATATGGTGTGATATGATGAGATGCACCAGAATCAATTATCCATTCACATGAAAAAACACTAGATAATTGTGCTAGTATACCTGTCATATTAGCTTGAAAATCACCTGAGGTGTTGTTGTTGTGGCCTGAAGTGTTGTTGGAACTTGTTAAGCTTAGTTGCTGATATTTTTCCTCAGATATGTACCTCCTCTCTCCTGGATAAATAGTTTTAATCTCTGTATCCACAGTATTACCTTGAGCATAGGCTTTAGTGAAACTAGTCACAGAGCTATACTGACCCTTCTTTTTGCTCTTGAAATCGGGTGGATATCCCACCACTCTATAGCAATCCTCTGTTAAATGGTTTCTGTAACCACAGTGAGCACAAACTATAGGAAAAAGTGGCTTCTTATATGTAATACCCCGGATTTTCTTTAAGTTGAGTTTCATCTTTAAGAAGAGTGAGGGCTGACTTCCCAAGTGAAAAATATTTTAAACCGTGTATAATTTCCATAATATAAACTTTTGTTCATGTAGATAATTGAATTATCTTTCCAACGATATCAATTTCGTCCAAATCCGGTATCAGGGTGAGAAGTTATGGCCCATTTACTAAGAGTTGTCGGAACCGCCAGGTGCGACGGACAGGTTAACGGACCGTCGCCCAGGCCGTCGCAACCAAGGTAGTGACTCCTTCTTCTGGACCAAGTGCGACGGACAAGATGACATATCGTCGCTAGGACCGTCACAACTAAGGCAGTGTGGCCTTTTTCTGACCAACGTGCGACCGACCGTCAAACTAGTGACGGACCGTCACTCCGACCATCGCAAATCCCGTTCAGTATTTTTAAGTCATTTTTAAAAGGATCTTTTGGGTTTTTCCCCTTTTAATACCCTGATATATTCAAAACGAAGCAGATAGCCTCATTATCTCCCAAAACATCCAAGAGCTAGGGTTTCTTCATCAAGAGCAAATCCAAAATCCTTCTCCAAGAAATTCAAGAACTCACCATAGATTCTATAGATTGAGTTGAGATTCAAGTTTCCCAAGTCTAAGGCTTCAAGAACCCTTTCTCAAAGAGTAAGAAGAAGAGTTTCAAGCAAGCTTGTTAATCTAGTTTCATAATCTAAGGTATGTGGGGTTTGAACAAGGACAATTCTTCCGTCCTTATGACCAAAACTTGTTTTAAATTATAAATATATAGGACTTTATGAGTTCTCTTATGAATTTGAAGTAGGGGTTCATACCCAATATTACTATGCATGAGATTTTGAGATTTGCCAATGTTCTAGAAATTGAAGTACATGAGTATATTGAGATTTTAAGACAAATTGCTGAACATTCCAGATTTCTATATGATTTGTGTATCCTTATGACATCTAGTATGCATTTTGATGAGTCTTAACTTGA
Organism: Capsicum pubescens; assembly: GCA_030864215.1. NCBI lineage: Eukaryota > Viridiplantae > Streptophyta > Magnoliopsida > Solanales > Solanaceae > Capsicum > Capsicum pubescens. The sequence continues at coordinate 136,803,452 of CM061546.1, read as the reverse complement.
GATTTGATTATGGGTCATTAAACCATACTTGAGATTCTCAATTTCATAAACTTTTGTGCTATAAACACCCGTGATTTGAGTACTTTGAGATTATTAAGAAAGTTTTGACCTTAATGGTCATAGTAGCTTTGAAATTCACTTTATTACATGAGATTACAGATTTTATAATTGGGTTCTTTATGAACCACGAGATTATTTTTAAAGTAGATTTCCATGAGATGAGCGTAGCTAACTAAAGGGAGTAGTATTTAGCACCGAGTTGGGTAAGTTACTACGGTTTTATACTCCAGAACTACGTGCCACTATAGGATTAAGATTTATGGTCCCGAGGCCGAGATAAGTGATTACTGAGTTGAGGTTATACTCCCTGGAAAGAGTATGATGCCTCTCCCCAACGTGAGGTTTCTTCCTTAGGAGGACAAGACGTTGGACTCCATGTAGCTCGCATGGTTTATGTTGGTTACGAGAACCTCCCTAAAGTATTTTCTCTTGAGATAGAATATTTTTCCCTAAAGCTTTGAGATAAGTGATTTTCCCTAATAGTAAGATTTTCAAAATAGTTTCTTGAAGTAAAATTTTCCAAGAAGAAAGTAGTTCTCTCTACTAGTAAGAGTTATATAATTCCGACTTCCAAGTGTCTTGAGTTAAAAGAGTTCTAAGTTATTGAGCATTAAAGAAGTTTTACTCTCCATGAGATATATGCATGAGTTTGAAAGTATTGTTTAAAGCTTTATTTAGTCTTCGAGTAATGAGAATAAGAGAAGAGTTCAGATTTTAAAGCTAAAGTATAATGACTCACGAGATTTGTGTTACATGCTTCATTATACATGATTTATGAGCTTTACATTTCAGACTTATTCAAGCTATGTGAGTCATTCCTAATTGCATGCATGATTTGATTAAAGAGTATGGATATTGTTTTCTGTAAATCCATACACCCCCATATACTCAGTACATTCCCAAGTGCTGATCCACATATATGTCTATGTGCTACATTGTCTTATAATGTAGGTTCAGGTGCTCAGTCCCTGCCTCGTCAGTGATTTCCGAGTACCTTTGTCTACATCTCCACAGTGGTGAGTCCTCATGGTTTGAGGGCCTATTTTCAGACATTTCAGAGTTTTAGTAGATATATTATTTCTTTCAGTTCAGTTTGAGTCAGTTGAGGACCTGTCCCAGTGGCTCTCTAGTTCATGAAGTAATAGAGGCTTTAACAGACTAGTTATCAGATTGTTAGTATGTTGAGATTTCCAGTGTTGTGGTCATTTGGACCAAGTATTTTCTTCGTATTTTCTATCATTTGATACGACAGTGCCAGTGTTTTGTTTATTTCTTCTCGAAATGAGTTATTTTATGTAGCGATAGGCTCAAAGGGTTAGCTTGGGGCTACTTGTATCCTTAAGCTGACGTCCTGGGAGTAGATTTTGGGTCGTTACATTATAGGTGTTCTGATTTTGAGTAGAGGCAGGCTTAGACGAGTTAAATATTGATCCCTTGTATCTGTGGCCACTTCCAGCCATTAAAGTGATGGAATCCATTTGTTTGCTACCAGTTCTCATGCCTCTTTGTCTTTCTGCTTGTACCACCAGTGCATATGCTTGATTAACCGTCAAGACAGAGGTGCGCAACAAAATATCACTTCGTACATTACTAAAACTCTCGCTTAGCCCCATAAAAAATTGCAACAACCTTTGGTTTTTCAGCATTTCAGTGGAAGCCTTAGATCCTTCATAATTACAACCTATTCCTGGTACTAAGGCGTCCATCTCATCCCAATAATCTCGCATTTTGGAATAGTAAGCAGTGACTGAGTATGTACCTTGAGTTAAAGTAGTTATATCCTTCCATAGCTGATATATTCTGGTAAGATTTGATCCCAAACTTTCTTCGAATCGGACGCATATACTATGCTGATTTGCGTTTCCATTCATGCTGGGTTCTGCGAATTGAGTGAGCAGGTAGTGTTGTCCTCCATTGTTGACGATACTCCGGTTCTTAGCTTCAGCAGCTCGTGGATCACTGCTCTGATACCATGATAAAATGGCTAGAGTTGTTGGACCAGGTTCGATGTTATGGTACTTAGATATGGGAGAATGAACAAAGTTTCATTGATTGAAAGAAAAATGATTGTTCTGATTACATTGTTGTTGTTGCATCACTTGTAATTGCTACTTATAAAGAATAACCGACTCCACTAATATTGACAGCTAATATTGACAGTTGTACACCACTAACTCACTAACAAACTATAACAACCTAACTGACTAGTCTCTTTACATCACTTAATAGGGTTACTGTGGTAAAATAGTCATGTTATTAATTATTTTCCTTAATAGATGTGTCAAGTCAAAATGTATCAAGTAAAACCGAACGTAGAGAGTATGTTTGAACTGTATTAGCGAAGTTAAATCTAAAACTTATAAATCTTGAACTTAACATTATATGTTTGAACTGTATTAGTGAAGCGAAATCTAAAAGTTAATCCAAAACTTAACATTATATGTTTGAACTGTATTGGCGAAGCTAAATCTAAAACTTAACATTAAGAAAATTAATTATTCTTCTCTCTAGTTTGTTCGTTTGTTCGTTTGTTCGTTTGTTCGTTTGTTCGTTTGTTCGTTTGTTCTCTATCTTAAATGTCGACACCACTTATGAAAAAATCTATGTATATCACTGCGTCTACTAAGGGTATAAAACGGGCTTTACGTTTTTAGTAATGTACAAGAAAGGAAAAGTTACATCGATAAGTCTGAAAGTGTGTCATGAAACTTTCTTTTCATAGACAGAGTATGGGTAATATGTTTGGTAAGAAAGTTGACAAGTTGTGAGCATATTATTTTTGGACAGTATTTTAAAAGGAGAAAATATTATGAATACAAAAATGTATGAGATTTGGTGATCGCGTAAGCCACCTTTCCCCTTTAATCGTACTTATCTTAATTAGTCCAAAAATGGGAAAAACTAATTTAACATTTGTTTATATAATTAGTTTGAATTACGTAGTGTGTTGTATTTCTTGTCTATGGTATGTTTGGCAAGATATTTACACCTTCACAATTCTTAGGAAGATCTTGTTTGCTTGTAAGCCTTGTATATGCCACTATTAAAGACCACGTTGTGTAAGGATTAGGGGCGGATCTACACATAATTTTTGGGTGCTTCGGCACCCATTAAACTCGATACGAAATAGATATAATTACATAAAAAATATACGAAAATCGGTATAAATTATATAAAAGCACCCACTAACCAAGAAGTTGATTAGGTGCACTGACATTTAGGTTGATCTTAAGGTTCTCCGCTAGTAGGTGTACTCGAGTTTAAATCTGATTGAGATGATTTATTTTTTTTCATAGTAAGCATTCTCACTCATTAAATTCTGAATCCGCCGGTGATAAGGATATATAACGATAACATGCAAACACCGAATATTACCAGAGATGAGTTGGTTTCCGCATTGTAAAACAAAATTATATACACTGTACACATGAAAGTGGATTCTGTGGATATGCATGCACCACTACTTTTCTGCTTCGTCTTTTTCCCCATTTTTTATCCCTTCTCTCTCCACCCTTTACAACAAACGGAAATTACAAGTGACTCGATAAAAAGAGACCGGAATGACTCAAAATTCTTTTTTTGGCCGGCTTTCTCGTAATTAAAGTGATAAGGGAGGATGATAATGTTATTTCATATTTTTTTGCTATTCAAATCATTTTTTCTAATTAAAAACCACTCTATTTTGAAAAAATCATTCCCCACACACCTCCTGATAAGCTATCTTTTCTTGTCACTCACTTTCTCATTCCCCTTATCTTTTCATCTTTCTCATATTAGGTTTCAAGAGAAAAAACACAACCAGCCGGTAATTTAAAAATAATTACATAATCGTAGCCGTATTAAGTAGTTATTATTTTGTGGAAACTAAATATTAACTCATATAGCAGCTTTCAAATAATAGCCCCTAGATTTTAGTTGGATACGAATTAATAGTAAACAAACTTCCTATTCTTTTGGTCTTATTTTTTTTATTTTTTTATCTCCATTCGTTTTTCTTGTTTATTTTTTGATTTCTTCTTACTTTTTTTATTCAATGATAACATATTACATACATATACAGTTTATATATTTGATATAAAATACATACATACAGTAACATATGTCATGTTGATGAAATATTTATTTTAATTAAACTACCAAAATAAAATATATTTAATAGTATATTTTGCAGAAAAGTAATTGTCAAATATTTTATGTGTGTGTGTATATATATATAGAACATGGTATATATCTGTATGTGTAGTTTTCTAAATAAAACATAATTTGTATTTTTATGGTATAATATATTATATCATAAATATATAAAATATATTTTGTATATTTCTTTACACTTTGTGTATTTATACAGGTATGTGCATGTGTTATATATACGGTATAGACTTTTTATATATAAACATACTTTTTATATTTTTGGTATTAATATAATATTTAGTTTTTTTTTTTTGGTAAAAATATGCCAAGTATTATGGCTATATAAAAGTTTATAGTTTATTGTATAAATTTGTTACTTTGGACATACTTTTTTTTTTTATGAAAATCTGTATCACTTACAAAAATTCTATTTTTAGTATATGTGTAGTACAAAATGTTTATGTATAATAAATACATGCACGATATTATAAATATAGTTAAATTAAAAATGAGAATAGTAAGTGTCAAACTAATTTCGTACCAGTGAAAATATTAGTAAATTACTGGCTAGTTGTGTTTTATTCCCATTAAAGGAAAAATAATGATGAAAGAGAAAGGGACATGTATTAATTAGGATATAGCATCAATTTAGGAATTGTAGTTATCTTTTTTTATTCTTTAAAAGGCTATTTATGTAAAATAAATTTTTATATTTGTAATATTAAAAAATTATTGTTATTTATGTAATTAAGTCTTAAGAAGTGTCTTTTCATGTAATTTTTTCATACAACTTGAGAAGTAAACATAGTCCTTAACTTATTTTCACTTTTTTTTTTCATTTTTTTTATTTCACATGTTCTCTTTTCAGAAGTCTAAAAAAAAAATTCAAAAATATACGATCGAATACAACTGCAATTTCAACTCCAACATAAGAATTTTTTATTTTCATGGTCAATCGCCTACCAATGTTTTCTCTCACATATAAAGCAATCAAAAATTTAATTTCTACATACTCATTATGTTTTAATTTGTTTGTTTGATTGTGATTCGACACGAAATTAAAGAAAATAAAGAAGATTTTTTAATCCCATGGCCTTAAGCTAAAGATAAATAGAATGTATCAAATTATTTTTTATTGTGTGGTCTTAAACGTGTCATATGAAAAATTAAAATTAAATAACTGAAAAAAAAGAGATAATTTTTAAACAGACTAAAAAGAAAAATAAATTAAATAAATTAAAATAGAGTGAATATTAATTTTGGATCCGGACTTTGTACTGGCTAAATGACACTAGTATATATATATATATATATATATATATATATATATATATATATATATATATATATATATATATATATATATATATATATATATATATATATATATGAACAATGAAACGTAAAGGCGGTTCAATGCTTAAAAGAAAAGGGAAAAAACAAAAGTAAAGATTTATCTACATCATGTGCTTATATTTAAACAATATTAATTTATCTATCAAAATTAGCAAAGACAATAAAATGAAAATATATTTAGTCAACTATAGTCAAGTGATAATTATATATTATGTATACACCTAATTGGTATGAACGATCTTCATGGTCTTTTATGAAGCATATCTGTTTTGACTAGATATTAACGAATCGTGATACCTTTTTTGTCATAATTTATATGACACAAGTACAATTTAGATAATTCATTATTAAAATAATTTTAATTTTTTTAATTATTATGATTTATAAAGATAATCAATTATTAAAATAATTTAAATTCGTTTAATTATTGTAATTTATAATATTTTTTCTTCTATTCCAATTTAAGCGACACTGATATAATTTTGAGCGTCAATCAAATATTTTATATCTGCTAAAAATTTTAAGTTATTAATTATGTGATTTATAATATATTTTTTACATAATTTTACAATAAGGTATGAATACTTTCTCCCGTTCCAGGTTATGTGGCACACATAAAATTTTGACAATCAATTATTTTTTATGTTAGCATATCATTTGTGTCTATTGTATCTTTTTCTCAAAATATTTTTAATTTTTTAATGCTTAAACGACCATAATAATTAATTAGGGGTGATATAGTAAAATAACGACTGAAGCAGCGAAACAAACATGTCTTAAATGACTTAGAATAACTATTCAGAAGCGATATAGCAAAATTATCATAAAAAATACTTGTGAAAAAAATTATTTTAGCATAATTTTTTAATAAGATATCAATACTTTCATCATCCCTGTTTACATGTCTTTTCATTTTTAAATAATATATTTTACTTTATATCTTCCTTTATTTTATCGTAATTTTTGTGGCACTAATATAATTTCGATAGTCAACCAAATAATTTATATTGACGTATCATTTGAGTGTATTTTATCTTTTTATGAAATATTATTAATTTTTTAATTCTTAAATGGTCATAAAAATTAGTTGAGGGTGATATAATAAAATCACGATTTAAACAACGAAGAAGACACGTCTTAAATAACTTATAACAACTAATTAGAAGTGATATAACAAAATTACTATAAAAATATTTTTGAAAAAAATTTAAATGAGTCTCATATAAGACATCAACTTAATTTAAAACGTCAAAAGTTAATTTATCATTTTAAGTCTAATTTACCTTTTTTATTAAATATTTTTTTAATACTTAGATGACTTATAATAATTAATTAGGGTGATATAGTAAAATTACGATTAAAGCAACTGAAGAATCTCCTTCTAATAGTTTTTCTTCAAATTTTGAACCCATTCGTGGATATCACAACTCTGTCTCTGATACTCAATAACACTTCTAAACACGAAGAGGACTCCGGAAGAAGGAAAAAAGAAAAAAAATACCCAACAAAATTCCAAAATACTTAATTGTTGATTAATTATAGATAAAAATCCAAATGTATGCTTCCCCCTTTGTGGTTAGGTTCTTTCTTCTTCTACCTTCTAAGTTTATTTAATTATTGTGATTTATAATATTTTTTATTCTATTCCAATTTAAGCGACAGTGATATAATTTCGAGCGTCAACCAACTATTTTAGATCTTCTAAATTTTTTAAGTTATTAATTATATAATCTATAAATTTTTTTACATAATTTTACAATAAGATATGAATACTTTCTCCCGTTCTAGGTTATGTGACACATATAAAATTTTGACAATCAATTTATATATATATTATTGAGCTCTTAATTATTATGATTTACAATACTTTTTATCTAATTTTTAAATAATATATATTACTTTATATCTTCCTTCGTTCCATCCCAATTTATGTGCTCTAATATAATTTCGATAGCCAATAAAAAATTTTATGTTGACATATTATTTGTGTTTATTTTATCTTTTTTTCAAAATATTTTTAATATTTTAATGCTTAAACGACCATAATAATTAATTAGGGGTGATATAGTAAAATAATGACTAAAGTAGCGAAACAAATATGTCTTAAATGACTTATAATAACTAATTAGAAACGATATAGCAAAATTACCATAAAAAATACTTGTGAAAAAAAAACTAAGTGGATCTCATATAAGACATCAAGTTAATTTAAATATCAAGAGTTAATTTATCATTTAATTTCTATTTTATTTTTTAATTAAATATTATTAATTTTTAATATTTAGATGACTTTTATAATTAATTAGGGGCAATATAGTAAAATTATGGTTAAAGCAGCTAAAACAGACATGTCATAAATATCTATTTTATTTTTTTATTAAATATTATTAATTTTCTAATACATGGCTTATAATAATTAATTAAGAATGATATAGTAAAATTAAGATTGAAACAACTAAAGCAGACAACACAAAACAGACATGTCGACCTGTTGCCCGAGTTAACTCCCTCTTATTACATACAGTAATATATAAATTAATAAATTAAATCTTGCAAATTAATAAAAAATAAATTGAGTTTTAGATTATCACGACTTTAGTTATCAGAATAGTTAACTTCTGTTTGAGAAATATTGGTTCAATCTATGTTAAAATTAAATTGGGTTTCAATTTGTCAGGACTATAGTCAACATAATTAGTTGACTTCTAATTGAGATATACAGATTCAATATAGGATCGAATTGGGCCTCAATTTATCACGATTATAGTCAACATAAATAATTGACTTATAACTGACGAATGTTTATTCAATCTGTATTATATTTAAATTGAGTCTCAATTTGTCATGACTAAAGTTAACATAAATATTTGACTTCTCTTTGAAAAATATTGATGCAATTTATATTGGACTAGACATGGAAAGACCCGTGCTAGCACAGACCCAATATATATTAATTTTTATCTCAATTTACATGACACAAATATAATTTAGATAATCAATCATTAAAATAATTAAAATTTTTAATTATTGTGATTTATAATATTTTTCCTTCCATTTCAATTTAAGTGACCCTGATATAAGTTCGAGAATTAATCGAATACATCGCCAGACCCTTTAACTAGGCGTCATTTTTTATTTAGGCACCTCAAGTGGACGTTATTCACTTTTGGCACCTCAAGTAGTGTACGGCTGTGTCATTTTGGCACTTTTTATACGATTCGCAAAAATATATTGGATGCGTGTATTACACGCACGCTGACGTGTAAAGTGACCAATAATAGCAAGACATTTGTTATTTTTTATCCAAATAATTTTAAAAAAAATTACCCCTTCCCTCAAACCCACCCACCCCGCCAGTCATCTTCTTCAAACACCCCAAACCCCACTCCACCCCACCCTCAATAATCTTCTTCCCCCTTTCTCTTCTGCAAACACCCCATTCCCCCCACCGCACCCCCAATCATCTTCTTCCCCCCTTCTGCAACCCCTTCTCCCCCACCACCACCACCAAATTATCTTCTCCAAATGCCCCCTTCCCCCAGCCCCACCCACCTACCTGAATCTTCTCCAAACACTGCCCCTCTTCCCTAAGCCTCACCCACCTGAATCTTCTCCAAATGTCGCCCCTCTCCCAACCCCAATCATCTTATCAAAAAACCCGACCCTACCCCCTTCTCTATTTTTCAAATTTTTTTCATCGATTTTTCTTTGCTTTTCAATTTTTCTTCATTGATTTTGTTTAGCTTTTAGTTTTTCTTCTTGGATTTAGCTCTATTTTCATATTTTCTTCATAAAATTTGCTTTGATTTTCAATTTTTTTCATTGATTTTGCTTGGTTGTCAATTTTTCTTCACGGATTTAGCTCATTTTTAATTTTTCTTCATCAATTTTGTTCGATTTTCAGTTTTTCTTCATTGATGTTGCTTGATTTTCAATTTTACTTAATCAATTTTGCCTTTAATGATTAAAAAAATGTTGTTTATTATCTAATCTTCACGACCCCTAAATGCGTATATAAATTTCTCTCAATAATTTTTACCATTAAATTTAAGATCGACAAAAATGGTAGATAAAAATTTGAAAGAAGTATAAATTAAGAGGGGGGAGGGGGGTAATATACTGTTTTTGACAAGACGAACCCCTAAGTGTGTATCTAATTTTTAAATCTCTCTCCAATAATTTTCACCATTAAATAAGCTTAAGATTGACAAAAATGGTGGATAAAAATGAGGAAGAAGATAAATTAATGGAGATGAGTTAATATATTTTATCTTTTTATTAAATATTATTAATTTTTATACTTAAATGGCTTATACTAATTAATTGAGAATGATATAGTAAAATTACGATTGAAGCAACTGAAGCAGGCATGTTGAAGACGTGCCTGCTAATTGCCCTTTATTATTAGTAGTAAAATTAAATTAAGTCTTAATTTGTCACCACTATAATCAACGTAAATGTTTGACTTCTAATTGAAAAATATTTATTCAATCTATATTTTGATTAAATTGAGTTTCAATTTATCACGACTATAATCAGCATAAATATTTGACTTTTTGATATTGTTTTTGATAACCATAGTGTCTGGTCCAGCTTACGCGCACCTATCAATGTTAGGATTGGATTGCATCTTAATTTGTCTTATTCGACTATAGTCAACATAAATGGTTGACTTTTAATTGGGAAATGTTGATTGAATCTATGTTAGGATTGAATTGAATTTCAATTTGTCATAATTATAATCAACATAAATGGTTTACTTCTACTTGAAAAATATTGATTCAATCTCTGTTAGAATCAAATCGAGTCTCAATCTATCACGACTATAGTCAAAATAAAAGATTAATTTCTAAATGGAAAATATTGATTCAATCTATGTTAGGATTGAATCATGTGTCAATTTGTCACTATAGTCAACATAAATGGTTGACTTCTATTTGAAAAATGTTGATTCAGTATATAATAGGATTAAATCGAGTTTCAATTTATGAATTTTATGACTCGCCAACACAAGTGATAACTTTTAGTAACTCAATTTCACTTCTAAATTTATTTTCAACAAGATGGAATAATGATAATGATGATGATGATGATGATGATGATGATGATGATAATAATAACACCACCACCACCACCACTACTACTACTACTATACTACTACTATTACTACTACTACTACTACTACTACTACTACTACTACTACTACTAATAATAATAATAATAATAATAATAATAATAATAATAATAATAATAATAATAATAATAATAATAATAATATTAATAATAATATAATAATAATAATTGACTTGATAATTTTTTGAGTTTAATTTTGATCAACTGTTTAAAAAACTTAAGTGAAATAGTATGAAAAATACTTTATGGTTTTAGTTCACACTAGTGTTGACTTCTAATAACTCAACTTCACTCTTCTGTATATTTTAAAAATTTATTTTCATGAGATTAAGTGAAAAAATTTAAAAAGATACTAGCTTTGAAATTTCCCTTTGAGTTTAATTTTGATAAATTATTAATATATATTTTAGCGAAAATGTATAAAAATACTTTAAATTTTTAATCAACACAATTATTAACTTCTAATAACTTAATTCACCCCATATATTTTTAAGATCATTTTTTATTAGAAAAAAATAGCCTAACTTTCAGCAAATTGGGGGAGCCAATACTCTAATGTATCAACTGTATGCAATCGACTTTATTCGATATAAGATATAAATATAATGATAACTTTTTCACTTTTTTCTTTTCTATTTTTGTTTTTTTTTGTTTTTGTTTTCGTTTTTTCACTCATTTCTAGCTCTAACTTCTATTTTTTTTTTATCTTCCCAGTTTTTTTCTTTTTTTCATTTTTTACACTGCTAGAAAATTGTAAATTATATGAGAATTTTATCTAGGGAATAATATCGCAGGAAATACATGCGAATTTACCTACGAAAATATTAAATTTCTTAACATTAAAATATATTACTTGTGAACTATATATTTGCAAAAAATTTCGCAGGTAAATTTGGTGCCATATTACGCAAATATCGTACTTGCGACATTACCTGGGGAAATGTATCAGTGGGTATTTTATCTCATGGTAAATCCGCAGGTATATGGACAAATATATATTTCTTAAATCGTTAGAAAAATCTTCAGATAATTTATCCTATAGATTTATGTAGAGATATTTTGGTGGAAATTTATGTAATGAATTTTATTACCTAGGAAATTCTTTGGGGATTTTTATTGTGAATTTTGTTGGGGATTTATTCTTGAAAATTTACCTGCGAAATTATTACTTGCGACATTACCTGGGGAAATGTATCGGCGGGTATTTTATCTCTAGATAAATTCGCAGGTATATGGATATATATATATATATATATATATATATATATATATATATATATATATATATATATTAAATTCATAGAAAAATTTTCAGGAAATTTATCCTACGGATTTACGTAGAGATATTTTGGTGAAAATTTATGTAATGAATTTTATTTCCTGGAAAATTATTTGGAGATTTTGTTCTGTGAATTTTGCTGGGGATTTATTCTTGGGGATTTACCTGCAAATTTATTACTTGGAAAATTATTGGGAGATTGTGTTGCTACAAATTTAGCTGAAATGATTTCTTGGGCATTTACCTACCAAATTATTACTTGAAAAATTATTGGGGGATTGGGTTGCTACAAATTTAGCTGAAACTATTTCTTGGGAATTTATGTAGGATTTTATGACTTGAAAAATTTAAATAGGAAAAGGATAAACTTGAAGAATAAAAAACATAAAATAAAAAAATATTATACATTAAATCGGTGGATATGTATCAAGCAAAAGATTCTCAAGAAATTAAAATTAGTTTGTTGACATTGATGGTATCACAGATGTATTCGAACCGAATAAATCTTAGCTTGACTCGTTATGTTACCACCAAAAAATTAAAGAGGTGAAATTTTGTTGGCCTAAGATAGGGCGAAGAATGACTCAGGGCTCAAATAGAGCGTATTTTTCTATTGGTTAATTTAAATATAATTGTAAGGCATCATACTATGCACGAAAATATAATATATTAATATAATGTACATTTAGGAGTCGTTTGCTGTGAGATATAAGGTATAATAATTACGAAATAAAATAAAAATTAATTTATGTTACATTGAGTTGAAAGTATTAGGTAGTTTCAGAATTATATATATAATGAGATTAGGGGCGGACATTCTGTATGTTCGATTTTCTTGTTTAATATCGGCTCGTTTTTTCAATTTTTGGATTGACGAAAATGACAGTCGTAATCAAACCAAAATAAATTCGATTTGATTTGATTTCTATAAATTTGATTCAGTTATTTCAAATTTTTATTTCGATTTTGATGATTAAAGTAGTGAGTCGTTCTTTGTCATGACCGGGCATTTAAAATTGGTGATTTCTTTTTAGAAAAAAATAATTTTTTTCAAACCTATTTTTCATTTGTAAATATAAATAACCTAATATGGATGAAATAAAATGAAATAACGGGAAAATAATATTTATACTAAATATATAAAAAAAAATATAAATATAAAATTTGTATATATAATAAAATTTATATTATTGTTATGGTTGATTTGAAAGTAATATATTATGTGTCGTATTTTTAGTTATATAATTTATTCATAACTAATCTGAGAATAATTATATTATTTATTTTACTATTATTATTATTGTATTAATCCGCAACCTTAGTCAATTTAATTTTTTAATTTATTTATTTTCTAGTCTGATTTTGTCAATTTGTAATAATTTTAGCCTAATTTTATCCAATTTATTACAATCCTAGCCAAAATTGTGTCCAATTGAACTCAATTTCAAATTCCATTCAATTTTTTTAAACCAAATTCTTAATATTTTGATCTTAGTCGTCGATCAATAGTTATTTATTATTATCATATTTATTTTTAATATTAATTTTATATAGTTACTATATTTATTAAATATCAACCTAATTCAATTCAATTTTCCTAATTTATTTAAATTCTAGCCATTTTATACTCAATTTGTGTCAATTGCGTTAATTGACTCAATAAAAATCCTCAATTAATTTTTTAAAACCAATATCTAATCTCAATTTGACTCATCTCCTCAATTCTAATCTCAATCGTTCATCATATTTGATCAACGACCAATATTAAATCAATTTTCACTAATATTTTTCTTGAAATTGGACAGCTTCAGACTATTTTTCTTGAACCGAGGGTCTATTGGAAACAACCTATCTACCTTAGAAGTAAGGTCTGCGTATACTGTACCCTCCACGAACCCCAATTTGTGGGAATAAATCGGGTTAGTTGTGTTGACACCCAATTTTGACCTCCCGATACCCCTCTTCGACTGCTATTTTAGCAAAATTATTAATTTTAAATGTTGATATTTTCTACGCATTTTTTTATATCAAATAAATATTAACGTGTCGCATTCATGATTTGAAAATATACGATTTATTTTTATATTATTATTTTTTACATTATATAATATTTTACATAATTTTGTTAATATTTATTAAATCATTTCCGCAATTATACATGCTCATAATTTACAAAAATTGTCTATTATTATTATTATTATTATTATTACATCTTTTTTACATTTATCAAATAGCAACCTAAGTCAATTCAATTTTCCCAACTTATGTAATGTCTAGCCTAATTCTTATTCAATTAATATCAATTTTAGTAAGAATTGATATTAATTCGAGTTGAATAAACCTTAGCTGGACTCAATTTTTAAAATACTTGTAAAGCTCACACGAGCTGATCAAGCAACTGAATATTGTCTGACGTCACGACTCGTGATTAGAGCAGAACTCTCGGGCAACCTCACTGTGAGACAATGAGTCTTCCTAATGACTCATTATGTGACCTCACGACTCGGTACCTAGACCGTTAACACTGACAGTGTTGACATTATTTCAAAAACTAGGCTGCTTAAATTACTCAACTCTTGGATGGTCTAAAACTCAAGAACTTGGGGTGTCACACTCCCTATCTTCTAGTATCACCTCTCATCATGAACCATGTGCTGAACATTCTTGGGTGGGGAAGGAGACTCTAACCTTTGCCTTTATAGACTCCAATAGCCTTTGCTCCACCTCTGGCGGGTGTTGTTTCACAACCTCTTTCCTTCTTTTATCTCTTATTTTGACTCAACCCTAAGGCAGCCCCAACAATTGGTTTAGGGTTATTATTACATCTGATGTTCAGTTAGCAAATATATTCACCATCTGTGAGATAAGATCGAAAGAATTTAGATGCCAATCTTGATCACGAGGTACCAATTGAAATCAATTATAGTACAAAAGGAAGAAGAAAAATGAAATTTCCTAAAATCCTATAGACTATCGATGAACCTCTGCAAGGCTCTACTAAGACCATTCTTATATGAAGAGATCAATGAACCTAGGGCTCTAATACCATATTTGTCAAGACCCAAATGATCATAAGTGGCACCCACACAAACCCTTCAGTGGGAGAAAAATTCAACCCAGTTATTAACCTAACCTTTTATCTATTTTAAATAATATTAGCGTTCTAACTTAACAAATATAGATTTCATAAATAAATAATTAATAAATACAAAAACATCAACAACTATCTATTACAATTCCCAAGATATGAAAGTGACCAGACAAGAACAAGCTAAAAAGCATAAGATTGAAGTTTGAATAAACATCCCAGAAATAACTAATAAAAAATATGTGTTCAAAGTAGTGAACATGATCAAGAGAAGATCCAATGACAGTATAAAGATAATGATCACCTTGTAGTCCATTCTTAGTAGCTGGAACACCTTCTCAATAAAAGAAGAGCACAGGTAGTATTAGTACAAACACTATGTACTGAATAGATATCATCGGCTGACTTAACTTGAAAACAATACATCAACATAAATCAAGTAAAAGTAACTAGCATTTAGTATATACAAGCAATTACACCATAATTTACTACTATATAAAATAACCTCTTACAAAATCTAACAACACATTAGTACAATAATTAGTCATTACCTCATCATGTCATCACCTCAGCTAAGTTGAATCACAAAAAATGAAAATCTATGACCCTCTAATTATCTCAAGTGTATTATACCAAGTTATTTCCATCTAGTCATTTCACAAGAAGTCTTAAACTACTTCTAGTTGACACAACACTAGTACATCACCATTATGAAATAGATGAATGAATGATATATAATAATGTATAATGACCATCAACCCGATCATGAAAGTGTAAACATATACTAAGGGTCTTATATGCCAATTAGTCATGACCTGTAGGGGACGAGATCACATTCATAAACCATATTAGTGAGGTACCCATTCCTCCAAACATCAAACTATAAACAATATGCATCCGTGAGATACTCAATCCACCAATTATAACAATAGATGAATATCTCCATTAACATTAACCAAATTATGACAGAATGAACCTATACAATATTACATTGTTTATCTAAGCCTTAATCAAACCCAAGGTTCATCATTTTAAGTATAAGGTCAACTATAAACTCACTTCATCAGTAACCAGTAAGCCCGAAGGACAATCACAATTATTTAACTCATGGATAAGTATGGAAATCAAAGCATGTCTATAACTAGATTTACACCATAAACCCCTCATCAAATTCAAGCCCCAAAATGCACTACTCTAACAGAGTCTTTCCCTCCCTTGCAATTTCTGCTTGTTCTTGTCTAAAAACAAAAACAAGGAATAGTTCTCTATTTATTCTATGATTCTAGACATCAATAACTTAAACCCACTGATTTTAACCTGTGATAATAGCCTAGTTCATCGTTCTAGAATTTCCTACCCTTTAATCTACTCCAACTTCTTGTAATTCATTATTATTAGGACAAATTCTACTTTAGGAAGTGTATTCAAGCAACATATAGTCATTAAAAAGTGATTTCAAGCCATCCATAAATAATCTACACAAAGTCATCAACCTAGAGTTAAGCCTACAAATTTCAACATAAACATGATCCTACCAAATATATGAATTAAAGAAAGTAATTACACATTATACAGATGGAGAAATCTTACTTCAAAGATGAAAACTTCTCCAAACTGAATAAAATTACCTCTCACATCCCCAGAATGAGTTTTGGATTTTTGGAATGAAATAATGTTAAGTCATAGATTTTTGGTGTATAACTATCGTGATGTCGCAACAACAACCACTTTATCCGTACAACAATGCTGCTGCAGCTAGGCTGTGACTATGTGGATATCACTGTAGCAACCTAGTTCTTGCTGCAACAACGTTGCTGCAGTGGTACCTTGGCAGAAACTTGAGACCCTTTCCTAGCCTAGTCCATTTCATAATACATTCTCCAGATTTTGACAACATGATATCCCTTTTATGGTAGACTCTATAAGTGGATTTCTACAAACTCAATTTTTACACAGAAAGTGTCTATGTACTACTAAGCCTTTCGACTAACACAATGACTTCTTAGATCCACCAAATACTAATCCATAAATCATCAGATTTCTCTAGACCACAGAATACTAAAAAGAAAATTAAAATTAGCCTAGCCTACAATTTCAAAATTTTTGTTTGAGGATAAATCCAACTCGAGTTTTTGCAAGCTAATCAGAACCATAACGAAAAAAAGTCATTACAGCGGTATTGTTTCCACAACTCAAATATTAATGGGGTAAAATGGGTTTTCTCTTGCTAAAAAATATGACCTAACGTGCACACTTAAGGAATACTCCCTTCACTAATGAAGTAATGCTTGACTGGACACACAATTTTTTTTAAAGGATTTAAATTATGCATATTGTTAACGTAAGAAATTGTTGCATCATCAGGTCATTATTATCTGTTATAGTAGGTAGTTTGTCTTACTTTTAATGTTACAAATTCTATATTTTAAGAAGAATTACTTGAAAATATCATTTGGGCAACTTGATAGTATAAAAATATATAATTATAATGATGTTGTATATAACTTAAGTGTTGTTATAATAGTATGCCATTACTTAGGGTAAAGTGAAAAGTACAAAGTTAATTTATTAATTTTTCTATTCTGTATTTAATACACACTTTGAGATTCAACTATTCCTAACTTGAACCAAAAACATAAAAATGTATAATTATTTTAAAATAGACCAATAATTAGAGATAATATGTCATTAGCAATAATCTTAATCGGGCAATTCATGCTTAAATAACTAATACCACAGAGGTGATTATGCTTGATTCAACTTTACTAATTTATTCTTCATAACTTTATTTCCTTATCAATATCTTATGCCTCGGACCGTACAATATATATAAGTAATTTATTCATACAAGGAATCAAAGTACAATTTTAGATAGTTGATCCGCACAAGAAATCAAAGTACAGTGTTAGATAATAAGTCACATAAGGTGTAACGCCCCAAGAACCTATCCTGAGATGTCACACGGTGCTTAAGGCCACAAGTGGCCTCAAGCTAACCCTCTAAGCCTGTCATCACTTTTAGAACTCACTATAACGCTAATCATGCTAAAATAGGGAAGAATAATCATGTCATGAACTTGAACATACTTAATTATGAAGAAATACTGTCCTGTACAAACAAAATACTAAAATTTTTATACATACTAGTACTCTAGTCTGACAAAAGCCTCTACTACATAAGACTGAGGAGCCATTGGGATAGATCCCCAACTGACTCATACTGAACTGAAAAGAAACAACCATCTACTAACAAGGCAAAATCAGGAACATAGGTCCTCGAACCATGAGGACTCACCAATTGCAAAAATGTAGATAAAGGTATTAAAGATCACTGTCGCTACAGAGACTGAGCACCCGAACCTATATCATGAGAAAATATAGAACACAGAAGAGTATGGGAATCAGTACTTGGGAATGTATTGAGTATGTGGGGGTGTATGCAACATTATAAACATTATCATAAATATATAAAAAATCATGCATGCTATCAATAATGACTCTCTTCGCTTGAATTAGCTGAAGTATATTCCTTGTAAATCATCAATAGTAATGGAAGCACTGTAAATCTCATAAATCATTATACTCAACTCAAACTCTTCAACTCAAGACTTAGAGTAACTTGGTGACTCCAGAAACGTAAACTCTTATGGACTTGTGAGTTTCTTATAACCGACATAAATCATGTGAGCTTACATGGAGTCCAATGTCTTGCCCACATTGGGGAGAGCTATTCTATCCTTGCTATCGGAGTAGAACTTTAACTTTAGTGATCACGGTCTTGGCCTTTGGACCTTAATCTTTATCCTACGGTGGCACGTAGTTCTGGAGAAGTAGGATGCACTGAACCCATACTTCCCGCTCGGTGCTAAATACTACTCCCAGATTCAAGCTCAGAACGCGTAAGGAAATCAACCTTAATAGACTCAAGGGTCTACCATAGAGACCAAAATCATAAATGAATCTCATCGATAAATCATAAATAATTTGTGGATTCCTAACTCGACTCAACTCAAAACAATCTTTCTCAACATCAAGTGGACTTGCTTATTGACTCATATCAAATGTCAAAACTTTAAGAAAGCATCACAAGATTCATTCTTGACTCTTAAACTCAAACGTCAATATATATATATATATATATATATATATATATATATTCAATAATCAACTTCTCATGGAAAAGCTTAAAAGCATGACTCTTATCATTTATCACTTGGAAATCATTAATTCTAATTCATAGTAGAAATATACAATTCATAGTATAAGTTATCAATTTAGGAAATAAAACAATGAAATAGTCATGTATATCAATCTTGAATAGCTCAATTCTAATAACTCAATCATAAAGTAATTTGGGTATAAACCCACTTTGCACAATCATGAAATTCCAATAGTAAAAATCAATTCTTTGGACACAATAATGAAAGGATATTCTTGTTCAAGCCCCACATACCTTGATTATGATTTTGAGATGAAGAAACTTGATTGGAACTTCTTTTCCCACTTCTTGAGTTAGGGTTCTTGATGTTCTTCACTTGGAAGTTTGAATCTTGAACTAATTTGTGAAAACTACGGCTCAATTTTGAGATGTTTAGACAAGAATTGGATAGGATTTTGGAGACAAAACCCTAGCTTTGGATGGAATGAAAGAGGAAAATGAGGATTTTCTCCTCTATTTGTATATATATACTGGGTACGGACGGGTGGAAAGACCAAAATACCCTTGAGCAAATTCTAGAACTAAAGCCCGATTTTTGTCCTTGGCGCGTTGCGCCATGATCGCAGATCTTCACTGGATTTTGAAAATTGGGAAACTGCTCAGTGGCACGACGCATTGAAGTCGCATTTTCCACCTTGGTCGTGACCTGGAAAAGCACCACGACGCGGTAGAATCGCGTTGGTGCACTGGAATTTAACAATTCTGATATTGAGCCTTGGTGCGACGTGCCAATATCACGAAGGCTCACTGGAAAGTGAAAATTGCCATTTTGGCTGGCTCCGCGATGCGCTAAAGTGCCAGGTGGCACACTGTCTCACTAAAATGGCTCTAACTCTTCACCCGAGTATTGGATTTGGGCGAATTTGGTATCGATGGAAAGCTTATTCAATACCACACGTTTTAAACATCAATCACTTTGGAAGTCTTCCCATTAGCTCAAAAGATGGATTTAGGCTTAAGGAACGATCAGGGTATTACATAAAGATTCAAATATAATGTCAAATAATCGAACCACACAAGGATCTAAATATAATGCTAAATAATTGGACCACACCAGGATTCAAGTATAATGTCAAATAACCAGACCACGTAAGAATTCAAATACAAAAGTCAAATAACCGAACCACACAAGGATCCAAATATAGTGTCAAATAACTGATTCACATAAGGATCCAAATATAATGTCAAATAACCAGACAACACAAGATTCCAAATATAATGTCAAATAATCGGAACATACAAGGATTAAAATATAACTAAGCACAACCGGGTCCACTAAAAGAATCGTAATTCTCTCTAGTCAAAGTGTACACACATGCTATGGGACTTATGGTTGTCCACTAGCCATGACTTATGGGGGATTAGTTATGTCACGACCCGAACTAGGACCTGGCCGTGACGAACATCCCAAACCATGAAGGCGCGGACGTCCTACTCTATCTTATCTGGTAATCTTGCACAACATTCATATAATAAAAGAAAATATGAAATTATAGTATAATACAGAAACATGGTCATACTCTGGATTCAGTTTAACTATACGGAATGAAATCCGAAATCAACTAAACAACTTCTGGAACAGTCTGCGAAATCTCTACCGTATGATCTAAAGATAACTGTCTGAAAAGCTGGGATAAGGCCCCCAGTAGACCAAAACAAAAGAATAACATAATCTAAGATGGAAGGCCTTCTGGAACACAGAAGGCTCACCACTGCACATATCACTTCTCTCTGGAATACTCTACTAATTAGCTGGACCCCTAGACTGAGCCTCTGAACCTGGGACGTAGGGGGTCAATACAATTGTACTGGTACGCAGAGCAAATCTAAAACAATAATTTATATTCAATATATATGAGAGCAATTTAAAATAGTTCATAAAAATATCATATATTAAGAAATCTCATGGGCATTTTTGAAAGACTTTGTAAAATCATCTGAACTCTGTGACACTCTTTGTTTTACTTCTGCACTAGGTGGTATACCCTACAACTCTGAAATTCCATGGCTATATGGAATCCTCCATTGACTCGGCAAGGAAGCCTCCAACCCAAGTGTGCCACAAGGGTTGGAGTCTCTGACTTTGCTACGCCACACAGCCGTCGCCAGCATAAAAATAATATACCCGGATCGGTAAATCACGGTTTTAGGCTAAGAGTTACTTGAACCCTAGCCCTCTTCAGACAACCACCTAGCTCTCTTTCTGCCTATTTTTAACTCTTTAAGACATGCATTCTCTGAAAACATGCTCTGAAAACTCTAAATCTATTATGTCATATATTTATATAGTATCGTCATACCATTTACTTGCAAGTCACATCTCTGAGCCTTTTTAGCATATTCCCATCTCTGTTTTCAAAACATAAATTCGGGACCACCATATCAATAAATCATTTCAAAGAACTTTTTCTCTAAAACTCATGTAAACACATGTATGCAACTCTTTTGTCAAACTTTCTATGATGTAAGGTGGTCATGTCAAAGCTCTTAATCTTATGCAAATCTTTCTCTTTTAACAAAATATATTTACATCAAGAAACACCCTCTCTTAAATCTCTAAATCGTGCTCAAAATACTATGGTGTTTGAGTAAACTATTTTCAAGCCATAAATCATGCATTTCAATCAATCACCATAAGATCATAAACATAAGGTTATCACAAGAGAGGGATTTTTTCATTATTTTTGCTCTCAAACAAATCTTCAATTTCAAGTTTCATACATATACTTATATGTGTAAATAAATTTAGGGGATAAGGCCTAAAGGCCAAAACAACAATATCATTAAACATGCATAAAACATAATAAAATCATGGATCTCAAAACTCTTTTAACAAATTCATGCTTGGTGATTTTTAAAATCATAATTGGGTGTTTTCAACAAGTCCATGTAGTTTTAGGATAAACCCCACGTACCCCAATTTAGAAATTTGATGGATGATTCTTGAAGCCTACGGCTTGGGGATTCCAAATCTTCACTCAGTTTTGAAAACCTACGGTTGAATCTTGAGTTAATTGGGTTTTTAGTTTGAAATCCTAGAGAGTGTTTAAGCTAATAAGGGGGGTGAAAAATACCTAATATACCCTTAATGAAATGGAATAAAATATAAATGGGAGCCCAATTTTATTGGCCACCGCGACGCGCCACTATCGCGGTGGCTTACTGGAAATTGATGAATGGGATTCTTGGGGTCACCGCGATGCGGAGCCATCGCGTTGTCCCACTAGCTGGGACCTGGAACTTCAGCGTGACGGGCCACAATCGCGCTAGGCTACTGGAATTTGACAATTGTTAAATAGACCCCTTCCACGACGCGCCAAGCACTAAAATGATGGTGTTTTACGACTAGGACATAAATTTAGCCATAACTTCTTTCTCGGGTATCGAATTTGGGAAAATCTTATATTAACGAAAATCTCATTCAATTTCCCACTTGATAGAGAGTCAAAATTAAGGAAATTCTATATGATTTAAACTTTACTCACTTAGAAAGTCAAAATATGAGACTAATGCTTGGACGATTTGATGGGGTGTTACATTATCCCTCCCTTGGGATCATTCGTCCCCGAATGATGGCGCGGGGCACAGAAAAATACTATTACAAGCATACTAAGGCCATGAAAGAATATGACA
The DNA here is from genome assembly GCA_030864215.1 of Capsicum pubescens. NCBI lineage: Eukaryota > Viridiplantae > Streptophyta > Magnoliopsida > Solanales > Solanaceae > Capsicum > Capsicum pubescens. The sequence continues at coordinate 136,780,554 of CM061546.1, read as the reverse complement.
AGGATTGTACCTTCCATTTTGTCTTTCACCAGATCAAATAAGTCTGGGTATCTATCTCTCATGTCATTTTTTGATTCCCAAGTTGCTTCCTCAACTTTCTAATTTTTTCACAACACTTTAATCGAAGTTATCTCCTTGCTCCTCAACTTTCTAACTTGACGATCTAATATTGCAATAGGTTCCTCTTCATAGGATAATGAGTCTGTCACTTTGACCTTCTCTACAGGCAACACTAATGAATGGTCTCCAATACATTTCTTCAACATGGATATGTGAAATACCGGATGAACAGAAGCCAAACTTGCAGGCAACTCTAACTCATACACAACCCCACCTATCCTTCTCAAAATCTAGTATGACCCTATATAGAGAGGACTCAACTTACCTTTCTTCCCGAATCACATAACTCCTTTCATAGGGGAGACTTTGAGAAATACCCAATCACCAACTTTAAAAATTCTAGCTCCCTGCTCCGAACATTGGAATAGGATTTTTGTCTACTCTGAGCTGTTTTAAGTTGTTCTATAATAATCTTCACGTCCTCCATTGACTGGTGAACAAGGTCAGGCCCAAATAATTGAGTCTCACCCACTTCATACCACCCTATCGGTGATCTACATCTTCTCCCATACAAAGCTTCAAACAGAGCCATCTTAATACTGGCATGGTAGCTGTTATTATAAGCGAACTCTATCAATGGCAAGTGATCTGCCCAGCTACCTTTGAAGTTAATCAAACATGCCGTAATATATCCTCAAAGGTTTGAATAGTATACTCAGCTTGCCCATCGGTCTGGGAGTGGAAATCCATACTTAGGTTCACTTGAGTACCTAAGCCCCTCTGAAAAGATCTCCAAAATTATGAAGAAAATTACGTACCTCGGTCATATATGCTAGACACAGGTGCTCTATGCAGATGGACTATCTCCTCAATGTAAATCTTGGCATAGACATCTCCCGAATAATTAGTCATCATATGCAGGAAGTGAGCTGACTTGGTCAACCTGTCAATAATCACCCAAATAGAGTCATACTGGTTTCGGGATCTCGAAAGTCCCGTGATGAAATCCATATTGATCATCTCCCATTTCCACAAAGGCAAATCTATCTCTTGGGAAGTACCACCTGGCCTCATGTGCTCTATTTTCACTTGTTGACAATTCAAACACTTAGCAACATAGTTAGCCACATCACGCTTCATATTATTCCACCAATATATAACTTTTAAGTCATGATACATCTTAGTAGAGCCTGGTTGGACAACATACCTCGATGTATGAGCTTCATCAAGGATTCTCTCCCTCTGACCTTCTATATCTGGCACATACAATCTACCCTGATATCTCAAAATACCATCACCACCAATTTCAAAGGACATCACCTTATGTTGACCCACATCTTTCTTGATCTGCATCAAAATGGGATCTTCAACCTGCTTTTCCTTAACCTCTGCAAAAAGGGATGATTTAGCTATCTCATGAACAACCACCCCTCCATCTTCGAAATCTAAGAGCCGCACTCCAAGATTTGCAAGTCGGTGAAAATCCTTTACCATCTCTCTTTTCCCTTTTTCAACATGAGAAAAACTGTCTATAGATAACCTGCTGAGGGCATCGACTACCACATTCTCCTTGCCCGGATGATAGTACAGGCTCATGTCATAATCGTTTAGCAATTCTAACCACCGTCTTTGTCTGAGATTAAGTTCTTTATGCGAGAAAACATACTACAAACTTTTGTGGTCAGTATATATATCAACGTGAACTTCGTAAAAATAATGCCTCCAGCTTTTAAGTGCGAACACCATAGCCGCTAACTCCAAGTCATGGGTGGTGTAATTTTGCTCTTGCACCTTTAACTGCCTAGATGCATAATCTACCACTCTACCATGCTGCATAAGCACACATCCGAGTCCTACTTGTGATTCATCACAGTACACAACAAAACCCTCTGTACCTTCTGGAAGAGTCAAAACAGGAGCAGTGGTCAGCTTGTCTTTCAACCTCTTGAAACTATTCTCACATAAATCAGAGCACACAAACTTCGCCTTCTTCTAAGTCAGCTTGGTAAATGGAGCAACTAAGGAAGAAAAGCTTTCTACAAATCTCCTGTAATACCCTGCCAAACCCAAGAAGCTCCAAATATCGGTTGGAGTCATGGGTTTGGGCCATTTCCTCACTGCCTCAATCTTTTAAGGATTAACCTTAATTCCCTCACTAAATACAACATGCCCCAATAAAGCAATAGCATCAAGCCAGAATTCACACTTGGAAAATTTTGCATACATTTTATGATCTCTGAGAGTCTAAAGAATAATTTGGAGGTGATTGGCATGGTCCTCCTTACTCTTAGAATACACCAAGATGTCATCAAAGAAAACTATGACAAACAGGTCTAGAAACTGATGGAACACCCTATTCATAAGGTCCATGAAGGCTACAGGGGCGTTAGTCAATCCGAAGAATATGACTAAGAATTTATAATGATCGTATCTGGTTCGAAAAGCTATTTTAGGAATGTCTGACTCTCTAACTTTAAACTGATGGTATCCCGAACGAAGGTCTATCTTTGAAAAACATCTAACACCTTGAAGCTGGTAAAAAAGATCATCAATTCTAGGAAGAGGATATTTATTTTTAACAGTGACCTTGTTCAACTGACGATAATCTATACATATACGGAGGGAACCATCTTTTTTTCACACGAAGAGTATAGGTGCACCCCTGAGATAAACACTAGGATGGATAAAACCTTTGTCTAGAAGATCTGCTAGCTGTTCTTTCAACTTTTTCAGTTCTACAGGAGCCATTCTATATGGCAGAATAGAGATGGGATGGGTATCGGAGAACAAATTAATACCAAAATCTATCTCCCTATCAGGTGGTATGCCTGGGAGATCATTAGGAAAAACTTCTGGGAACTCATTTACCACAGGGACAGACTGAAGAGAAAGGCTTTTGGTATTCAAATCTTTAACCCAAATAAGATGATATAAGCAACCCTTAGAAATGAGTTTACGAGCTTTGAGGTAAGATATAAAGTGCCCTCTAGGTGCTAAGGAATGTCCCTCCCATTTTATTACTGGTTCATTCGAGAAGGAAAAAGTAAACTTTCAGGTTCTACAATCTAACATGGCATAACACGAATGGAGCCAATCCATCCCTAGGATAGCATCAAAATCAACCATGTGTAAGTATACAAGGTCTGCCATAGTATCCCGCCCACAAACAGTTACCACATAATTTCTATACACCCTCCACCCTCCTTGCCAAAACAAAATCTCTCACCAAAGTAGAAACAGAAAAAGGGTTCGACAATCACATCGGGCTCGAACCCAAAACTAACAGCCACATAAGGTGTCACGTAAGACAGGGTAGAACTGGGATCAAGTAATACATATACATCACGGGAAAATATTTACAACGTACCAGTAACTACATCCGGAGAGGCCTCTGCCTCCTGGCAGTTGGTCAAGGCGTACAACCAGTTGCGGCCACTTCCGGCAGCTGAAGTGGCACCCTTCTGAGGCAGTGGTGGTGTAGAAGAATTAGCCTGTGACTTGGCTCCACCAACATTACCCTTTGCTGCTGGATAATCTCTCTGGATATGGCCTGGCTGGCCGTACGAATAACACACCATAGCACCAAACTGACATCTCCCTGGATGATTCCTCCCACATCTCTCACAGCGCGGGTATGTCTAAGAGATCTGAGATACACTTCCTTGAGACTGCGAACCCTGCATTATCGGTCCCTGCCTGGACTGAAAATCCTGGGGGCGCTGTTCGAATGGGGGTCTGGACACCGGAGCACTAGCTGCAGACTGTGCATTACCCCAAAAATTCTTCTTCTGCCATTTGTTACCCCAATTCCCACTCTGCTTCTTACTGTGGCTCTGGTCTGCTATCTTCGATCTCTTTGCCTTCCTGTGCTTCTCTCTATATTCAACGATTTTCTTTTTGTTTTCCTCAACTTACTGCATGTGGACTGATAGTCTGGAAAAATCCATGTCCTAATTCAATATTTCTCCCTAACATTCAAGAACTAAGTCATCCGAAAGTCCGGATAGAAATTTCCTCATTCAGGATCTCATGTTACTAGTCAACTCTGGAGCATAACGGGCTAGTTGGTTGAGCCTCAGAGTGTACTCCTGGACACTTATCTTTCCCTACTTTAGATTCATAAAATCTTTAACTTTGTCCTCTCTCATCTCAAGAGAAAAGAATCGATCGAGGAAGGCTTCCACGAACTTAGCCCAAATTGTGGGCTCAATACTCTCACCCTTTGAACCTTCCCACTTGTTATACCCAATATCTTCCAACCGTTGAGTCTGTGTGGCTACCAATTGTGCAAGCATATGAATGGACTGCCTAAATTCTGCATTAGATACCTTTCTCTCGCAAGCTGAGTGCGGTTATTCCCCGTTCAGAGAGCTTTGGGTGACCTAGGTGGGCTGGTCTGAGTAGGTGGGACTCTCGGAGTAGCATCAATCTCCGGAGTCTGAGCTCTATTTTGGGTCCTCATCCCCATGAGTGGGACAGACCTTATCTGTATGTGTATTCTGATCGATAGTACGACGGGGAGGCATAATTGTTTTTCTGAAACACAAGAGACAATTGATTAGGGGACAATTCAGACTCTAAAGTACGAACTAAACCATAAAGAAGAGAAATATTCCTAAATGCCTAGTAACCTCCTACTTATAAGTGTGGCGTTCTACATACCCATAAACAAGATTCTACCCAATGCGATTTCGCAGACACCCTGAGACCATGAACCTGACTCTAATACCAAGTTTGTCACGACCCAAACTAGGGCCTGGCTATGAAGGACATCCTAAACCATGAAGGCCCGAACGTCCTACTCTATTTGATCTGGTAATCATATACAACATTCATATAGTAAAAGAAAATGCAGAATTATAATCTAATACAGAAACATGGTCATACTCTGGATTCAGTTTAACCATACGGAATAAAATCCAAAATCAACTAAATAACTTCTGGAACAGTTTGCGAAATCTCTACTACATGATCTAAAGATAACTGTTTGAAAAGCTGGGACAAGGCCCCCAGTAGACCAAAATAAAAGAATAACATAATATGAGATGACAGGCCTTCTGAACACAGAAAGCTCACCACTGCACGGATCAATTCTCTCTGGAATACTCTACTGAATAGCCGGACCCCTAGACTGAGCCTTCGAACCTGGGAGGTAAGGGGTCAATACAGTTGTACTGGTACGCAGAGCAAATCCAAAAGAATAATTTATATTCAACATATTTGAGAGAAATTTAAAATAGTTCATAAACATATCATATAGTAAGAAATCTCATGGGCATTTTCGAATGACTTTGTAAAATCATCTGAACTCTGTGACACTCTTTATTTTACTTTTGCGCTAGGTGGTGTACCCTACAACTCTGAAATTCCATGGGCTATATGGAATCCACCATTGACTCGGCAGGGAAGCCTCCAATCCAAGTGTGCCACAAGGATTGGAGTCTCAACTCTGCTACGCCACATGACCATCGCCAGCGTAAAAATAATATACCCAAATCGGCAAATCACGGTTTTAGGCTAAGAGTTACTTGAACTCTAGCCCTCTTCAGACAACCACCTAGCTCTCTTTATGCCCATTTTTAACTCTTTAAGATATGCATTTTCTAAAAATATGCTCTAAAAACTCTAACTCTATTATGGCATACATTTATTTGGTATCGTCATACCATTTACTTGCAAGTCACATCTCTGAGCCTTTTTTAGCATATTCCCATCTCTGTTTTCAAAACATAAATTCGGGACCACCATATAAATAAATCATTTCAAAGAACTTTTTCTCTAAAACTCATGTAAACACATGTATGCAACTCTTTTGTCAAACTTTCAATGATGTAAGGTGGTCATGTCAAAACTCTTAATCTTATGCAAATCTTTCTCTTTTAACAAAATATATTTACATCAAGAAACACCCTCTCTTAAATCTCTAAATCGTGCTCAAAATACTATGGTATTTGAGTAAACTATTTTCAAGCCATAAATCATGCATTTCAATCAATCACCATAAGATCATAAACATAAGGTTATCACAAGAGAGGGATTTTTTTATTATTTTTGCTCTCAAAAAAATCTTCAATTTCAAGTTTCATACATATACTTATATGTGTAAATAAATTTAGGGGATAAGGCCTAAAGGCCAAAACAACAATATCATTAAACATGCATAAAGCATAATAAAATCATGGATCTCAAAACTCCTTTAACAAATTCATGCTTGATGATTTTTAAAATCATAATTGGGTGTTTTCAACAAGTCCATGTAGTTTTAGGATAAACCCCACGTACCCCAATTTAGAAATTTGATGGATGATTCTTGAAGCCTACGGCTTGGGGATTCCAAATCTTCACTCAGTTTTGAAAATTCACGGTTGAATCTTGAGTTAATTGGGTTTTTAGTTTGAAACTCTAGAGAGTGTTCTTGTGAATTTTTGAAGAAAGTATGAATAATGTGGTCACTTGAGAGTATAATCCCGTGTTTAAGCTGACAAGAGGGTGGAAAATACCTAATATACCCTTAATAAGATGAAATAAAATATAACTTGGAGCCTAATTTTATGGGCCACCACGATGCGCCACTATCGCGGTGGCTTACTGGAAATTGATGAATGGGATTCTTGGGGTCACCGCGATGCGGAGTTATCACGTTATCCCACTGGATGGGACCTGGAACTTTAGCGCGACGCGCCACAATCACGCTAGGCTACTGGAATTTGACAGTTTTTAAATAGACCCCCTCTGCGATGCGCCAAGCACTAAAATGATGGTGTTTTATGACTAGGACTTAAATTTAGCCATAACTTCTTGCTGGGGTATCGGATTTGGGCAAATCTTATATCTACGAAAAGCCCATTCAATTTTCCACTTGATAGAGAGTTAAAATTAAGGAAATTCTATATGGTTTAAACTTTACTCACTTAGGAAGTCAAAATAAATGAGACTAACGCTTGGACGATTTGGCGGGGTGTTACAAACTGTTCATGCACCAATCATAATAGGCAACTATGCGCCATGCTACCCTTATCCAGAACTAAGTGTTATGCCATACTTAGTCCAACGTCTCCACCCTTTTACCATCTTTGATCACCAATTGAAAACATAGACCATGCATGCAACATTAGTCCTTTAACAATGTCAAGCAAGGTACAATCACAAGTATAGTTTATCAACAAGCTCATATTACAATTTTTTTGTATAGTAATTATCAATAATTAATTCATAATTTTAGTCATGTTCCAAGTATGAGTCAACAACTTGATAATGTAAGTGTTGCCAACCACAGATCATAGCACAAATATATCCGGAGATCGATCATAAATAATTAGTTAAGAGCACACATATGCAATCAATAGGCTCTAAATTCCTATCACCAAAGCATGCACTTGATATACATACATTTAAGTTCTTTTATCCAATTACCATATATTTTGGACTATGACATCATTAACTTTTAAACCTTCATGTCTCTTTCTCACAACAGTCGCACATAATTGCTGAACCCAGCTTACTCCACAACTTCCAACAAATCCCTATAACCATAATTTTTTATTTTAATTCACATATTCTCATAATTTCCTTATCTGTAATACCAAAAAACACTTTGTACTAATCATATTGAAGGAAATTATAACACATAGAATCAATATTGAGTCTCACATATAAACATATTTTCTCTGAATATATTCATGTTAACATTAATTTCCATATTTTATCCTATCAAACACCATACCCATAGACCTAAACATGAAATCCTCCATCAATCTACATGACGTTCATATTTTTTAACCATAGTCTACTACTCAATTAAACCTAGCCTAGCTGGGTACTATGTTGCTGCTATAGAATGCTTGAACTTTTACTCCTTAGCCCGATTCTAACAAACCTGATAAAGATCACATAGATATTCTTTATTTTTATTCACATTTTTAAATGCTTAATCATATAATAAGAAAGAAATTATAAGAGTAATTAATCAACTACCCATCAATGAAATATTTTAGGAATTAAAACCCACTAGTTCTACCTCTATTCATAGTCTAAAAGATTATCCAATAGTCAATCAACCATTAACTAGTTCTATCATACTTCCATTATTCAATTTAATAGAGTTTCTACTCCAATAATACCATTTTTATAAAGTATTCATGCTAAATATTCCACCTATAACAACTCAAGGTTTTCTACCACTGTAAATTATGTTTTAGGATGATAATTTCATATTAGGAAGAGTTAATTTATGATCTAGAATCAAGTTTAGGTGAAATTACCCAACCCATAGATTTTTCTCAAAATCTCATAACCCTAGGATTCTAACACAATCCTACCATTAAAGACCATTCTAAAGATTCTAAAAGAGGATGAATTAATGTATGTAAAAAGAAAGTGAAAATCTTACCTCATCGAAGATCCTAGACCTTGGAAAATCGCCCCCTCTAGGGTTGTGAAATAAGGTTTTTGAGTTTAAGACCTAAAAGTTGACAAAAACAAGAAGATAAAGTACCTAAGGGTAGTTGCAACAAGCCAAATACCGTTGCAACGGTCTAATTCCACTACGACAACCTCAGTTTTTTAGCATAGATAGTTTTTAGTAAAGTGGCCATCACATTTTATTCTGATATCAAATTAACAAAAAGTCAGTGGAATTAGAAAGAATACTCGTATACATTTATATTGGTATGTCATGGGCCACCTAAATCTTTATATTCTATGCGGGTGCTTGCTTAAAGCTGACTTTAGTTGAAGCTTAGACCAAAACTCAATCGATAAGGATACTTTCAACTCGACCTTGTGCTATAGGTTTTATATGACCTTAGTTCATACCTAATGCCCACCCCCTAAATAATTTGTCTTAATACTTATGAACAAATAAATTTCATCAAATTTGGGTTTATCTACACACATCAAAAAGCTCAAATCTTATCCTAAAAGCTTGAGGTGGTACAAATAACAAAGTAATTGCTATTCAAACTCAAATTTGTAGTGGAGAAATGAAAATTTAAAATTTTCACTCTTTTAATGTAGATAATTTAGTAACAATGGAATGGTTCATACAATCGCACAGATAATTGCTACCAAAATCTGCATTAAAAAGATGTTGAAAGTAGAGTGAGTACAAATAACTACTACTAAGTAGGCATTATATCCTAGTTGAGCTTAAGTGGTCACTATGTCGAATAAAGAATGTTAAATAAACTTTGCACGAAGAAAAGTCCCAACAGTTCAATAATATCAGTCATCATAAATCACTACAAGTATAATACTAATAAAAGTATGATGTAATGCAATGCTATGAGATGAAATATAATAGCCAATTTATATCAATATAAACCTCCTTCACAGTGACATATTGTGAGGTGGGATTCACGAGAGATTCATGAGATCCATATATTATATTTGGACTCGGGTTGAGATTAAAATCAATACGCTTGTACAAACTCAAATTGGGACTAAAATTAGTAATTACTTTCTTATCATTTCTATGATTCATGAGAATGAAGATATACATGATCATAATAATAAGATAATGTAAATGCAACATATATCAATACATTATATATCTCAACTCATAACATAGGCTCAAGCCTTTAATCAATATAATTCCTCAATATTTCTCTATCACGACCCAAACCCTGTCACAAGTGGCACTCACACTAATTATTCGGTGGGAGAACCATCTAACCCAAATACCCAACATCAACACTTCATCAATTTTAATTAATATAAAACAAATCTAATATCAAATAATAATTTGGATAGTTATAAAAATAAAATAAACAGAATAAGTAAAATGTATAAAATGCCCCTAGAAACTGAAAGTCATTGTACCAAAACATCTACACAAAATAATTTGTGGGAATATTAAAAAAACTAAAATGACTAAACTATTTATTTCCAAAACAAATAGAAAATTCCATAATTTAAGATGTCCCGTGGCTGCTCAGAAGATGAAGCTCACCCTTGAGATGGAATCATTTTACTATCTATAACTGAGTTCTTGCTTGAGCCTCTAAATATGCTCTGTACTCAATAAAAGAGGAGAAACGGTAGTATTAGTACAAATACAATATGTATTGGTAGGATCATAGGCGGACTCAAATCCATAAATGAGAACACATAACCAATAATTTGTAAACGAGATAAATAACGTAACACTTAGCAATTATACCTTCACTTGGTCTTTCCTCAATAATTAATCAAGTAAACCATAAGGATAGAACAAGTACGAATATGAATCAAGTCAAAATAATAACTTAAAATAGTCAATTCAACTTGTCACAATTACCTTTCTTATTGCATTTCAACAATACCAAATCAATTCAACTATATCAATAGCCAAAACCATTCATGGATCTAAATAAAAACAAAAATATAACCTTGTCCACTCAAGGAACCAAAATAATAACCAAAATATAGCATAGTCAACTCACCAAACCATTAAACTCACTAATACCATGTACACACATGTTGTAAGTCTTATAAATAGCCATTATCCATGATTTGCAGGGGCCAAGTTCAGTCCATGTACCAATAACCCAGACATCCAGTGTCTGCCACCCTTATCCCAACTAATGTTATACCACCCTTATTCCAACGTCCCTACCCTTATATTCCTAAAATCCACTAATTCTATAATGATGAACTTACCAATTCATCTCAAATGTATAATTACAATATGAGATAATTTAACCATACTTGTATTTTAAAACAAGCCCATTTACAGTATCTCATTTCATATGGTCAAATAACTTATAAATTTATCCAACAGGTTAGCATTCAATAACATACATTGCAAAAAGTAGACAAATAGGCAGTTACATGCATAAATAAATGAAAATTGAGTCTTTAACTATAATTCAACCATTACCTACCTTAGTTCAAGCCCAACTATGCTCTAATAAATTGAAGCCTTGCCATTTCTTGTAACCTTGACTTTATTGTGGTTTAAAAATAATAATATAAACATAATCAAGTAATTCTCCAATAATTTCAAGGATTATAACCTAATCCCATAACCCCAAGATCAAAATTACCTATATTCTCTTATTATAGGGCTTTTCTATCTTTATTCTTTTTTAATTCTATCAAATTTGTGTTTTCAAGAATGAATTCCAACCATGTTATTAAAGTCCATCCACCTCAAAGAAAAACTTAAGGAGTACAACTTTTTCACTTCTTTACACCAGAAAATCAACTTAGGTCAAGTTAATTCCTCCATCACAATCAAAACCTAGTGATTCTATGGATTAATTGTCAAAAAACTAGTTAAACATGTGGATTAACTTACTCCAGTAATGACATTTGGATGGAAACTGATAATTTTACCCTAAATCACATTCTCTGGATCTTGGACAAGTTTGAAATGAATAATATATTTTGAGTCTAAAAACTATATTTAACTACACGTAGCCCGTTATAGCTTCCCAATTCCCGCTAAAAGGGCTTAGTTATAGCAAGATTTGCCAGCTATGGCAAGATTGATTAAATTTGATGTCCGATATAATGGGATAATTCTTGCTATAACAAGCTTATGGTAGCATCCTACCTCCTACTATAGCAGCTTAGGCAAGGAAAAATGTCACGACTCAAACTAGGGCAAAGTTGTGATGGGTATCTCAAGCCCATAGTGAGCTACAGACCACCCCCTTAGCCAATCATACAAAACATAATAAAATAATATAGCAGAGCCAACCAAATAGTAATAATGCTATATGTAGTTTTGATGATAAGAAGCTAAACTATGAGGGACTAGGTCCCTGGACGTGCAAGGTACAGTACAACTGGCACGCGCCTTTTGCATAGTTTTGTTATCTTGTGTAACAAATTTGAAGGTTTTATTTTTTTCTTTTTTGTACCAACTTGGACAGCTGGTCTGATTTGAGGTAGATTTATGCACCTCAGTGTTGTTATCCGAGCTTATTTAGCCTTATTTTGAGGATTTTTTGTGTGCTTAATGTGTTAATAATGATATAATTGGTCATATAAGTTTTAAGTACTTTATTACAATATTTAAGGTGTCTTTCAAACAATTTTGGAATAAAATGGATCATTTAGAGTTCAAATGAGATAACTAGTGTTACTAGCTTGAGCTAGGTGTTGTTCTAGTTGATCTCGATGATTCGAGTGTGTGTAATGAGTTCCTATTATTTTGATTGTGTAATTATGTGTGGAATTTTTTTTATAATGTTTAAAGTTCAATTGAATCAATCCAAGAGTCAAAACACTAAGCTAAAGATTAATAGGATGAAACTAGTTCTTAGCTTAAGTTTCTAGTCCACCGTTATGGATTGTGTGTTATTTTGAGCTCTAATTCATGGGTTTTAATGATATAGGATGCTTATTGAGTTTATTATTATGATATATTAATGATATAAAATCTTTAAATCAAGTGTAAACAACATAAAAAGGCTTGGAATGGATCAACAAAATCACGAGACAAGATTTGACGTAAAACGAATACTTTGGATGTGCATGGCACGTATCTGGCCCAATATATGGATATGGATAGTGTTACATACCTATATATCTTCCTAAGGGACCCAAACAGTGTGTATACATTGTGAGGGCATGTCGCTCACCCTATTCCCCTCTTAGAGCTTCGCGACGCGGGCCTAGTGCAAAAATCAACAATTTTGTGCTCTTATAAATAGGGCACTTAAACTTGATGTTATACACCTTGGACGACTTTGAAAATTGGAGAGGGTGTATAAAACACTTAAAATAGGGTTTTATATCTTTACTTTAGTTTGTTTATGGATTTTAATATGTATTCATTGATCTTGATTACGATTATGTCCATTAGCGGCTAAAAGTCCCCTTTCTGAGGATAAGGATATGAAAATGATTACTATTGCTTTGGATTGATTTTTTTTTTGATTGATCATAATATTTGGTTGTTTACTTATAATTTTTATAAATATTTTAAGTATTCACGACACTTAGAATACATCTATTATCGTTTTATGATCCTAGAAGGGGGAATAAGAGGAAAAACATGAGGGTAAATAGAGCAAGGTTCTTATTCATTTATAAAATAAGGAATTTGAATTAGCATCTATGATAGGGATATACCTATAATCCCTTTTTGGTTCACTTGCAGGATGATATCTTAATGCATCTAATTGGATTATTGCATCCCCACTCAACGATGTAGATGTAATGTCCAGTTAGATAGAAGATTAGAGGTAGGGAGACCATGATCATATAATAAACCTTGAGAATAAACAACCAAGATAAGTAATCTAACCAATGAAGTTCAATAGCTTAGTATGATTGTTCGTAGTGCTTTAACCTCGAGTTTTTTCCATTAACTGTCCAAAGTCTTTACCTTTCTACATTATTTTAGTTTACTATTAATTATAAACTCTACAACTCGTGTAGTTACTTTTGCACTACTCTAATCTCACAAGTTAAACTAGAATTATATAGTTGTTAACATATGTCACGACCCGAGGCTTCCCCCTAGTCGCAAAAATAATGTTTATGATCCCGAAAGACCAAAAGCTAACCCATGAAGTGGTAGCTGCTGTGAGCACTGAATAATATGGTAATAAAATACACATATACATAAATAACTGAATAATGCCAAAGGTTTTAAGTACTGATATTAATACAATGAAATTTCTCAAGTCTGAAATATAAACGAACATACTAAAATCTGACTGAAATGATTAACAACCAACTGACTGTCTGAAAGCCTCTACAACTGATGAAAAGGAGCTGATGGCCCCTACTAACTCTAGCTGACAAACTAAAAGAAAGTACTAAAATACTGAAGTAAACTAAAATAAACCACTATGTCCTCGATAGATGAGGACTCACCACGACTACTGATGCTGATAGGCTGAACTGTCTATGTACGGTCGGGATCCTAAGCATACGATCTTGTAATATTAAAGATCATAATGTGCATGAGAGATGATGTTAGGCTGATATGCATGGGCTAATGTGCATGAATAATAACTGACTGAATGAATAGCATGAGGTAACTGAATATAAATGCATGAAAAACTGTAAAATCTACGAATCCATGACCAAGCATGCAATATGATTCCAAAATAATATGTAAACTGAAATTCTGAAATACTGATAACTGAATATCTGACACTATATGCTATGGTAAAAAAACCCAGAACTGAATACTGTATGCTATGCTATCATCTAACTGACATGCCCTAATCTGAGCTAATTGGGGCCTAACCTATGACCCCAGTTAGAAGGGTGTTAGTATAGTACCACGGGTTATAACAATGATTGTGTGGATCCACTAAAGAGTAACCTTCAACTTGCAGGTGCTATGATGAGATATGTGTCAACCCTCAACTAACAGGTTAACATCTCAAATGCACGCTGGCTACGTAGTTCTAGAACATAGGGATTGCTACTAAAAGTCACACCCTCTACTGGCAGGTGAGCCCCAATCCTTGGGTTCACTCGATGCTAAATCCCACTCCCAACTGAACTGAATCAGATTACTGAACTGATCTAATTTTAACTGATTATGATAACTGACTAAATGAATAATGCTTATACATATCTGAAACCATTCTAAAAATACTGTAAACTATAAAAATAGCTAAGTTTTGGGTATTCATAACCCCCAACACTGAATAGAAGTATCAATATGGACATATTAAAGCTTTGAAGAACGTAATAGGGGATCATAGTTCAAAATTAGTCTCTTAGGCATTTCATTGAACACGTGAAATTCATGGACTTAAGCATGGGAATAATTGAAACATGTGAGAATAACATAATTATAACACTAAAACCATAAATTGGGGATTTCACTGGAATTTTCTTCATTCAAACGTGTAAGGGCTACTTTCAACAAAAATCACTTGTAAACATCATGTATAATCAAAATTCATAAAAGCTTCATGAAGATAACTCATTATAAATATGTAAATTCATGAATTAAAATATAAAAATAGGTACTTGGACTCCATGGGTGAAAAACGCCAATGGATGAACATCAAACATACCTTAATTGATGAATTTGTGAAAGTTCTTTATGATTTTCTTGAAAATTATGCTTGAATCTCTAGTTTCCTTTAAAGAGGCTAGGGTTTGTTTTTGAGAGAGAATGCTTTATTTTTGAGTGAAATTAGAGACTAAGATGACAACTAATGCTTTTGGGACCCTGAATCCTGTGTTATGGACCAATTGGGTGAAGTGAAAAAATCCATTTTTTCTTGATAAACGAGAACAAAAACTTGAAAAATTGAGGGGCAGGCGATAGAGTGCGCACCGTAGGCTCTAGTGCGGTGCACTGGAGCGGGCACTGCGGGCTCTACTGTGATGCACTGCAGGGCGCGCCGTAGACTTATCCCAGTAAGGCTACTATTTTGGACTTCCAAACATGCCCTTACGCTTGTCCCAAAATTTTAAAACTCACCCGAGATGTACCTTGACATTCCAATCATGAAACAACTTTTAAATCTATATTCTAAGGCCGGAATGGTTGAAAATAAAATCATCGAAGTTTAAGGGGCTTTGGAAATGACTAAGTCCTAACACTTAGTGAAATTTCTAACTCTTGGACACCTTTTTACATACAATGGTGGGCTGGATGCGAAATGCAAAATGCATTTATCTAGTTACACACCAACATGACATTCAAGCCTATCTTCATAACTATATTTGAATTTCCAAACAAACACCTATGAAAGCATCTTCCTAATATTCTTCAACCCTATAACCTCGTGTAAAACAAGAATGCAACAATCTTTTCTTAACATGAAATATTTACTCTCTCACATCTAAACAAATTACTCATCATCACCATCATTCCATAAGGAGAGGTCATTGAAAGGTTAGGACATGAGGACCTGAAGCATGAAAGAATAATTTTGACACTTAACTGGAGCCTGAGGAATAAAGTATCAATGACATAAATTCATCAAAGAGGTCTGAATTAAGGACATACATGACATAAATCAAAATTTCACTGATCATTAAGAGTGTTGCATGAGTACTGGAACTGAATATAATGTAAAGCATGAGCACCTAAGTCATGACCTGTATGACCTGAGTTTGGAATCTCTAAATTCATAGAACATGATTCGTACTGATGTGTGGATTGGAACTCCTCATACTAGGAACTAGGAGAGTACATGATTTTCTATAAGGTGTACGAATATGAGCTATGATCATAGAGCTGACATTTAAGGCATGAGTAGATATCGTGATAAATGAAGTATAAATACTAAAATAAGCATGGGTCGGGCATCATCTTCCCTTACTGCTATTCTATAATATACTGGCATCTCTACTAGAATCTGAGAGCCTGACCTGGTTTCTTTTTCTATCATCTCCACCTTAGCTTTAAGACATCACTCTAAGTCTATGGAACCCTTTTAAATAACTCTAAACTCAATTACAATCACTTTACTCTAGAGTCTGAGACATAACAATGCACATAAATACTGTACTTACCCTGAAAGACTACAACGGATAATGTAAGGCCCACAATTAGTACTTCTTTCTGATACATAATTCTTAGCTATTTATAGCCTCAACAATCATCATACAATAATTGAAACACATACTAAATTAGAATTTCCAGGAGTATCACCATACCATGAGTTCACCCCATCTAGAATTTCAATTCTTCTTACTATAGCTCAATCTTCCAAGATTCAAACTTATATGCTAACACTTAACATGGATATCCCCAAACCTTTAATGAACCATACTACTTTAATCATAGCTTAGAAATATCACACCTCTAAACTTATATTGTCCTTACACCATGAGAATTACCATTACACGAACATACCTAACATCAATAGCATATAATTTTGAATCAAAAAACTTAAATTATTACATACACTATTTCAAGCCTACTAATTTACCTTTCATACAACTAGCCCTATGGATACATAATCTGCTTAATTTATATAACACTATCCCCACTTTACTGCTGCTAAATTTCTGGGTTCATGCTTCTAACTCTAGATCATATGCTATTATTAGATTCTGAGAAAGTATTTAAAAACACATCTGACCCCTAAGCACTGAGGTACTACCCCTCTATTCGATGACTGGTTCATTAGGAAACTAAAACTAAATGACTCTATTTTGCTATCAACTGAAGCATAACATGAGTGAAGCTAATCCATACCAATAATGACATCAAAATTAGTCATATCTAACTCCTCAAGATCAACCGAGGTAAATTTCTGGGATATTGTGACTGGACGGTTCCTGAATACCTTCCTGAATTCCATAGAGACACCTACAAGAGAAGACACTGAGAATGGTTCTGCTAAAGATTCAGGACTGACACTTAAATTTATAGTTATATAGGGGGTTACAAAATAAAGTGAAGCTCCAGGATCTAATAAAACATAAACATAAAGATAAAAGATGTGTAACACACCAGTAACCACTTCAGGAGAACTTTTCTTATTATGTTGGGACTGGAGTACACATAATTTATTTTGGCATTGACTACTGGGGGCACTAGGAGTGGCGCCTTGCTGAGTCGGGTGACTGGATGGAACTTATGAATGATTGTGCTGACTATGCAGACCCACTTGCGAGTATTCCCTAACTCCGTTTCCAGCTTACCAAATTCAAAACACAAACCACTAGACAGGGGCGTTCTATTTTTCGCAACACCGCTGCTTGGCAGTTGCACACACACAGCATAACTTCAGCCACACACACACACAACGCGCAGTCTAAACAATAAGACTATTGCAGAAACATAAAGCACTCAAATGATTACAGGAACCGCGTTCCTAACCTTTATACTTCTCTCAGAAATTACAAAGGAGATGCCACAGAAATTATCAAAGGCATACACTCTCAAACACTCACTGTTTTTCGGATGCTTTACAATTTCCCTGCAGTATCTATATATACTGCACAAGCAGTTATAGCAGTTACAGCAGTAGGGACCTTGGACACCTGTCAGCCTGTCATTGGACAAGGCTGTATGGTCCACCTATGACATGGCAAAACCTGTCTAAGTACTTATCTGAAAATACAATGTATTACAACATTCAAAATTCAAACATAATAACTACCCCATGTGCCACGCACATGGGCAACCTTGCCCTCTTTGTCAATTTTGCAATGCTAACACACTTAGTCATTTTCAGCACCTAATCCATCTGCCTTTGCCTTGTCAAGCCTCGCGATCATGTCTTGCCAGCATCATGTCTGCGCCAATGTCAACGCCATGGCATTGCTTGCTCCATGAAGCTGTCCTAGCCATGTCACAGCTTAGGCCACACCAATGCCTATGCTGCGACTCCGCCTTGATCTTGTCCGCGTCCAAGTCTATGTCATGCCATCACCTGCGCCTCGCCAGTGTCGATGTCATGCCAACCTGTTGCTGCATGCATGCCCTCGCAGGTGACATGCGCCTGTCGTTGCTTCATGTGTTCAAGGCAGCCTTGCCATCGCTCCAGCTTGCCTTGGTTTGTACATTGCTTGTCTTTGGCACATGTCAAGGCTAATGTGCACCTTGACATGGAATTGTGCCAATCAAGCCTTATACTGAGGGTCTAACAAACCACCCCCACTTGAAGAACTCGACGCCCTCGTCGAGATTGTTTTGAGATAGTCGTCTATTTGCTTATCGAACTGCCACAGGTTCTGAGCCTTCTCCCAAACAGCATCTTCTTTGCTTGAACCTTTCCACTGAATTAGAAATTCTGTCTTGGTACTCTTTTTGCTGTTTCCCACGATCCGGTGATCAAGTATTTTCTCCATTTTGGACTTATACTCTTTCACGATCAAGGGAGGAGCCCTTTTGTTTTTGTTCCTCCCCGGGTCTTCAACATCTTCATTGTACCGTTTCAGAAAGCTAACATGAAAGGTAGGATGAATCTTCAACCTTTCCGGCAATTCCAACCTATAAGCAACTTCTCTGACCTTCCCAATAACGTCGAATGGGCCATCATACCTTGGAATCAGTCCACGGTGTCTCTGCTTACTCACAATCTGTTTCCAGATTTGAGGAGTGAGTTTCAACAGCACTTTGTCTTCGATATTGAACTCTACCGCACGTCTATGCTGATCTGCATACTTCTTCATGCGTTTCTGTGCTTTCCTCAAACTATCTTGTGCCTCGACAAGCATCTCATGC
The DNA here is from genome assembly GCA_030864215.1 of Capsicum pubescens. NCBI lineage: Eukaryota > Viridiplantae > Streptophyta > Magnoliopsida > Solanales > Solanaceae > Capsicum > Capsicum pubescens. Next base: position 136,761,401 of record CM061546.1, on the reverse strand, counting down.
TTGTCTTTTGCATAATGATAGGCAGCAGGGCAATGATGACCTTTCTTCAGCATTGTCACCTCTAATGGTGTCATAGGCTGCATGCCTAAGACCAGTTCAAACGGTCTCTTCTCCGTTGCCGACGACCTGTGCAAGTTGTAATAAAACTGCGCAGTATCCAACAAATCTGCCCAATTCCGCTGACTTGCTGTCACATAGTGCCTCAGATATTCTTCTAGCAAGTGATTTATCCGCTCAGTTTGGCCATCAGTTTATGGGTGATTTGCCGTCGAGAATTTTAAATCAGTCCTCATCATTGTAAACAATGCATGCCAGAACCGACCTGTAAACCGTGCATCTCTATCACTCACTATATCGCATGGCAAACCGAAGTGCTTCACCACGTTCTTGTAGAATAATTCTGCAGCCACTTCAGATGAGCAAATAATTGGTGCAGCAATAAAAACGGAATATTTTGAGAACCTGTCAACCACCACCATAATGGATGCATTGCCATCCACTTTAGGAAAACCAGAAATAAAGTCCATCGAGACAGAAATCCATGGCCTTTCAGGAATAGGCAGAGGTTGTAGCAAACCCGCCTCTTTCATACGTTCAGTCTTGTCTCTTTGACACACGTCACAACTCTTCACGTATGCTTCAATGTCGTCTTCCATTCTTGGCCAGAAATAGACACGGGACAATAGGGCCAGCATCCTTTCAACACCGGGATGACCAGCCCAAGGAGTGTCATGCGCCTCTTTCATCATGTCTTTACGCAAGCCACTACCTTGAGGTACGACAATTCTCCCCCTTTTAAAATAAAGGAGATCGTCCTCGATCCAATATCTCCAAATGGTCCCATCCTTCACTTGACCCATCCACTTGACATAGAGTGGGCCATTAACAACACATAATCTAATTCTCTCAAAGAAATCAGATTCCAGTTGGGAAATAGAGTATACTACAGCAAATACCTCCTTTCGACTCAGTGCATCTGCAACCTGGTTGTGCTTCCCTGGTTTATGCTCCCACGCGAAGTCATACTTAGACAGGAACTCCTGCCAACGAGCTTGCTTTGGACTCAGCTTCTTTTGCGTCTTGAAGAAAGTGTTTGCGACATTATCCGTCCGCACCACGAACCGAGTACCCAGCAAGTACACTCTCCAGATCTGCAAGCAGTGCACCACTGAAACCATCTCTTTTTCATGTGTCGAATATCTTTGCTCAGCATCGCTTAATTTCCGACTCTCGAAAGCCACAGGATGGCCTTCCTGCACTAATACGCCTCCAACAGCTTTGTCCGACGCATCAGTGTGAACTTCAAATGGTAACTCAAAGTCTGGTAGCCTCAAAATGGGTTCTGAAGCAATAGCATCCTTCAAAGCTTGAAATGCTACATTGCACTTCTCAGACCACTCCCACTTGACTTCTTTCTTCAATAAATCAGTCAACGCTGCAGCCTTCTTAGAGTAACCAGCAATGAACTTGCGATAGTAGTTAGCCAATCCCAAGAATGATCTCAACTCTTTAACCCCGCTAGGTGCCTGCCAATCCGCGATTGCTTGTACCTTTTTCGGGTCCATTCTTACCTGATGTTGACTAACCAAATGCCCAAGGAACTTTACTTCCTGTTTGGCAAACTCGCATTTCTCCATTTTAATATAAAGTTTGTACTCCCGCAACCGAGACAGTACCAACTTCAAATGTTCCAGATGTTCATCAAGGGAACAACTATAAATGACTATGTCGTCTAGATATACCACAACAAATTCGTCGAGGTAATCATACAACACATCATTCATTAAGTTGCAGAAAGTTGTCGGGGCATTCGTCAACCCGAATGGCATAACCAGAAACTCATAAGAGTCATACCTCGTCACACACGTAGTCTTTGACTCATCACCTTATGCTATTCTAACCTGCCAATAACCTGATCGGAGATCAAGTTTAGTGAACCAGCATGCCTTCGTCATCCTGTCCATAAGATCTTGCACCAACGGGACAGGATACTTGTGCTTCACCGTCACTTTGTTCAATGCCCGATAATCCACGCACATTCACATTGAACCATCCTGTTTTTTTTGGAACAAAATAGGAGCACCATAAGGAGCTTTTGATGGTTGAATCAATCCAGCGTCCAGCAATTCGTTCAATTGTTTCCGCAATTCAGCCAACTCTTTTGGAGCCATTCGATAAGGAGCCTGTGCAGGAGCAATTGAACCAGGAAGCAACTCGATCTTGTGATCAATATCCCTCCTTGGAGGAAATTCTTTGGGTAGTTCAGGGGGCATAACATCAGCGTATTGCTTCAGTAATTCAGCAACACAATCTGGTACTTCCACCTTCATGTCGGGTTTCACTTCCATCATGGCGGCAAGAAAAGTTTCAGCACCTTTCTTCAGTCCTTTCTCGACTGAAATAGCAGAAATGATAGTGCTCTTATTTTTCCCTTTCTTTACTTCTTCTCCGTAAGGATTAGAAGCCTTGATAAAATATGGATTTGTTTCGTCTCCGATCATCACTCCATTCAAGTGAGAAAACGGCACAAGACGAAACTTTCTAAGGAAATCAATCCCTAGAATCACTTCAAAGTCACCCAATGGCATAGCCATCAAGTTGTGTTTTCCCGTCCAACTTCCAATCACCATCTGCACATCGTAAGCCATGCCTACAATGGCTTGTGCTTTGGAACTCACCGTCTAGACAAAGGATGGACTTTTCTTCAACTTAAGCCCATATTTCGCGGCAACCTTGGCATCCACAAATGTGTGAGTGGCTCCGGTATCAACCATAGCCATCATACGATTGCCATCAATCTTCATCTCGATGTGAATCAACGCAGCATGAGGATTGTTGAAAGATTTTGAGGATTCTCCTACAACGTTCAACAAACTGATGTGGTTAAGTGACAACCCCAACGGATTCGCCAACGCAGCAACCACGTCGTCGCCCTCATTTTGATTCACGTTTCCAGCAAACATGGCATTCACCCTTTCGCAATTAGGACAACTCTTGGCCAAATGCGGTCCACTACAAGTCCAGCAACCTTTTGCATTGCCGTCCTTCCCTTTGTTCTTTATGTTCCCCGCATTTATTTGTGCCTTCCCTTTGTCATACTTATCGCTGCGTCCTTCCTTGAAATTCCCCTTTCTTTTCAGTCTTTTTCTTTGACTTCGAAGAACTGGGAATGTCGGAATCTGAACGTGTTGAGCGAAAATCCACCAATGAATCAGCGGCAGCAATTGCACTAGGCAAATCTTTCACATTCTGCCTCCGTAGTTCGTTCTGGGCCCATGCTTGCATTCCTGAAATGAAGTTATGCAACTTGTCCTCGTCTGACATATTTTGGATGTCCAACATCAAAGAAGTAAATTCCTTGATATAGTCGCGGATCGTTCCCGTTTGCCTTAGCCTTTTCAACTTGTCTCTAGCAATCCATGAAGCATTGCTAGGAAGAAATTGGTCTCGCATTTCCTTCTTCAATTTATCCCAAGTATCAATTTTGGGACATCCAGCACCTTCATCATCCACATTCCGAGTACGCCACCACAGTTTTGCATCACCAGTCAAGTACATCGTGGTAATGTTCAACTTGTCCGTCTCCGAAACTCGTGCCACAGTGAAGTATTGCTCCATATCCCATAGGAAATTCTCCAATTCCTTGGCACTTCTAGCACCACCAAAAGGCTTGGGTTCAGGAATTTTCACTTTGGAACTGCTTTCCTGGGTCTGTCCTGATGCAGCCACCGCACGTCGCAGAACCATCACTTCTGTCTGCAGATCAGCCATCACTTTGCCTTGATCTAGTACAAGTGACATCAACTCACCACGTGCACTCAGAAGTTCTGCAGTACTTACGTCATACTGGTTACGTAATTGTACCAGTTCGTCCTTTAAGGTGTTGATTTGTGTAATCAAATCAACAACGCCTTCAGTTTGTTCGAGTTCATCAGTAATGCCATTGAAATTTCGAATCTGTGCCACATCTTCGTTTACTTGAGCGACAGTCACCATCTTGTACTGCAATACGTTGGGCTCTGATACCAATTGAGATAGGGGCGTTCTATTTTTTGCAACACCGCTGCTTGGCAGTCGCACACACACAACACAACTTCAGCCATACACACACACAACGCGCAGTCTAAACAATAAGACTATTGCAGAAACGTAAAGCACTCAAACGATTACAGGAACCACGTTCCTAACCTTTATACTTCTCTCAGAAATTACAAAGGAGATGCCACAGAAATTGTCAAAGGCATACACTCTCAAACACTCACTATTTTTCGGATGCTTTACAATTTCCCTGCAGCATCTATATATACTGCACAAGCAGTTACAACAGTTACAGCAGTAGGGACCTTGGACACCTGTCAGCCTGTCATTGGACAAGGCTGTATGGTCCACCTATGACATGGAAAAACCTGTCTAAGTACTTATCTGAAAATACAATGTATTACAACATTCAAAATTCAAACATAATAACTACCCCATGTGCCACGCACATGGGCAGCCTTGCCCTATTTGTCAATTTTGCAATGCTAACACACTTAGTCATTTTCAGCACCTAGTCCATCTGCCTTTGCCTTGTCAAGCCTCGCGACCATGTCTTGCCAGCATCATGTCTGCGCCAATGTCAATGCCATGGCATTGCTTGCTCCATGAAGCTGTCCTAGCCATGTCACAGCTTAGGCCACGCCAATGCCTATGCTGCGACTCCGCCTTGATCTTGTCCGCATCCAAGTCTATGTCATTCCATCACCTGCGCCTCGCTAGTGTCGATGTCATGCCAACCTGTTGCTGCACGCATGCCCTCGCAGGTGCCATGCGCCTGTCGTTGCTTCATGTGTTCAAGGCAGCCTTGCCATCGCTCCAGCTTGCCTTGGTCTGTACATTGCTTGTCTTTGGCACATGTCAAGGCCAATGTGCACCTTGACATGGCATTGTGCCAATCAAGCCTTAGACTGAGGGTCTAAACCAACCTTACACACACCCTGATGATTCCTACCACTTTCTGTACAAAGCAGATTAGTACGAACACTCATCCCACTACCCTGTGAGTTAAATCCTGGTGCTCTATCTCAACTGTCATTCCTAAACTTAGGCACTGGCACACTGGATGAAGGCTAATCTAGGGCTGAGAAATTTTGAAAGAATTGGAAATGGTTGCCACCCTCTAACCTTGGCATAAAACTACTTATTCTGGCCCTCTTATTCTCTCTCTCTTTCTCCCTATGCTTCCCCTAATATTTTGAGAATAAAACATAAGTCTAGAAAGAATAACAACCTACTGATAGTTATAAGAAGCTAAGGTAATGGAAGCAGCTCTAAATCCAGCATGGGAGACATATTTGTTCAAGGGAGCATCCTGAAAGAGCGGTGGTACTGGATGGTTCCCATTTTTCTTCCATTATTTTTTCTGGGAGGCATTTTGTATATATAAAAGGAAGGATGAATTAGATAGAGAGTTTAAATAGAGCTCATGCTTATTCGCATGACATGAATACTGAAAGAAAGGAAACTTTTCCTAAAACATCTTGTAGCCTCTTGTCCATAAGTGTAGCGCTCTTCAAACCCATGCAAAATACTTTACTTAATACAACTTTCAAAGTTCCTATGGAACTTTAAAACCTGGATATGATACCAAGTTTTGTCATGACTCGAGGCTATCCTTTGTCGCGACAACGGTGGTTACGGTCCCAAAAGAACACAAATTAACCCATGAACTGGTACCTGCTGTGAGCACTGAATAATATGGTAATAAAATACACATATGTGGAAATAACTGAATAATGACAAAGGTTTAAAGTACTAAGATTAATACAATAAAATTTCTCAAGTCCAAAATATAAATGAACATACTGAAATCTGACTGAAAAGATTAACAACCAACTAATTATCTGAAGTGTTTGAAAACCTCTATAACTGATGGAAAAGAGATGATGGGACAAGCCCCAACTAACTCAAACTGACAAACTGAAAGAAAGTACTGAAATACTAAAGTAAACTGAAATAAACCACTATGTCCTCGATAGATGAGGACTCACCACAACTACTGCTATTGATAGGCTGAACTGTCTATGCGCGGTCAGGAGTCTGAGCATCTAATCCTATGATATTAAATAGCATAGTACAAGGAAAAAGTATGCAGTTAGAACTTTGAATATACTGGTATACGAGATGATGTTAGGCTGATATGCTTGGGCTAATGTGCATGAATAATAACTGACTGAATGAATAACATGAGGTAACTGAATATAAAATCATGAAAACTGTGAAATCTATGAATGCATAACCAAGCATGTAATATGATTTCAAAATAATATGTAAACTGAAATACTGAAATACTGAATAACTGACACTGTATGCTATGGTCAAACAAACCTCAACTGAATACTAAACAGAGACTGTGCGAGCTATCATCTAATCGACACGACACAATCTAAACTAATTGGGGTCCAACTTGTGACCCCAGTTGGAAGGGTGTTAGTACCGTGCCACGGGTACTAACAATAGCTGTGTGAATCCACTAAAGATTCACCCTTAACTGGAAGGTGCTCTGGTGAGATATGTGTCAACCCTCGACTAGCAGCTTAATATCTCAAACCTACGCTGGCTACATAGTTCTAAAATGAAGGGATTTCTACTAAGAGTCACACCTTTTACTGGTAGGTGTGCCTCTATCCTTGGGTTCACTCAGTGCTGAATCCTACTCCTAACTGAACTGACTCGGATTACTGAATTGATCTAAGTTTTACTGATTATGATAACTGACTGAATGAATAATGCTCATACATATCTGAAACCATTCTGAAAATACTGTAAACTATGTAAATAGCTAAGTTTTGGGTATTCATAACCCCTAGAACTGAATAAAAGTATCAATATGGACACATACAAGTTTTGAAGAATGCAATAGGGGATCATAGTTCAAAATTAATCTCTTAGGCATTTCATCGAACACTTGAAATTTATGGACTTAAGCATGGGAATGAATGAAACATATGGGAGTAACATAATTATAACACTAAAATGATAAATTGGAGATTTTACATGGAATTTTCTTCATTCAAACGTGTAAGGGCTACTTTCAACGAAAATCACTTGTAAACATCATGTATAATTGAAATTCATAAAACTTCATGAAGATAACTCATTGTAAACATGTAAATTCATGAATTAAAACATAAAAATTGATACTTGGACTCCATGTATGAAAAGGGCCCATGGATGAACATCAAACATAACTTAATTGATGAATTTGTGAAAGTTCTTAATGATTTTCTTGAAAATTAAGCTTGAATCTCTTGTTTCCTTTGAAGAGGCTAGGGTTTGTTCTTGAGAGAGAATGCCTTCTTTTGAGTGAATTTAGATAATAAGATGAGAACTAATGCTTTTGGGACCCTTAATACTGTGTTATGGACCAATTGGATAAAGGGAACAAACATATTTTTCCTTGCATAAATGAGAACAAAAGCAGGAAAAATTGAGAGGCGGGCGATGGAGTGGGCACCACGGTCTTATCCCAGTGAGGCTACTATTTTGGACTTCTAAAAATACCCTTACACTCATCTGAAAATTACAAAACTCACCCGAGATATACCTTTGACATCCCCAATTATGAATCAACTTTAAAATTGACATTCTAAGGCTGGGAAGTTCAAAAATAAAATCATCGAAGTTTAAGGGGATTTGGAAATGACTAAGTTCTAACACTTGGTAAAGTTTTCTTATTCTTGAAACCCTTTTTAATACAATGGTGGGCTGGATGGAGATATGACATTGCAGGGTCTTGCAACACAAGTCTCTGTGAGATCAATATTTGGCTTTTTATAAGACTACTATATTGCATGGTAAGACCACATACACTTGTGTGTGTGCTTGGGTGAAAGAAGTTTTTGGCTTCGTTGTCGGGGACTTATAAATAGGCAACTATCTTATTTTTAGTTTATCTATATTGAGTTGTACATAGTTTAGTATTATTTTTTCTTTTATTTTCTTCTACTTTTTTATTGCAGTTCTTGATATGACAGCCTGGGATAAATGATTTTTGAGTGATGACAATTCTTTTTGTTTTTGTGGGGGACCCCATCAAGAGGCCTTTTGTCTGGATTTTGATGAAAACACGTGGACAGGACCTTCACAATATGAGGTGGATACTATACTATTGTGGAGAAGACCAGAAGTTGGTATGATAATTATGGGCAATGCTCAAAGGCCAAATTGGGGGAATGCCTACAATCAAAAGTGGTAAACTCAGCTTCCAATTCCATCATACTACCAACAGTAGTAGTTTCAGTAGTAGGAGGATCAAAGGAATCAGCCCACGACTCAAACTAGTAATATTGAAGAGATGTTAAAACAAATTATAGTTGCATAAGCACAGTTGGCAATATATATGAATAGCCAACCGATGGTTACAAAGAACTTGGAGATGCAAATCAGTTAGATGGTAGGGGTGCAGAACACTAAGACTTAGGGAGGCCTACTAAGTGATACAAAGCCAAAACCTAACAAGTAATCACTTTGAGGAGTGGTAAAGATCTCAATGAAGAACCTCCAAAGACAACTAAGGAGGCATATGCAGTATTGACTCCCCAACCGGTTGTAGACAAAGTTGCTGATCATTCGAGGAAGTCTGAGTACTTGAAAAATAAAGTTGTTGAACAGGTTAAGGAGATACCACCACCACCATCTCCACAGAGGAAGATAAAATCATTGGAGGATACTAGCCAATTCTTGGATAAAACACAAGAATTTCAGCCATTCAACTGTCATCTTTCTCTTGAGACTGAAATTGAAAAGGAAAATAAGAGTGAGTGTGTCGTGGATGGTGTAAATTTTAAAGTGGGATTGGTTGGTACTCATTCAAATTACTTTTATACATTATGTTTAGATGATGACATGTCTGTAGAATCATCTAAAATAGTGGACGAGTGTAAAGATCAGGAGAAAAAAATCCCATATTCTTAATTTTGCACCAGAAAAGCAACACAAAAACATACCTTTCTTTAAGACCGAGTGGTTTACCATGCACCATCCATTACTCGGTCCACTCATATTTGTACCACCACCCTTTGAGCAGAGCGAAAAGATAGATGCGAGGTTGGAGGTGAAATTTATATCCTCAAGGTGGAGGAAAAAGTTGATTGGGTCATACCGTGACACTAAATTATGCGCTTCTTGGGAGGCAACCCAAGTTAAGGTAGGTTTGATTTTTAGTATTTTAGTTTTTTTTATTTCACTAGTTTTTATTTTTATTGAGTCACAGGTTGATGGGAAGTTTGAGTACTGGAAAAACTTAGCTAAGGAGCATGTCGAAGACTAAGTATGGGGTCCCCAGACCCCCTTAAGGCATGAAGATGATAATATCTAGGTCTATAGGCCTCAAGAAGATTTCTATCTCTACTTCTAAATACACTTTGGGGACAAAGTAGATTTTTAAGTGTGGGGTGGGGATATTTCCATTTTACGAGTAATTTTAAATTTTTTTGTATTAGGAATAAGTGGGATGTTTTTGTTGGAGATATATTTGAATGCATGATGCAAGTGTTTTGGTTGTAAAAACATGTTGATTGTGTGAATTACTACTTTTAAGACTCCTAGACTCATGATTATGACTCTTGTACTTGCTGGCTTAATGCAGAATTCATGTGATTGTTTGATTAAGAGTCTATGATGATCCTACTTGAGTTGAGCATATGCTATGTATGTGTGAGGTTGTTGTATATTACTTGGTGCATGCAATGTCTAGAACTTTCCTAGTGTGTATGAAAAGCTAAATAAAGAGTGTGGGTTTAGAAGATGATATAGGCATTTCTTTGATAGCCATGTTTCATACCTTCTTTTGACCTATCCTTATGCATAATCCTAGTTAACCCCATTGAGACTTTAGCTTATTTTCTTTGGCATCCTTAGTTATAGCCTAATACTCTTCTTTGATAGACATTAATTTGATCCAAAGCTCCTAAGAACTTTAGTAAAAAATTAATAGAGTTAAGGAGTTTGAATTCAAGTAGGAGAAAGGTGAAAGTGAAGCCTCTAAGTAATAGTTATTGGTGCATACAATTGATGTGTTGTGGTTGGGAGTTAAAGAAATTTGTGCTAAAAAATTGAATCATGAATAAATAGACAATACTCTCTTCCATATTTATTGTGAGTGAGCTTAATGAGATAGGGTAAAACAAAAGATGTGTTAAGGTAGCAGTGGTGTAATTTGGTTGTTAGAGATTGGTCTTAATTGTATAATGTAATGTATTAAAGTGCTTAGGGAATATATTCACTATTACTGGCCAAAATAGTTCCACCCCATCCCTTAGCCTACATTACAACCCTTAAGGACCTATTTGATCCTAAGCTTCATCATTTAGATATTAGTGGAGTACTACACTAAGGGCAAGACTATAGTTCATCATGTGTAACTTGTGAATTCTTTTGGGAGAGAGAGCATAATTTAATTCTTGTACCCGTTCTATTATAAATTACATCCACGTGAGTGCTTATGGGTAACTCCCTTGTTATGAGGGCACATGTTTGATGAATGTTGGGTGATTTATATGATATATATAATTGAGCAATCTGTATGAGTTAGCCAACTAGGTGAGTCAATTCTTAAGGCTAGGATGTTTTGGAGTAGTATTCTTGAACTTTCAATTATGTTTGTAACATGTTTAGTGTAGAAACTTGCATTCTGTATAGTCATTATTGTACTAGATTGAGTGTATTTCTTGTAGTATAAGTGTATATTCTCCTCATCTTATTATTCTTAGAGTAAATAATTGTTTGAGGATGAACAGGGCTTTAAGTGTAGGGTGGTGATTTGAGGTGGATTTATGCACCTTAGTGTTGTTATCCGAGCTTATTTAGACTTATTTTGAGGAATTCTTGTGTGCTTAGCGTGTTAATAATGATGTAATTGAGAATATAAGTGTTTAATTACTTGAATACAATGTTTAAGGTGTCTTTCAAACAAGTTTGGAATAAAATGGGTCATTTAGAGTTCAAATGAGGAAACTAGTGTTACTAGCTTGAGCTAGGTGTTGTTCAAGTTGATCTTGATGGATTGTAGTGTGTGTAATGAGTTCCTAATGGTTTTATTGTGTAATTATGTGTGGAATAACTTGTTTACAAATTTTAAAGTTCAATTGAATCAAGCCAAGAGTCAAAATACTATGCTAAAGATTAATAGAACGAAACTAGTTCTTAGATTAAGTTTCTAGTTCACCGTTACGGATTGTGTGTTGTTTTGATCTATAATTTGTGGTTTTTAATGCTATAGTATGCTTGGTTAGTTTATTATGATGATATAATAATGATATACATTCTGTAAATCAAGTGTAAACAACACAAAAAGGCTTGGAATGGATCAACGAAAGCACAAGACGAGATTTGACGTAAAATATACACTTTGGATGTCCATGGTGCGTATATGACCCAATATATGGATATGGAGTGCATTAAATACATATATATATTCCTAAGGTAAAAAAACAGTGTGTATCCATGATGAGGACACGTCGCTCACCCTATTCCCCGCTATTATCTCTGCGATGCGTACCTAGTGCAAAAATCGGCAGTTTTGTCCTCCTATAAATAGGACACTTGAACTTGATGTTATACACCTTAGACGAATTTTAAACTTGGATAGGGTACGTAAAACACTTCAAAGAGGGTTTTTATATCTCTACTTTAGTTTGTTTATGGATTTTAATATGTATTCTTTGATCTTGATTACAGTTATATCCATTAGCGGCTAAAAGCCCCATTTCCGGGGTTATGGCCAAGAACATGATTACTATTCCTTTGAATTAATTTGGTTTTGATTGATTATCGTATTTTCTTGTTTATTTATTTTTATTATAACTATTTTAAGGATTTACGACCCTTAGAATACATCTATTAACGTCTTATAAGCTCGGAAAGGGGAGTAAGAGGATAGAATATGGGGGTAAATAGAGAAAAATTCTTATTCTTTTATAAAATAAGGAATTTGAATTAGTATCTATGATAGGGATATACCTAGAAGACTTGCACGATGCCATCTTAATGCATCTAATTAGATTATTGCATCCCCACTCAATGATGTAGTCGTAATGTCCAGTTAGGTGAAAGATTAGAGGCCGGGAGACCATGATCATATGATAAACCTTGCGAATCAACAACCAAGATAAGTAATCTAACCAATGAAGTTCAATAGCTTAGTATGATTGTTTGTAGTGCTTTAACCCCAGGTTTTCATCCATTGAATGTCCAAAGTCTTTACCTTTCCGCATTATTTTAGTTTACTTTTAATTATAAACTCTACAACTCTTTTAGTTACTGTTTCACCACACTAATCTCACTAGTTAAACTAGAATTAGAATTACTTTTGCCACTGTATTACTTGGTGAGACCACGTACACTTGCGTGTGCGCATGGGCGCAACATGGTCCAATGATATTCCATTCATAATCATCAGCCAACTGTAAAAGGAAAGAGACTCCTCTTCAATAATTGGTATTTCCACAAATTATAAAGAGAGAAGTTAGGCTACAAAAGCTCTATTTTAAGACTGCTCACGTATTTCTCATGTTCTTATCTTGGTAGTATGCTTAAAGAGTGAGTGAGTGTTCTTAAGTGTTGATTTGTAAAAGAATTACTCAAATTTATATGAGTAATGTCTTGTTTTCTAGTTGAGAGTGCTACTTAGGTAGAGTTTCCTAAGAATTAAGACTGATTAGAGCTAATCAGTGTAGGGAGAATCCTTGGTAGAGTTACCAAGATGAGCTGGTAGTAGAGTTGTTGCTAGCACAAGGATCCTAGAGTTAGGCTGAAATCTAGATTGTAATCAGAAGGTTGATTATAATGGATTTCATTGGTGCTTGTGAGGGAAAGCCATGGTTATTACCATATTGGGTTTCCACGTAAAAGTCCTTGTGTATTTTACTCTTTCGGCACTGTCTCTAGTTTTCCTGCACTCCATTGTTTGATTTCCTGTGATTGATTCTGAGGGATCTTGTCCCTTACTGTGCAGAGCAACCCCAAAGGGTTTCAATAATTAGTATCAAAGCGAGGTCACTCTAAAAGGTTCCCATCTAGCGTATCTTGGCTAGAATGTCTGCTCCACCTAGTCTTGATGAAAGGGCAATCTACCACTAGACCACCAAGATTTAATGAACAATATTATGGGTGGTGGAAAACTAGGATGTTTAACTTCATTATGGCTGAAGATAGTGAACTGAGGGACATAATCCTTGATGGAACTCATGTTCCTGTTAAAGAAGTCAAAGAAAGAGAAATAACTGGAATAGTTGTTAAAAGCAGAAAAGAGTATGATGACGAAGATAGAAAGAAAATTGAAAAGAATTACAAGAATAAGAAATTACTAGTTTGTGGTATAGGGCCTGATGAATATAATAGGATCTCTAATTTTGAAAATGCCAAAGAGTTCTGGGATTGCTTGAGGACAACACATGAAGGTACTACTGATGTGAAAGATTCTAAAGTAGACATGGTGACTACACAGTATGAAACCTTCACCATGAAAGAAGGAGAAACAATCCAAGAAATGCATACAAGATTCATTTCTATCATAAATGAGCTTCATTGCTTGGGAGAAATGATTTCAGTATACGAGAAAGTGAGGAAGATTCTTGATGTTCTTACCAAGTCATGGGAAAGAAAATTATATTCCATAACCGAGGCAAGAAACCTAAAGACCCTCACTATGGATTAACTTATTAGAAACTTGAAAAGTCATGAACTCAGGAAGCAACAAGGAAAAGAGAAGAAGGAAGTCAAAAGGGAAAAACCTTTATCTGTAAAAGCTTCTAGTCTAGGTTCAAATGAAGAAGACACTGATGTTTCCTACTTGGGAAAAATAATTGTTAGAGCTATGTAGAAAAGTGGACAATTTCAAAGAAATGGAAGTAACAACAGAAAATGAGCCACTATGGAAGTTTGTCACAAATGTCGAAGTCCTAAACATTTTAATATGGATTGTCCAATGCACAAAATGGACTATCAGGATTATCATAGAACTGAAGGTGACAAAGGAAAAAATAGGGACCAGGTCCCTGAAAAATTAAGAAGACATGATACAGTTAATCTTGCAGTTAAACAAGCCTTAGCTGGTTGGGGTGAATCTTCCAGTGAATCTAATGAAGCTGAGAAGTCTGAAGATGTCTCCATGATTCCAGTGGAAGATTATAAAGTGACCTTTAATTCCTTGTTTGCCTTCATAACAGACATTGAAAATAAAGTGGAAAATGAGGTAACTATCTCTGACATTAAGAAAAATCTTGAAAATTACTCTGCAAGGAAGATAAAAAGTCTAGAAAGTGTATTGATGGACTATGTATGTGAACTAAATGCTGAGAAGAATTCCTTAGAAGAAAAAGTAGAGAATCAACAACATCAGCTAATTGCTTTAACTCTCCAAATTTTTGAAACTAAAAAGTTTTTCATAAAGATGAAATCTAAAAATCTGAATCTGATGAGTAATCTGAAGATGGTAAATAGTATAGATGGCAAAGAGATGAAGGAAGCCTCAATCCTTAAGATTGATCTTGATAAGGAGTTTAAAACTTCACAAAAACACCTTATTTCAGCTCTTCACAAGAATGAAGAGTATTAAAGGTACATGATCCGCCTGAAAGAAGAATTAAACAAGTCTCTTAAGTGGACTACTTCCTCACTAATCCTTTCCGACTTGACTAGTCAAGGTATTGATAATGGTAGAGTTATGGGATATCAAGGAAAATTCCAACCTATTGAGTCTGAAGGAAAGGATGCTCATGATACTAAGAACAAGGTCCATAGGCCACTATTTACTCACTGTGGAAGAGATGGACACCTGAAAGAAGACTGTCAAATCTAGCTCAGAGGAAGAATGAAAAATGTTAGACATGTTCACTAGTGGAGCACCTATGCCAAAGGTTTAAGGACTTAGAAAAACACGAAGAAGCTCACACTACCTTGATGGATAAAGAAGGATTTAATTAAACCTCTGTCCTCCTACTGGGAACTCAAACTTAAATGGGTTCCCAAGTTTAACAAATAGTTGTAAGTATAGGGGGAGAAAGGGTTTGCAATCAGAATTTTTTTAGTTATGTAATTGTTTAAGGCTATGAATGGATAGTATGACTGTATTCTCTCTCCTAAGACACTTCAAGGTGAAGGTGTCTTATGTGATTCACACTCCTATCCCAAGGATGAGCTCAAAAATGTGAAAGAAGTTGGCAAGCTCAAAGCAATACAGAAGAAGCTTTGGACATTTAAAGAATGCCAAATCTAGGACCTGATCCTTAGACCTATTTCTAGAACAAGTCGCGGTATCATGTGGTGTAATTAATCTATCAATATGACACAGGGATTAATCAAATCAACCTGACTTAGTGGATGAATCAGCTTCCCTTCTAAAATTTTGCTATGTTCAGGAAGCAGGTTTTAATACCCCGTATTTCTCAAGCTTAATTTAGCTCTAAGTAAACGAGTATTCCTACCTAAAAATTTTAAAATACTCAGTATTTTTCAGTTTAGAGTTTACCAATGCGTAGGAGATTCAGTCAGTTTTTCAACAATATAAAGTTTGCCCAAATCCGATACTCGGGTGAAGAGTTAGAGCCATTTTTGTAAGACAGTGTACCAAATTGGCACTCAGTGAGTCGCAAAGACCAGACAAATGACAATGGTCATTTTTCAGTAAGCCAACGTAATACCACCACGTCGTGCCACCAACCAAATTCCCAATTGTCATTTTCCAGTATTCTATCGCGATCATGGCGCGTCGCGCCAAGAGGTAAATTTGCATGTAGTGAGTTGGCGTGATGGCGCCGCATCGCGCCACACCTCCAGTTCCCAGTCGTCCAATTTCCAGCGACCTGGTGCGATTTCACTGTGTCATGCCAGCATAAAAAATTAAGATTTTAATTTTCCGTGATTTTAATTCAGGGGCTTTTTGGTCATTTTCTAAAATCCCTAATCAGCCTAAACACGGGATTAAAGCCCTAAATACCCTATTATATCATTATTTCCTCACTTTCTCTCAAGATTAAAACACTCTCTCTAAAAGGGGCAAAACCTTAGCTTCAACAAATCAAGAATAAACTTAAGAATTTCTCCAAGAACCTTCAAGAACTAATATTCCCAAGTATGTTAGGTGTTCATCTATGGGTTCCTTTCACCCATAGAGTCCAAGAATTCATTTTTAAAACCACGAGATTGTTGATTTATGATTTACATGCTTGAAATTGGATTGTATTCATGTTCATGACATTAATTGAGTTTTAATCCATGATTAATTGTGGTTACCATGAAATTGAAATAGCATGTATATTGAATTGTGTAATTTTCATGTTATAATCCTTGAATTTGCAAGTTTGGGCATTGTAGTTGCAATGTTTATATGATATCCATGATTACGTACATTAAGTTGTGCTTCCCAAGTGTTTGATAGAATGTCCATCTGAATTAAATGGTGAAATCATGACATGCTAGTATATATACAAGCTTATGATCTACATGTGTTTGATAAAATGTCTCTATGAATGAATTATGGACAAGTGTACATTGTTATGTTTCTCAAGATCATTCTATGCTTTACTTTTCATGCTATCGAGTCTTGGGGGTATTTAATACTCGAAAATCTAGCTGTTTACCCAAAGCTATAGTAGTTATAGAATAGTATCAGTCATGTCACGATCAATAAAACTCAGTCAGTTACAAAACTTAGTACACTACTAAAAAAGCTATAAAAAGAGACCTAAAATAAGAGACCTCAAAAATAAGAGACCTGATGAGGTCATTTATCCCCTTAATTTATTTTTTAATTTTCTTCTTAAATAAAAAGACCTCATGAAGTCAGTTAATGATTAAAAAATTATAAAATAATAATAGTGACTTTATGAGATGGAAAATAAATTCTGAAAAAAAGTTTGTGCCTAAACATTTAAAATTACTTTAAAATAAATTATAAATAGTCACCTCGTGAGGTCTCTTTATTTTGGTCAAAGTGGTCAAGATTTTTTTTTAAAATACAAATTTATTTTTATATTTAATTTTAAAAAATACATAACCCCAACTCTCATTTCCATAGAACAGTTGTCGAATCTACCTCCCTTTCTCTCTCAAAACCCTTTTCCCCAAATTTCTCAAATCACCCAAATTGCCCAAATGCCAACGCAGAGATCTACCAAAGAGTGTGGTAAGATTCAATTCTTGTTCTGTTTATCTGCATTGAGTGACTTGTTTTTTTAATTGCTTGTTTTTCAAATTGAGTTGTCTATTGTTTTGACCTTTCTGGTGAAACTATCGATTCTATATTGTTAATGATACTCTTGAGAAGAAAGGGCGTTTTGCAAACCACTAGTAGTTTCATAGTTCCAAAAATTGTGCTCTTTAGTTTTGCACAATTTTTTCATTTGATATGAAGTTCTAATTGAAGGAATTTGAATTTGTTGTACATTTTTGGACCTGGAAGAGTCATGCATCTCTTTAACTTTTCAAGAAAGCATTGAATTTTGTCTAATTGTTTTCAGTGAGAACAATGCCATATCAATAACTTTGTGATTCTTTTTTCCCAATAGATTTTAAGAGCTTTATAAGATATTTCTATAAATTACTCCCTTATTCACTTTTACTTGTCTACTT
Source organism: Capsicum pubescens (assembly GCA_030864215.1). NCBI lineage: Eukaryota > Viridiplantae > Streptophyta > Magnoliopsida > Solanales > Solanaceae > Capsicum > Capsicum pubescens. The sequence continues at coordinate 136,743,791 of CM061546.1, read as the reverse complement.
TATTAAAAATAGATATCCATTTTTACATGTCTAGTTTAAAAAATACTTGCAATGGGTCTTCCATATCTAAACTTTCTCTGCAGAGACAATAGTTTTTATGTTTTTGTGGACAAAACTCCCCAACTTTGTAATTCTAAGGAAGAATTATCCACCAGCTTTATTTACTATATTACCTTATCAAACGGAGAAGAACTTTCTCCAGCCATATTCACAATGTTAGCAACCATCCTGACTCCCTGGAAGCAATGAATAGACTAAATGAATTGTCGATATAGATATTCCTAAATTGTTATACTTCCATAACTGATTTTTGCAATTATATGTAAAAGGATAACACTTCCACACTAGTCTATGTAGTTACCTGAGTCTCAGATGATGGAACATAGTCTTCTGCCTAAGTAACATTTACAATTTGAGCCACTATGATTTCTCCCTGCAAAATTAGTAGAATTAAAAGGGTACTTTTCGAAAACAAACATTTCAATAAAGCAATGGCAGTGAATATAGACAAAATCAAATTTTGTGTGCTTTATTATTCTTCAAACAATAATGACATATAAAATATTTGATGTACTACAATAATTTGGTATTATGAGCATCATTTGTTAACTAATTAGATTAGAATGAAGTACTATGGATAATAAGCAACAACTATTTCAGTTGGCTTTGCAGATCTTAACTCAGAGAATCGGTTGCCACAATAAGCAATAACTATTTCAGTTGGCTTTGCAGATCCTAACTCAGAGAACCGTTTGCCACCTTTAGGTTTGAACATTTATGTTTCAAGATATGAGCGTTTCACTCATGCAAAGCTTTCAGATTTCCTTGCATTTGCTCTTAAATCTTTGGGTCAAGTACTCATTCCTGATATTGTTGCTTTATTTGACAAAACTATTAATAAGTTTGATATCTTTGAAGACATACTCAAGCTCTATGAAAGTGGGATTAAGCTACCTGACCATTATTTAAACAAACTCGAGCAATGCATCCTATGGAGATGCTCAAAGGACTAGTCCTCTCAGATGGTGAACCACCTCTCAAATTTCTGATGCCTGATGTAATCAAAGGTACCGAAGGGCTCTCAGTTTTACTTTTCAAATTATTAGATAACAAATACTTCCTGAGGTGTTAGATCTTGCATCATAAATTGAAAATTGATTATGAGGATTTTTTTAAAATTACTGTAGATGATAGGTCTACCCGGAGAACAGATGAAGAGTTTGGAAAGGAAATGGTAGCTGGGGTCAACCATATTATCATTACTATAACTGATAGATCTACCTAAGGTGTTCACCGAGCAAGGACTTCCTACTAATCTTCTTAAAAGGTCTGTCCATAACTTCGATTTATAAACTCTCATCTCACTATCAATCTTGTTCAAATGCTAACACTCCCACTTTCTATATCACAGAGTAGCAGCAGTACCAAACTCAAGCCAGCCCTATAGCCTTAAAATTCTTATTGAGGATTATCATTATGCTGCAGATGGACTTGAGATATGGGCAACAATCGAGGCCTGGTTTGACGACTATTGTTCATTCTATTACTTAGTAGATGACATGATCCAATATGACACTGAACTTCAGTCATGGTGGAAGGAAGTTCGCGAGAAAGTTCATGGTGACTTAAAAAATGAACCATGGTCGCCTCAAATATAGACACGAGCTATAACTCATTGAAGCATGCACAATTATCATATGGACGGCTTCTGCTCTTTACGCAACTGTCAACTTTGGTCAATATTCTTATGCTGGTTACCTTTCAAATCGCCCAACAATAAGCCAACGATTTATGCCTGAGCCATTAATCCCTGAGTATGCTGAACTTGAGTCAAATCCTAACCTCGCCTACCTAAAGATGATCACAGCTCAGTTTCAAACTCTGCTAGGTATTTTTTTAACAAAAATACTGTCACAAAATTCTTCAAACAAGATATATCTGGGACAGAGAGATAATCCAGAGTGGAATTCCTTTATTAAACCACCATAATAATTTCAAAGGTTCCATGACAGATTAGTAGACATTGAAAAATAAATAGTGGAAAAGAACAATGACAGCAGATGGAAGAATCATAATGAACCAGTAAAGGTGACATCTATGTTGCTATACCCCAATGCCTCAGGTGACAACAGTGAAAGTAGACTTAAAGTAAAAAGAATTCCTAATATTCTCTCAATTTGACATTTTTCATCACAGATAGCCTGATAAAGTAACTTTTGCAATCCAAAATCACCAAAACTTAAGCAGGAATTTCAACACTAGTGTGTATATATATTTCTATCAATATTTATTTAGCCAAAGTCCATTGTTAGTGTGTGTTTTCACAATATTAGAAAAAGTCCATCATTTTTGTATAGTATTGATCGGAAGATATTTTGTACATGTGTTGTTGTAGTTTGATTGATTGATGGGAGCTCGTGGAGCTTGATTTACCTAATTAGATTGTATATTTATATTATTGAATTGATTCAAAATAATAGGCAAACATCTGTAAAGATGCTATTTACCACCAGTTTTTTTTTGCAGAAAAGAGACCTCATGTGGTTATTTTTTGTATTTTTACTTTCCAGAATAGTAACAAAAGTGACCTCATGTGGTATTTATTGTGCAATTTCGTTGTACAACAACGCAAACAAGAGACCTAAGGAGGTCATTTTCTTCTTTTAAAAATATTTTTAACAAAACATTAAGAAATAATAGGGACCTCATGAGGTCTCTTTCAATTAAAAAAAAATATAACCAAATAGCGACATTATGAGGTCTCTTTTATAAAATAATAATAATAATTAAAAAATAATTTAGAGACCTCGTGAGGTTTCATTGTAGGAATTTTGAGAAATTACTTATTGACCTAGTGAGGTCGCTTTCTGGTGACCTCACGAGGTCTCTTACAAAAAGCAACCTATGTTTTAGGGATCTACCATTGAGGTCGCTTTTGAGGTCTCTTTTTCACGAAAAGAGACCTAATGAGGTCTCTTTTTCACGAAAAGAGACCTAATGAGGTCTCTTTTTTAGGTCTTTTTTTACAGTTTTTTAGTAGTGGTACTCAGTCAATGACAGAACTCAGTAAAAATCAGTATCAGTCCAGTCTAGCTTAGTATAATTAGTTCAGGGTAGTTGGATTCAGCACCGAGTGAACCCAAGGATGGGGGATCACCTGCCAGTAGAGGGTGTAAGAAGCCCTTGCATTCCAGAACTACGTAGCCAATGTAGGTTGAGACATCAACCTGCCAGTTGAGGGTTGATGAAGTATTTTAACCTGCTAGTTAAGGGTTCCACCATTCTTATTAGAGTACCTGCCAGATGAGGGTAACTCTTTAGCCTATCTTTACCCATGGCATGGTACCGACACCCTTCTAACTGGGGTCACAGGTTGGACCCTAACTCAGTTATCTTATTTGGGGCATGTCGATTAGATGATTACTTTCCACAGTTTCAGTCTCAGTATAGAACTCAGTTTAGTTTTACAAAATCAGGACTGTCAGACACAATCACCCAGTTATCAGTAGTTCAGTTATCAGTAATCTCAGATATTAGTTACTTAATTATCAAACCTCAGTACACAGCTTCAGTAAAATCTCAGATACAGTATACATGCATATGCACAGTATTGTATACTAAGTATTTACAGGAGTTTTAGATTTCTATGTACTCATAATCAGTTATTCTATATCATTCAATTAGTTACTATTCATGCACATGAACCCTTGTATTCAGCCTTACTTCATTTAGCATATCAGTACATTCCACGTACTGACACATACATTTTCTTTGCTCTATGATGTCTTATATCATAGGTTTGGACGCTCAGGATCCCGATCGCGTGTAGACAGATTCAAATTCAGCCAGCGGTGTCAGACTTAGTAGTGAGTCCTCATCTATCGACGAATTCTATTATTTTAGTTTTTCAGTAGATATAGTATTTCAGTAAATGGAGTTAGTTAGGGGATTGACCCATTAACTCTACTTTTAGATAGTTTAGTTAGAGGCTTTTAAGACTAGACTATCAGACAATATTCAGTTTTACAGATTATTATTACAGTTGATATTCTTTATCAGTATTCAGATTTTGAACCTTATGGCAATTCAGCCTCTTTTCTGCATTATTTTTGGTATTATTATTCAATGCTCACAGCAGATATCAGTCATGGGTTAGCTTGTAGTCCTTCGAGGTCGTGAGCACTGTGTAGCATTTGGAGTACAGACTCAGGGCATTACACATGTCCTTGGTAAATTAGGTGCATGTTAGTCTAACTTAGTATTATACCATTATAGGTATACACCCGTGGGAGCAACTTTGGAGGTAGATAGATATGACCAGTACAAAGTTGAAGATTCACTCAGATTAGAGAGGGACCTGGTCCCATCTCTTAGTTTAGTATCATGTATATACAAATTTTGTCTGTTCTTCTAAGAAAATTCATGTCCTCCCTGTCCTCATGTCAGAACAAAGCTATCTTATTCTAAAAGGGAAGGTGAGTCACCTAAAATCTGATGTTGATCATATCCTGTTCCCCCAGAAAACCCTTTCTTGTTCTTATTATTCCCTTAAATCTAGTTGCAACCGCTTTTTCTCTCATCAAAAAGGAAAATCCAAATCCCAAATAGTCTTTCTAATAAGGGACCTTATTGATGGTTGCAACTCTTCTATTTTCATGTCCTTCAAAGAATCTGAGCTTAGCATTGTGAATTTTTTTTTCCTAAACCATCTTGAAAAACATCCTTTTTCTCCTACTCTTCCAAAGCTTAACTCCTTCATCACTCAACTTGTCAATAAAAAATCTTCCCTGAATCTTCAAAACTATTCTAATAATGTTGTAGTGGATGAAACCTGGGTTGCTAAAAATCTCATCTTGTTTTCAAAAAGCCCAGGAAAGAGCATAGTTGATCATAATAAAACCGATGTCTGTAAAATACCAAAAATTTATGAAAAATGGTCTAAAAGTTTTACTGAGAAGCAGTTGACTCTTGAGGGACCTGGTCCCAAGAAGAGAAAAGTAGTTGAAAGGGAATCTATGATCACTTCCACTAGAAGAAAGAATAGTGAGAAAAGTAAGGTGGTATCCAAGGAAGTTAGAAATAGGTTCTTGAAGAATCAAAAGGTGCTAACTCTAAGAACCCGACATGGTGAAACTTGTTGAGGTGGTTAAACATTAAGGTTGGATGCATCTTATGGATGGACTTATACCTACTATTTTTAATAAGATAGTTAGGGAATTCTATTTCACTTTTGAATTCTCAAAAGATGGGATGAGTCTGACTGCAACAGGTCAAATAAAAAGAAACAAAGTTGAATGAGGAAACACTGGGAAGGATTTTGGAAGTTCCTATAATGGAGTGAGAACTGTCTCCAAGCAGCTGCCTTTAATAGAATTCTTAATAAAGCTATCCAAGGTTATAGGAAAATCTATGATTGCAGTGAATAGAAATCACTTAAAAGAGAGTTTCAATTGGTCTATGACTTTGTGAACAAGGTGATTCTGCCTAGGTCTCAAAATAAAAACATTGCCTCATCCACTGATTTGTATGCAATGGAATGCATTAGTAGCTTTGAATTCATTAATCTACCTGCATTGATGATAGAACACATCCATAAAGTGGTTCTTGATAAGAATGAAAAACATGGAATGCCTTATGGATTTTGGCTGAACAAATTACTTAATCATTATGACATTGTTTGTGATTCTGGAACCCAAGGATCTGTGGTTCATATGTTTGACATAAAAACACTAGTCAAGACTGGATGTGTCAAACCAGGTAGCATTTATCAAGGAAAGCTCAGCAAGGAAATAGATAAACAAAAGGGTAATTTAATTGTTAAGGATGAAGAAATCAGCAAGCTTCAGAAGACAATTCAACATCTCTCCAAAGGAAACCCATGTGACAAATAAATGCTTAGAACTGAGAATGATGAATTGAAGAAGGGGGTGTCAATCTTAACTGATGAGGTCCTTAGGTCAAATATAGAGATAAGGTATCTCAACAACAACCTGACCCTACTCATTCAAAATATGTTTACCAGTCCTTCACTTGTTAATCCTTCTTGATTCCTGTGTCTTTCTCCCTAAGAACATTTAATTTATGTACTGTAATGATACTTATCCTACTTATGAATGAATCATTGCTTTGTGTGTTACATTTTTTCACTTTAAATTGCAAAGTTATTATTCATGCTAGTGTTGCCATAGTGGCCATGAGTTAATTAATTTTTTCTTAGTTTACTCTTTTATTAATGTTCTCACTTTTCAATTAGGCTAAAAGAGGGAATAATGAGTTTATGTAGTAAGGACTAGGTATCAGTAATGTGCTAAATATTGATAAAAAAGGGAAAACACCTTGATAGGGGGAAGTATGTGATGTGCTGAATAGATGAATAAAGAGAGTCATGTTGATAGGGGGAAGTGTGTAAATACAAAGTCACCAAATGAAATAAAGGTGCACAATGATAGAGGGAAGTTTTTACTACAAGAGACAACAAGGGACCAGGTGATACAAGTGAAAATGCATCATGGCCACATTTTAGGGATGAAGAGGAATATTGTGATCTCCCATGAGGAGATCAGAAGAATGAAGACTACTTTGTTATGTTTTGGGCTTTGGGTCACTATTGGTACCAATAGCTTTTAGGGTCACTTTTTGGCCCATTGTGTCATAAATAGCCCATGGCTATAAATATCTAGTTTTCTTTCATTTTTTAGGTAGATGATTTTGGATATGTGTTGAAATACACTTGCGAGTGTTTATATTAAGCTTGTTGGGAGCTTAAGGATTGTCTAGAAATGTGGGTTGTGAGGGTTCATTGTCACTCTCAGTCTTTGTAGGAGAATTGGTTCTTGTGATCGGATTACATTTGAGTGCCTCAATTTAGTATATTGCGGTTTGCTTACGTTCCTTCTCTTGTGTCGTTCTATCTATCCTTTACGTTATTATTTTGTTTTCCTTTGTTTGTACTTGTTTCCATATTGTTTACTTTTTATAGTTTCATCTTGTATCATTTGTTATTAGAGTCGAGCTTAGAATCGTTCCCATGATTCTAGTCTTAGGTCTTGTTGTGTTGGAAAAAAAATAAAAAAAAAATTCACTATTCATATTTATTCCTTTAGGTCAAATTTTGAGTTTTTGATTTTATTATTTTTCTTGTGTTTTGGTGTTATATCCTTGTTCCCTAATACCATTAGAGTCTAAACCTTCAATTTGAGCTTAATCGGAGGTGAATCGAAGGGTCTACCATTGTTGAGAAGCTCAAGATTGAAGGTCGAAGGTGGAGTTAAAATCTAGAATTTTTGGTTGATAATATGAGGAAATTTATGCTTGTAATGTGTTTATAAGGTTGAAAATAGCCTAAGTTCAAAATTTCACCGTATTCCGAGCAAAGGTTGAAGAGTTAGAGCATTTTGAAGTTGTTGGTGTTCTAGAGTGTTCTTGGAGAAATTCAAATCTTCAAGGGGAATTTTATTCAAAAAGTGGTTGTTTGATACTAAAAAGTGAATAAAAATGTGTACAAAAGTGTTTGTACAAGTACCTAAATAATATTCCATAAGAGAGTACAAGGGGGGACCATTTAGAGGGCAAAAGGTCCATTTCAAGAGAGAGAGGGCGGGTGACCTTCCTTGCATTTGCGCCCAAGGAGCTCTTGGTCTGATCCAGAAGGTCCAAAGAACCTCAAAACAGTAGTATAAGGTCCTACTGAATCCTAGTTGTGCTGGAAATGTGCCCCACCTGCTGTAGCAACTCCCCAAACGCACTTCAACATAGAACACCTCAAATTGAGCACAAATCAGCCCCAACGCATCCCGAACACAATTCAACACTTCTCCAACGTAAATTCAACTTCTAAAACACTTCTAATCACTTCAAAAAACCATTAAATCAGTTTCAAATAAATCAATTTCATCTCTTAATTCCTTCTTTCATTTCTTTGATTCTTAAAACTAATTAACAACTAAATCGTAATCTACTTAGTTGTTCAATTAGTTCTTGTTTTCTCTTCTTTTATGTATTTGTTTCTTGTGTATTCTCCTTATTTAATATTTTGTTTTCTTAGTTTAGCACTTGAAATTCAAATTCTTCAAGTCCTCCACTTTTTAATAGTGTCATATACGTTATGCAACCAAGACCAACAAGTTGAGCTAAATTGTGAGCCAAACCAAACACTTGGATTAAGAGTGTTAATTCCACTAACTTTAACCTTGTTGATAGTTGTGTTTGAGTGTCTTGTTTATAGGTAATATGGAAATGCATTATGAAATCAAACCGGCTTCAAGCGGGGAAAGCTTTGAGACCTTGGTCAAGGCAATAGCGGGAATGCGGTAACATATGAATGAGAAGCTGTCCATTTTGGAGGAGAGAGTGATAAATTTAGATGGAAGGATGGTGAGTGTGGAAGGAAAACATAATTATTCCAATTCTACTCCTCAAGTCCACCTTCGAGCATCCTCAACTGCTCAAGTTCAAGAGACTTCGGCTACCATATCTCCTAGAACTCTTCACCTTATGTTCTACCCTCCTCAGCAAGTAAGAGCTCCCTTTCCTACCACTATTACTACCAACCAAACTCCACGACATGTAGCCCGACTACTACAATTAAACCAATAAACACCCCAAAACACCACCCAAGCTCCCCAAATCGTTACTCTACCCTATCAAACACCCTGAATTCAAGTTTCTAACTACCAAATTCCCCAAGGATTGAACCCATAATGCCTCAATCCACCCTACTACCCACCCTATCAATTACCCCAAATAAAAATACTACACCACCAAAGGCCATCAAATTCAAATCCATCCTACCAAGATCCACTTAGCCAAATGCCACCACACCAAATGTCACCAAACCTAGTCGTTGGAGTTCAAGGAGAGTTTGGAGGACATGTTGAAGGAGGTTATGGATATGGTGAACAAGGGCATGTCCCAAGAGACTAAGGTGGATATGAAGGTCATGATATGGATATCAGTTCTATCAAGGTCACTCTTCCTAGCTTTCATAGAGATAGTGATCCCGAAGGGTACCTCAAATGGGAGTCACAATGTGATAGGATATTCCAAGCTAATGGTTTTCTCAATATTAAGAAGATGACCTATGCCATTTCTTAATTTGAAGGATATGCTTTGATTTGGTGGGAATCAGCTAAGAGAACATAAGGGATCGTTCATGGAGGTAAATATACACCATGGGATTTTATGAAGGACCTTATGAGAGCCAAGTATGTACTAGAGAGATATATACAAGGGTTGCCTGCCAAGTTATATAATTTGAGACAAGAAGACAAGAGTGTTAAAGCATGCTATGATGAATTTCAAAATCCACTCTTGAAGCTTGATTACAACGAGGATGAAAAGCACACCAAGATCCAGTTTAAGGTAGGATTGAATTAAGAGATTGCCTTTTGAATGTCAATACACAAGTTTTCTTTGATGGATGAGTTTTTATAAATGGCTATTGATGTTGAGAGAGATATCAAGTTGTAGAAGGAGGCAACTAATCCTAAAGTGGGGAATCAATTATCCTTTAATTAGAGTCAAGGATCCGACATTAAGAAGAATTTTGAGTAGAAGACCATTGAGAAGAGTGATCCAAAGTATCCACCTAGAGAAGGAGGTAATCCTAATCTTAAGGGTGCTTTAAATTCCAAGGATGGGGTCACCAAATGAGTGAGTGTCCAACAAGACAAACCATCATACTTTGAGAAGGTGATCCATACTATAAAGATAAAGTGGAGCATGAGGAAGGAGTTGGTGATCTTGATGAAAAGTGGAGATTGATGTTAATCCATGTGATGGGGATCTTATCATTAGAAATTTTCTAGCCAACAAAGTAATGATGGATGAAGTTTGGCCTTAAGAAGGTGAGCTTAACATTCCTCTTTACTTGGCTACATATGTTATGCTCCCAACCACTTTTAAAAACTCCCCAGATTTTATTGATCTTGAACATGATGAACTCTTAAATTTGAAGATAAATTCTCTTCAAGAAGGAGAGAATGATACAAGTGAAAGTGAATCATGGCAACGATTTAGGGACGAAGAGGAATATTGTGATCCACCATGAGGAGATCAAAAGAATGAAGACTACTTTGTTATGTTTTGGGATTTGAATCACTTTTGGGCCCACTAGCTTTTAGGGTCACTTTTGGGACCATTGTGTAATAAATAGACCATGGCTATAAATAGATAGTTTTCTATCATTTTTTAGGTAGATAATTTTGGATATGTTTTGAAATACACTTGTAAGTGTTTATGTTAAGCTTGTTGGGAGCTTACGGATTGACTAGAAACATGGGTTGTGAGGGTTCAACATCCATCTAGGTCTTCGTAGGAGAATTGGTGTTTGTGGTCGAATTATGTTTGAGGGCCTCAATTTAGTATATGTGGTTCGCTTACGTTCCTTCTCATGTATTGTTCTATCTATCCTTAATGTTATTATCTCATTTTCTTTTGTTTGTCCTTGTTTCCATATTGTTTCTATTTTTGTAGTTTTATCCTGTATCACCAGGTTTCTGTGTTTCATAATATAGTAAGCATGATGATAAGAGGAACATTCATCCTCAGGTGGTAATCACGTTAATTAAATGTGATGAATGTGCACTGATGCTCAAATTATATGGTTTGGTTTGTCATCATAAAAAAAGAGGAAAATTACTATATGTAGTTTTAATGATAAGCAGCTAAACTTCCAGGCTCCAGGTCCCTGGACATGCAAGGTATAGTATAGCTGACACACGTCTTTTGTAGAGGTTTGTCATCTTGTGTAAAAAACTTGCATGTGCTATTTTATGCTAATTTGTAATGACTTGGACTACTGGTCCAATGATATTCCATCCCTAATCATCACCCAGCTATAAAAGAAAAGATATGCCTCTTCAGTAATTAGTTTTTGTACAAATTACAAAGAGAGAAGTGAGGTTGCAGAAACTCTATTTCAAGACTGCTCAAGCATTGCTCATATTCTTATCTTGGTAATATGCTTAAAAAGTGAGTAAGTGTTCTTGAGTGTTTTGATTTATAAAAGAATTACTCAAAGATATAAGAGTAATGTCTTGTTTTCTAGTTGAGAGGGTTTCTTAGGTAAAGTTGTCTAAGCATTAAGACTGATTAGAACAAATTAGTATAGGGAGAGTCCTTCATAAAGTTTCCAATATAAGATGGTAGTGGAGTTGCTGCTAGTGTAAGGAACGTAGAGTTAGGATAAAATCTAGACTATAATCAGGAGATTGATTATAGTGGATTTCATTGGTGCTTATGAGGGTAAGCAGTGGTTTTTCCCATACTGGGTTTCCACATAAAAATCCTTGAGTCTTCTACTCTTTTTGCACTATCTTTAGTTTTCTTGGACTCAATTATTTGATTTCTTATGATTGATTCTGAGGACCTGGTCCGTTACTGCACGGAGCAACTCAAAAGGGTTTCAACAAATAAGAAGGATAGATAATCAAATGTAAACTCTATGAACAAAAATAAACATCCAACCCACACTTGTCCACAAAAATCCTCTTGATGTGCTATAGATATATAGAACTTTTGATGCTTAAAACAAGGAATATAAACAAGTTTCTTAGGTCATTTTGTAAGATATGATTCATTTTGGGTATGTTTTGCAGGAAACTAGGTTTTGGATGCGAAGTTCGTGAAAAATATGAAGAATGGAGTTTTTGGTTACTTAATTGACCAATTTGAGTATTCGTGACACTATCCAAATGTTCGTGACCAAAGTATGTGATGAAAGTTAGAGAGTTAAAGCTTGGTTACAAGTATTAGAAGTACCGACACTTACCTATGTCTACATGTGGATGACATGTAGCACATGTGGTCTGTATAAAACTAAGGTAAGTACAAAAATTGAAGATCTCGAGGTAAATAAAGATGAAAAATAACTTTCGGCACTTACCTATGTCAATATTTAGATCGCATGTAGCACATGTGGGCCGTATGTGGGTAAGGTAAGTGCCAGAAGTCCAAAATCCTGAGAGCAGAAGCTGCAAGAAATTTTTCCTGCACATGTAAGTGTCAATATGCGCCCAACCTCAAGCCGCATGTGGCACATGCTCCCAAGGCCTGGCTGCATATGGACACTACATATGGACTGACCCTTTTTTATCCTTTTTGTATGGTCTTTGATTTTATGGTATCCTCATGTACGATAAACCCCTTATGTGTTTTATAGTAGACTCTACGCACTTTTGATACTTACAAACATATTTTGATTTCGAGATTCAATTTTGGTCTTAGAATTCTCTTGTATTGATTTCAGTTGATTAATTCAGTTAAAGTTTTGGGTTTTTACTTGTGATTATTATGATTTAATATTTTGCATTCAATCATGAATGTTGTTGATTACTTCACAAGCACGAGCGGCTAAAAACCCTTAGCTAGGGTTGCGGAAACCGTAGCAGATTAACAAAGTAGGGGAAGTGCTATTATTATTCTGAATCGATACCCATACATGCATTGTATTATATTCACTTTAAAAGTTATCTTAGCAGTTTCAAGCGTTAGGATCCTACCTATATTATTGCTATTTACCCAAAAGAGGAGTAGTGACTAGGAAAAGATAATGACAATAGTAATTTAAAGTTTAACTATCGATCCATGCTACTAGGTGTTATTTAAGTAAGATAGTTAGCTTTAAACTAATAAATAGAGACTCAAAAGGTAGTATCTAACTAGGATCAAGATAAGGGTTAGTAAGTGATAACGCTCAATCTACAGCTCTCGTTTGAGTGTAAAGCGGTCGTTAGCAAATATAGAACCCAACCTGGGTTGGGTGTCGATCCCACAGGGAATAGCTTGGCCAACAAGTAAGTAAAATTACTAAACTTTTGGTGCAAGTCTCGTAAGAAGGGGGGATTCTTGTTTTGCAAGTAATGTAAACAAAAGCTGAAAATAATAAAGTAAAAAGAGAGAGATTGTTACGTTGGTTGTAAACAATGAGAATTGAAGCGTTGGGGTTATGTCCACCTTCTGAGGTATACGTCTCTATTGGCTATGAGTGTGTAGAATTCTGACATGCAATTGCTTATAGAGGATTGTAGTCGATGGTAAATCCAAGCGTCTCTCGACCTAAACAAGGACTATTTCACTTTAACTCTCTCGAGCTTAAAGCGTATCTAACGGTACGAATTCTCCAAGAGGTTAGTCCAGTTACGGCACTAGCTTTTTAATAGGAAAGGGTGTCCTACTACCTTGACATTATCTCTTTTCCAGACAAATAACTTTTCTCTCGAACAAGTTAAATGTTAGACTGGCGTATTCTTGCGTTTGCAACCGCAAAGAATGTAGATTAAGATGAAGAGAATAATGATATAAGAAATATACGTGCCTCGAACTCACAAACTCACAGCAATAGATAGTATCTCATACGGCTTCCATAACCCCAACAGAGAAGTTTAGTTACCCATGAATGCGAAGGAGATCACGATTGACATTGTTGTTATACCACAAGATTGAGTAATTTTGTGTAGCTTAGGTGGTTGGAGTGAGGCGTGAATTCCTAGGCAAAGTAATGATTCTCTTGTTGTGGAATTTAAGAATGGAAGAGTAGAAGAAGAAAAATAGAAGTAATGGAAAGATTAGAAGAGTTTAGAAGATGTAAAAAGATGATAGAAGATGTAAGAAGATGTGAGGGATGGAAGGAAGTATTGTGTTCTCCCTCCTTCCTCCCTCCTTATTCAAAATCTCTAGCATGATAGGGTATTTATAATACCCATATCCTAATCCTACTAAGCTAATGAAATAAATAACCAAATCCTACTAGACTAATGAAATCCTTAACCAGAATGTACTAGGTTAAGGTAACATTATCATAATCCACATAAAATAATGAAATACATAACCTAATTGTACTAGGTTAATGTATCATTGTCAAAATCCAGCTTTGTGTCTGTAAGTCCCCAAAGTCTTCAGAATTGCTGTTTTAGCCCGGGACAGATTCTCCATGCATCACTTTTGGTCCTTTAGGCGTCCAAACTCCCTTTCCTTCCTTCGTGAGCTTTCTTTAGCGTCAAGTAAGCCATAAAATGCTGAATTATGCATCATTTATACCTGAAACTTTACTAATCATGTTCGTTAGCTCATTTACAGGAAAAAGGACTAAAAGTGCATGAAATATATAATTTGTTCTCAAAACTTGGCTAAAATATGGGCAAAATATATTGATATAGGCGCGTAAATTCACCTATCATCAACACCCCACACTTAGAGCTTTGTTCGTCCTCGAACAAACTATCATGTCCTTCTAAACATCAACTTAGGGTTTTACAGCAACAACACAAAATATTCGTCAAGACAAGCACAACAATTATCAACAAAGAGTAGCTTTTCGATTATAGGTAGAAACAATTTAACCTCTAGCATAGACTCGTGATGGTGATCAACTCGCATGCAAACTTTAAAGTACAAAGAATCATATATAACTACCCAAAACTCATCAACCATGTGTGTCTCACACTATAGTACCCATAATCATTCACAAGTATAGCATATTTTTCAAACATGGGTATCAAAATATCCTTTCCCTCGCTCTCACAAAGAATTCATATGAAGCAACTGATGACCATAGGCTTGCCCTTAATGTAATACTCTACTAAATGTCAGAATGCTAAGCTTAGGATCAAGTAGGTCTTTTGATGGTTGTAATGTAGGCTAAGGGACGGGTAGGACTATTTTGGCCAGGAATAGTGACTAAGTTCCTAAGCGCTTTAATACATCACTTTGTATCATTGACACTTTGTTTTTTTTGTTTTTTTTTCTTTAAACCTTTCTTTCTTTTATTCTACCACCCTTGTTCTCCTTTTTTTTTCAATTTTAAGCACAACTCGCTTTTCAGCTTTCTTTTCTTTTTTCTTTTCACAACATACCTCTTATGATAGCACTTTCTTTTTCATAACACATTCAAGCACCATTACAATTTATAGCATCATACTCACCCAATTTCCTCTTATGTTGTCACATGACTTTTTCACTTTAAAGCACTTAGGAGTTTGGATCAAATTACGGTCTTGAAAAAAATGGATTAGGCTTATATACAAGGTTGTCAAAGAAAATAGGCTAAAGGCTCAAAAGGGTTTAACTAGGATGATGTCCATGGGTAGGTAAAACTGAAGGTAAACAAATATAGGTTGCCAAAGAAATGCCTAAATCATATCCTAAACTTACACTCCTTATTTTCGCTTTGCATACATACCAGGCAAGTTCTAGCATCAGCCACACACATAGAATATACGATTATCTCACACACACAAGGCACATGGTCGACTTGCTTGGAAGTAATATAGACTCTCGACCCAACAAGTGAAGGAATTGAACCACACAATATCACATAATGAGTCACAACTAGAGCCTAAACGTCTCAATAGTCACAATTGTAGCACATACTCTTGTTATAATCTCATGCTGCCTATCAAAATAATTTCATGCGAAGCTAGAAAAAATTTACAACTAAAAAAATGAAACAAAAATAAAGCAAACAAACATAGATGCGAGTAGAGAAGTATAGCATGCAATACCACCACCCCACACTTAGTCGGGACACTGTCCTCAGTGGAGAATAAATACGAAGAACCTGGTCAGTCGGACTCGTCCTCAATGTCGGGGGTCATACCCTTTGCATCGGAATCATCATCAGAGTCGTCATTCTCAGAAGTTCCTCATAAGTATCCCACTTAATTCCAAGAGTGAGTCGAGGTATTTGCAGCGAGGAGGGTTCTCCTTGCTCTTTTCGGCCTTTTTTCTTGCCTTTTTGTGAAGTGGTCTTGCTTTGGGTGCCATTGTACCTGAGACTTAAAAAAATGTTCATGTTAGCATCATCTCGATGGATACAATCTATAAACAAGCAGTAGTGGCACCACCCCACACTTAGTTTGTTGGTACGGACTAGTGAAGTGAAAGTGGTCGATTACTCAGACTTCATCGACATACGTTTTAGGGGCTATATTCCAACAAGAAATTCAGATATGTAACACTTCTTGCAATCTTTGCAATACTTTCATGTTAGGTATATCAAGACTTCTTCATAGGGATTACATCATGGTATAGTTTCTATCAATAATCACAATCTCCTATGTCGGTAGGCAACTATAAGTCTTATTCCGATGAGCGAGACATCCCAACATGTAAGTATTCAAGTGACAAGAGCATGCAATGTTCATGACTATAGCAATTCCGCAAGTAGTATAACAATGCATCAAAATCAATTTCTAGTTGGAAACAAGTTAAGAGTATCCTAACGTTCATGTTCACTCACTTGGTTTTGTATCAACAATTCAAACACATTAACATCACCAATATTTCTTCAAGATGTAGCAATTCGTAATAGACATAGCAACGTAGCACTTACGAAAAATAGATGAAGAACAAAAGAGTACTTACGTGATTGAAGCCTTTGGAGATGTTCTTGTGAAGTGGGAGAGCAAAAAGAAAAGTTTTGAGATGATTTGGAGAGTATATGCGGCGCCTAGGTCAAGTTTTCAATGTGTTTGTGTTTCAAGACTAAGTCTCCTTTATATAGGAAGAGAATGGGTCGGGTTTTGACCCATTTACAATCGGTTTTGGAGACAAAAATGCTACATATGCGGCGCATAATGCTTGGCATAGTCATGGTATATGCGGCGCATTGTCTATGGCATAATGGGACATATGCGCCACATAGTCTATGGCATTTGTAGACATATGCGCCGCATAGTCTATGGCATATGAGATACTGAGACCAAATGCCATAGCATAGGCGGCACATAGTCAAAAGCATACCTAGGAATAGGCGGCGCATAGTGTATAGCACACTAGATTCCGAGACCTTAGGCTATAGGATAGGTTGTGCATCATTCGTGGCCTAGTTTTACCTAGGCCTAGCCTTTCTCGATGCCTAGTTTGGCATGAGCAATGCTCAATCCATAGCCTTATGCATCACTATTCCTAACTTACCAACTTTACCATACAATGCGTCCAAATCGTCAATTGAAATCAATCTCCTCGTTGAATACCTCTTGCACCTACATTTGCTCAAAAACAATCAAAAAAATTAGAACGATGGGTTGCCTCCCATAAAGCGCCTTAGTTTTGGTCGTGGCACGACTCTTATTTTTGGATTTTTTTTATCAAAAGCAAAACAAGTACTAGAACGAAATGAAAAATGAAAAACGATAAACGATAAATGAAAAACGATAAACGATGGGTTGCCTCCCATCTAGCACCTTATTTATTGTCGTAGCACGACATGGTTACCTCAAGTACTCAGACTTCGTCGAGGTAAATGGAGGATCGTTTTCTAAAAGGATTTAGACGACAATGAGGCTTACCTGTGGGCATGCGATCTTCTTCGAGATGGATCATACATTTCCCCGGAGAGTCACCAATTATATCATCAATAGTCCAACCCATAGCTCTCTTGTATCTCTTCAGAGCAGAGATGAGAGCTTCTACGTGCTGTTCACTTAAATCATCTGCACTCTCCGGAAGTATATTTCTACTTTCCAAGAACACATACCTTAGATAATCGGGGAGCTCTTGCGATTCTAGTGTTGGTGTCTCGTCAATGGGAGTCTTCGCTGTTGGTTGATTCTTGGGATCACAATCCGGTTTCTTAGGAGTATAAGACTCTATTTCTGTTAGAGCACCCATAAGTTCTTCATAATCTTCATTATCCTCATGCTCAACTTTCAGTGGCGCAGCAGACAATGGCTCAACAGTAGGCTGTTTCTCTATAGATAATGCTTTCATATCCTCATGATGAACATCAGCTACAGATAACTCATTCATATCGCTGGGCTGCTTCATGGCTTTGCATATATCAAAGCGGACCACTTCGTCATTAATTCGAAACAAAAGCTCATTATCTTTCATGTCAATAAGCACACTTCCAGTTACGAGGAAGGGGCGTCCCAAGATTATGGGAACATCAGAATCCACCTCACAATCCAGAATAACGAAGTCTGCAGGAAAGATAAATGAAGATACCTTCACCAACACATCATTCAAGATACCCACAGGTCGTTTTACCGACCTATCAGCCATCACGAGCCTCATATTGGTTGGTGTTGGATCTCCTAGCCCCAACTTCTTGTAGACGGATAGTGGCATCAAATTGATGCTAGCACCCAGATCGCACAATGCCTTAGCAAAATTCATAGATCCAACCGTGCAAGGAATAGTGAAAGCACCAGGGTCTGCCTTCTTCTGTACTAAGGACCTTGTGGCAATTGCACTGCAATGATGAATATTATCTGCCGGCTCATAGCTTACTGCCCTCTTCTTTGTCAACAGGTCCTTCATGAATTTAGCGTACCCAGGCATTTTTTCTAGCACCTCTACCAACGGAACATTAATGGTCAGCTGCTTCAACAGGGTCATGAATTTGCTAAACTTTGTATCATCCGCCACCTTCTTCAATCTTTGAGGAAAAGGTGGTGGTGGGTATGGAATTGTTCTTTCCACGGCTTTCTTCTCCTCTTTCTTCCGTTTTTCAGCTTTTTCAGGTTGCAAATCATGAGGGGTGACGTTATGGACGTCAGGATCAGCTGCTGCGGCATCTTCCCCTTTCGCCGTATCATCAATGTCCACTACTTCGTCAACCACTTGCTTTCCCTTAGATGAGGTTTCCAGCACCTTACCACTTCGGGTAGTAATAGCCATGCATGACCCATCATTCCTTGGGTTTTGCACGGTGTTGCTAGGTAAAGTGCCAACCTTTCTTTGATTGAGTGCTGCTGAGAGTTGGCTCAATTGCTGCTCTATTTGCTTGATTGAAGTGGAATGAGAATCAACTAGTTGTTTCATGGAGGACAAATCATTAATTACCTCAGTAACTCCCGCGCTCGTTGCTTCCACTCCTTTCAATAATTTAGCCATCATGTCTTCCATACTTCCAGAATTAGATGTGGTGGTATCACGTCTACCAGGGGGAACGTACAAACCACTATTTTCATTGTTTTTATTCCAACTACCTTGGTCTTTGCTTCCAGATTTATCATAATAGTTCCGACCTTGGTTTTCTTGGGTATTCCCACGGAAACCCCCCTGATTGTTCAAGTAGTTGGCCTCCTCTTCCGAATCAGATTTGTCTCTTCCTTTTAGCGCCACAGCTTTCACTTTTTCGGTCTTCCCTGATAATAAATGCTTTGTCAGAAGATCCACTTGCGTTTTCATGTGCGCTAAATCTTGATCACGTTCTTCTTGTCTTCTTCTTTGGTCTACAGTCATGCCTATAGATAAAGTGGGGCTTGCTACCTCAGAATCTCTGGTATGCCAAGCTCTACTTTGTTTCGTCATGCGATCTAGCATATTGCTTGCTTGACCAAAGGTGAGGTCCATAAAAGATCCTCCAGCTGCGTTATCCACCACTGGCTTAGTTATTGAATTCAAGGCTCTATACAATATCTCCATGAGGTGAACATTAGTCATGTGATGGTTTGGGCATCTCGCTAGCTTTGTCTTGAACCTCTCCCATGTTTCATGAAGAGCTTCAGTAGGAAGCTGACGAAAGTTGCTGATTTCATCTCTCAATTGTGCCCTTTTGGAAGGCGGAAAGAATC
The DNA here is from genome assembly GCA_030864215.1 of Capsicum pubescens. NCBI lineage: Eukaryota > Viridiplantae > Streptophyta > Magnoliopsida > Solanales > Solanaceae > Capsicum > Capsicum pubescens. The sequence continues at coordinate 136,724,271 of CM061546.1, read as the reverse complement.
TTTCTAGGAAAGCGTCTCTCAATTGCCTCCAATTTGTAATTGAATCAGGAGTCAGCCCATTCAACCATAGTGTTGCCTCCCCAGACAGAGACAATGGAAATAGACGTAATCGAATTGCATTCTGACCAACACCAGGATTGTCAAAAGACTTGCATGTAGAAATAAAGTTGATGAGATTCATATTCGGATCATCGCCTGCTAGTCCACCAAACAATCCCTTGAGTTGCAATAACTGAATCATGGTGCTTGTGATGTTGAACTTGGCTCCGGGCGCTAATGGTGGTGGAATTATAGCTCCAGTAGCTCCGGCACCATCAAGATCATCATCATCATCATCGAATGGTATTTCACGTTGTGCATCCATTGATGCACTGAACAAAAACCTGCAATAAACAAAAACAAAAACTAAACGTAAAAGTACGAGAATCTTTGACCAAAGGGTCTAGTAATTATCACGAACTTGATTGACACTTGTATTCCCCGGCAGCGGCGCCAATTTTTGATAACGCTCAATCTACAGCTCTCGTTTGAGTGTAAAGCGGTCGTTAGCAAATATAGAACCCAACCTGGGTTGGGTGTCGATCCCACAGGGAATAGCTTGGCCAACAAGTAAGTAAAATTACTAAACTTTTGGTGCAAGTCTCGTAAGAAGGGGGGATTCTTGTTTTGCAAGTAATGTAAACAAAAGCTGAAAATAATAAAGTAAAAAGAGAGAGATTGTTACGTTGGTTGTAAACAATGAGAATTGAAGCGTTGGGGTTATGTCCACCTTCTGAGGTATACGTCTCTATTGGCTATGAGTGTGTAGAATTCTGACATGCAATTGCTTATAGAGGATTGTAGTCGATGGTAAATCCAAGCGTCTCTCGACCTAAACAAGGACTATTTCACTTTAACTCTCTCGAGCTTAAAGCGTATCTAACGGTACGAATTCTCCAAGAGGTTAGTCCAGTTACGGCACTAGCTTTTTAATAGGAAAGGGTGTCCTACTACCTTGACATTATCTCTTTTCCAGACAAATAACTTTTCTCTCGAACAAGTTAAATGTTAGACTGGCGTATTCTTGCGTTTGCAACCGCAAAGAATGTAGATTAAGATGAAGAGAATAATGATATAAGCAATATACGTGCCTCGAACTCACAAACTCACAGCAATAGATAGTATCTCATACGGCTTCCATAACCCCAACAGAGAAGTTTAGTTACCCATGAATGCGAAGGAGATCACGATTGACATTGTTGTTATACCACAAGATTGAGTAATTTCGTGTAGCTTAGGTGGTAGGTGTGAGGCGTGAATTCCTAGGCAAAGTAACGATTCTCTTGTTGTGGAATTTAAGAATGGAAGAGTAGAAGAAGAAAAATAGAAGTAATGGAAAGATTAGAAGAGTTTAGAAGATGTAAAAAGATGATAGAAGATGTAAGAAGATGTGAGGGGTGGAAGGAAGTATTGTGTTCTCCCTCCTTCCTCCCTCCTTATTCAAAATCTCTAGCATGATAGGGTATTTATAATACCCATATCCTAATCCTACTAAGCTAATGAAATAAATAACCAAATCCTACTAGAATAATGAAATCCTTAACCCAAATGTACTAGGTTAAGGTAACATTATCATAATCCACATAAAATAATGAAATACATAACCTAATTGTACTAGGTTAATGTATCATTGTCAAAATCCAGCTTTGTGTCTGTAAGTCCCCAAAGTCTTCAGAATTGCTGTTTTAGCCCGGGACAGATTCTCCATGCATCACTTTTGGTCCTTTAGGCGTCCAAACTCCCTTTCCTTCCTTCGTGAGCTTTCTTTAGCGTCAAGTAAGCCATAAAATGCTGAATTATGCATCATTTATACCTGAAACTTTACTAATCATGTTCGTTAGCTCATTCACAGGAAAAAGGACTAAAAGTGCATGAAATATATAATTTGTTCTCAAAACTAGGCTAAAATATGGGCAAAATATATTGATATAGGCGCGTAAATTCACCTATCATCAGTAAGGTGACATCCTGTGACTCAAAAGGTAAAGGGTAAAATCTGTCAGCTCTTCCAATAGAGTATTGATGGTACATAACTTATCAGATTCTGCAAGTAACGTATCAAGTTATTCCAATAAAGCACGATAAGCCTACAAATTTGAAAATCCAGGGGGAACATAATCCTTGTGTTCACCTAATACTAATTACAACCGAAGGTTATATTTTCCACTTGTTCGATATTGCTACTCAAATTCCCCCATTTACTTATCTAGTTTTACCCGTTGATTACCACATCTGAGAGCCACAATTCCACGTTTTCCCTTGGGATTTGACCCCAACCTTTGTTGGTTTACTATATTTGGTAGAGACCGTATAATATTTAGAGTGAAGGTATAGCTTGGGCGTTATCAAATTTTGGCACTGTTGCTGCGGAATACAGTGTTGATTTGTGATTTAAAGTTGTTGTAGTTTTTGAATTTTTATTTTTGTTTTCGTTCTTAGTGGGGTATACACCGGGGTATGCCTAGAAAAAGGAGAAATGGAAATCCCTTAATCCTATTGAATTCAAATCCATAGAGGATCCTACAAACACCTAGTAGGATGACAAAACCGAAAAAAGATGATACTCCTAAAGGGGTTCGTGATGATGTGCCTCCCCCTCCTCTTTAAGGAGTTCAAGATATTATTAACCAATAGACATGGGTGATTTTAGAACACGCTACTAATGATAGGAGGGTACCAGATGAAGTTCAACTGATAGCTAAAGAGGCAGAGCATGTTGAGTAGCGACAAGAAGTAGACCGCCGAGCAGCACTCGATGTAAATCAGAATAGAGTTATAGGAGGCCATTCTCAAATGATCTAGCATATCAGTATGTGCAACCGTATGAGGATAATGAAGAAGATATGACATACGTCAAGCCGACAAATACCAGAGATATTATTCCTTCCGTCTTAACCCCTGATGTCAATTTCAATATCTCAAGTGCGTTGATCCAACTTTTATACTTGAAGGGTGTGCTTGCGGGATTGCCTACAGACAATGTAAACATGCATTTAGAAACTTTACTATGATTTTCACTTCATATACTATTCTTGGGTAGATCAGGAGGTGCTTAGACTGAGGTTGCTTTTCGCTTACTAGAGACACATTATTATGGCTGGGGGAACTTCCAAGATTATCTATGACTACGTGGAATGAGTTACACAGACAATTCTTGAACAGGTTCTTTCCTCCATCTAGGGTATTACGACTCAAGGAAAAAATTTATAATTTCAGGTAGCTGTGGTCAGAATATATGTACAAGGCATGATTTAGGTTTAATAAGAAGCTTAGCATGTTGACCAACCATCAAATTTTAGGGCTAAGCTTACAGGAGATATTATATCAAGTCCTAACCATTAGTTTTAGAGCTATGGAAGACACTATATCTAGAGGAGCCTTTATGAGATTGCGATAGGATATAGACTCTAGTATTATGGATTAGATCTTGCTAAATAACCGAGGGTGGAAAACTCGAGAGGTTGAGAGAGGTTCTGACACATATACCATTGAAGTTTCCAATGAGAAAAGGGTGGTTGAGAATATTGTAGCATATGAGATTTCACTACTATGGACTAATGTTAGTGAGTTTGCCAAACACTTTACAACAATAAATTTCACAAAGATTAATGCAGTAGAGGCACATGGTGCAACCTTTAGAGTTCATGAGTCTGAGTTAAGGAGGAGGCAAAGCATTTGGATCACCAGTTGGCAGATTTTCGAGCCTCAAGGCAAGAAACTAAGGTCAAAGCTATTATGATGACAGAGACAGTGACTGGAGATAGAGAGATGATTACAAGAAAAAGAGAGAAAAATACATTTCACTTGAGAAAGGAGATGCTGATCAAGAATAGAAAAAATGTTGTCTAAACTGATGAAGGGTCAAGAAACTTTCCTTAAAGAACTTAAGGTCGATATTTCAGTATTGAACCAAAAATTTAAGTCACATGCAACTGCGATCAATAAGTGTGACCAGTAGTAAGGGCAGATCTCTGCCACTTTGACTCACAGACAGATAGGTTCCCTTCCTAGTGAAACTATGTAGAATCCTCCAACACTTGATCATTGTCTGTCTATCAACAATAAGAGAGGATCCCTACTTGATGAACATTTTTTGCCTCCCACTAATGAGCCAAAGAGGGATAATATTATTGCTGATGAGCCACCTGAAGCTGAGTTTGAGAAGCTGACTTGTAGTGATGATGATTATGCAAGTGAGTACAATGACAACTGGGTCTTAAATGAGACTAAAGATGAGGTTCAATAGTTTAGAATAATTTCTCATACACCACTAGTATAAAAGAATGGGACCTAGGTGTAGTCACCATTCTATGTTTTATTGGTAGTTTGATATTAATCAGGCTTTGTATGATTTGGGAGCAGGAATAAATTTAATACCACTAGTGATATACAAGGTGTTGGGGTTAGGAGAACTTAAACCTACCTCTGAAAGTCTATTGATGGCTGATTTATCTATAAAAGAGCCAGTGGGTATTTTACATAATTTAGAAGCAAGGTGGAATCCTTCACCTACCCTATATATTTTATTATTTTAGATTGTGAAGTAGATTCACAAGCTCTGATTATCTTGGGTAGACCCTTCTTATTCACTGGTGGGGTGTTAATTAAAATGGACTTGGAGGAGATCACCTTCAAATGGAATGATGAACAAATAGTGTTTAAAGTGTGCATGACAATACAATAATTAGATGATATGAGAGTGGCGACAATGATATATGCTATGGATGATGATGTGGCTGCAATGGATGTGCCAATTGAGGAAAGATTAAGGGTAAAAGTGTTAGTAGTAGTGATTTTGAACTTTGAGAGTGATGGGATAGATGGATATTATAAGTTGGTTAATGAATTACAAGGCATAGGTTTTTATAAATATACCTATAAGAAGTTGGATCTTGACTTAAAAAATAGAACCACACCTCCGGCCAAGACATCCATGGAGGAGCCACCAGTCTTGGAATTAAATGCCCTTCTATCTCATTTATAGTATGTCTTATTGGGGGGCAACAAAATCCTACCAGTAATTATTACGACAGATTTGGAAGGAGCACAGGTGGAAGATTTGATATCCGTGTTGCAAAAATTCATGAGATCTATCGGGTGGACCATTCCAGATATTATGGGGATTACACCAGGTATATACATACGCAAGATATAGCTTGAGCCGGATAGCATTCCTAGTATTGAGAATTAGAGGTGACTGAACCCTCCCATGTAGGAAGTAGTGAAAAAAGAAATAATCATGTAGTTAGATACTGGAGTGGTTTTCTTCACTATAGACAGCAAGTGGGAAAGCCCAATTCAATATGTGCTGAAGAAAGAAGGGGGTGGGGATCACATGGTTCCCAATGAAAAAAATAAATTAGTACCCTTGATTCCAGTGATCAGTTGGAGAGTCTACATAGATTACAAGAAGATGGACAAATTAACACAAAATGACCATTTCCCTATGTCGTTCATGGATCAGATGCTGGATAGACTAGCTGGTAGGGGTTGGTATTGTTTTCTCGACAGGTACTCAGGTTACAATCAAATCATTATTTCTCCCAAAGACCAAGAAAATACTGTATTTAGTTGCCCCTATGGGACCTTTGCATTTAAGAGGATGTCGTTAGGATTATACAATGTACTACCAATTTTTCAGAGATGTATGATGTTCATATTCTCTGATATGGTGGAACACATAATCTAAGTATTCATGGATGACTTTTCAGTGGTTGGGGACTTATTTGATAATTATTTGGCCTATTTTGTGTATGCACTGTAGAGATGTGAAGAGTGCAATTTGGTGCTTAACTGGGAAAGTTTCCATTTTACGGTGAAAGAGGGTTTAGTGCTTGGGAACAAGATATCCAAACAAGGTATTGAGGTTCGCAAAGCTAAGATACAGGTAATTGAAAAACTGCCACTGCCAGTGTTAGTTAGAGGCATACGAAGTTTTCTGGGTTATGTAGGTTTTTGTAGGAGGTTCATCAAGGACTTATCTAAATTGCAAATCCTCTATGCAAGCTTTTAAAGAATGAGGTGAAATTTATATTTGACGATGTATGTCTCAAGGCTTTCACATGATTGAAAGAGAGGTTGATTTTGATGCCTACTATAGTGTCTCCTAACTGGCTTGCGCCTTTTGAGGTTGTGTATGATGCGAGCGGAGTGGCCTTGGGGGGTGTCCTAATACAAAGAAGAGAAAAGATCCTGCATCCTATCTATTAGGCCCGCAAGTCATTAAACCCCGTAAAGAAAAATTATACAGTTACAGAGCAAGAGTTACTTGCGGGGAGGTTTTTGCCTTTGAAAAATTTCGATCCTACTTGATTGGGACTTTGGTTATAGATCACACTTACCATGCATCCTTGAGGTACCCGATGTTAAAAATTTTTTCCAAACTAAGATTTATTCATTGGGTTCTCTTGCTGCGGGAGTTTGATTTTAAAATAAAATACCAGAAATGGATAGAAAATTAGGTTGAAAATCACTTGTATAGACTTGAGAATGAGGAAATGCAGATATTAGGGAATACTATTGAGATAGATGATACGTTTCCAGATGAGCAAGGTTTAGAAGCATCTCAAGACCTAGTACCCTTGTTTGCTAATTTTGCCAACTATTTGGAAGGCGATCTAGTCCTAAAAAATCTATCCTTCTAGTAGTGAAGGAGGTTTATGAATGAGAAGAGCAAGTTTTTTTGGGATGAGCTATACCGGTTTAGGGTTTGTGCTAATAGAGTGATTCAGATATGTATCCCAGAGGTGGAGATGATGAGCATTCTAGAAGCTTGTCATTCATCACTAGTTGGGGGTAACCATAGTGGTACTCACACAAACCATTAATTTTTGTAGTGTGGGTTCTACTAGCGTGCAATATACAATGATTCTCATGATTTTCCATAATCCCGTGACCAATATCAGCGTCACGGCAATGTTTCATGACGCCATGAGCTCCCATGACACCTATTTTTTAGTTGGAGTTGTTTATGTATGGGGGTTGATTTCATGGGCCTATTTATGAGCTCCTATGGCATAAGATATATTTTTATAGTGGTTGAATATGTGTCAAAATAGGTGGAGGCATTCGCACTTCCAGACAATAAAAGTAGAAGTGTCACTCTGCCTTTTTGAAGAGAAATTTCTTTTCTCGATTTGGCACTCCATTTGCAATTATCAGTGATGGTGGGTCTCACTTTTACAACCTTCTATTTAGAGACCTTCTTGATATATATGGTGTAAGGCATATGGTTTCACCACATTACCATCCACAGATAAGTGGGAAAGTTGAGGTCTCCAATAGAAAGATAAAGTCCATCTTTGCAAAAACTGTGAATGCCAACAAGACTGATTAGTCTAGAAAATTAGATGATGCATTGTGGGCCTACCAGATAGCCTACAAGACCCCATAGGTTCTTCCCCATATAAGATAGTGTATGGAAAGGTATGCTATTTACCGATTGAGCTTGAGCATAAGGAACTATGGGCATTAAAAAGGCTAAATTTTGATTGGCGTATCACAACAAACTTGAGGTTGAGCAAGGTGAATGAGTTGGATGAATTCTAACTTCGTGCTTATGAGAGATCGACCATATACAAAGAAAGAATAAAGTTGTATCATGACAGGAAAATCAATAAAAGAGTATTTAAACCCGGTGATTTGGTCTTGTTGTACAATTCAAGACTCCGCTTGTTTCTAGTGGAATGGACCATTCACTATGGTTAAGGGATTCCCACATGGTGTTATAGAAATTAGGCGTGATGGTGGAATCCCTTTCAAGGTGAATGGGCAGTGAGTGAAGCACTACATAGAAAACTTGGAGAAAGTAAAAGCCTATGTTGATGTCGACCTTGGATAAGTCTGAGTAGCCAAGAGAACAGAGTCGTGCCGCGACAATAAATAAGATACTTTTTAGGAGGCAACCCTAGGTACATGGATGATTAGAACATCACATGTATGTCCTCATTCCCTTTGGTTTATATTATTTTAGCGCATTGGGGACAATGTGCTGGTTTTAGTTGGGGTGGGTATACCATAGTCGCCGCAGGTTTTTGTTGCTGTGCTTCTTTTCTTGTTGGATGAATTATGGTTGTAGAACTGACATAAATAGGTTAATATTTGTGTCGTATTGTGTCTTGTTTCGTATTGTGTTGTGTTTTTGTGTAACTAGGAGATTTTTAAGTATTTAGGGTAGTTGTCTATTTTTTTGATTGATTTTTGAGAAAAATGATACCCTTCCAAAATTTTGTTTTAGAACTATGTTAATGTATATATGTGTGAACATTGTGGATCTTGTTATGGCATTACGATTAGGGATATAATAATCACTTGCTAACAGTTGCATGAACCGGAAAGGTAGTAGTTTGTAATATTGACTCTGTTCCATCTGTGTGTGAGATCCTATTTAGTTTCCTCTGTGTGTTGAATTCATAACTTGCCCGGTTAGTCTTGCCTAGGTTGTAGGATAGTAAGTTAGGAAAGATCATAGGCCGTTTTTGATTTTAGTCCACTTTTAGCCTAAATGACCTTCCCTATGTGAAATAATATCCCTTGATCCTTATTTTGAGCCTTATATCCCATTTTTCTTATTTCACCATTCACCTTCCCATTTATGTTGCAATCACCTATTTTGGCCAATTCCTTCTTGGACATTGTGCACCTCAACTCAGGTAAATCACCTAAGTTGAGAGTGACTATCATAGAGGTGTGCAATGTAAAGTGGGTGTGTAGAAGGGTAAGATAAGAGGAATTTTTTTAGTAGGGCTGGGGGTGGTAGAAAAAAAAAAGAAAAAAAAGAAAAATTATAAAAAAAAAGTGAAAAAGAAAGAATAAAAGACCACACCCAACCTGAATGTGCTTTAAAGAATAATAAGTGATAAATAAGGGTGGAATAAAAAAATGGCTAATAAGTGAGACCCCAATGTCAGTGTAGTGCCAAGGAGGCTTAGTCACTTGATTTGTCCATATGTACTATACCAACCCCCACGCCTACATTACAAGTCAAGAAAATTTCTATAGTGATCCTAGCCTGACTGTCTGAAAACTAAGGTAAAGAAAATAAGAGAAAGCCTATGGTATTTGATACACATTGATTGGAACTTCTCTTCTGAGTATGAGTGTCTCTTGATTGTACCTGCATTGACATGCATTATTTCATATGAGTGAGTAGGACATCTTTGTTATGAGGGCACATGAGTTATATTGCTAGTTGTCTATATGTTTGAGGAATGTAACTTGCACATATGCATGGTTGTCTGTTGCTAATGTAGTACCATATCTTGATCCCATTGTGTCAATTTTTGGTGCTTCATGTTTATCCGCAGTTGGTTTTGAAAAGTGAGATAAGAGGGGGTGTAGTGATTTAAGTTTAAAGTGATGATTGACTGCCTTGAATAACTTAGATTCTCCTAATTAAGCGTCGTGTTTTGTTTTGTTTCCCAAGGATATGCAGTCGTTATAAGTTAAGGGTGTTGATGTGCTATAGAAATATGAAAGTTTCAACGCTTAAAACAAGGAAAAAAAGCAAGTTTCTTAGGTTGTTTTGTTAAATATGATGCATTTTGGGTATGTTTTGTAGGAAATTAGGTTTTGGATGTGAAGTTCGTGAAAAAGATGAAAAATTGAGTTTTTCGCTGCTTAATTTATCAATTTTAATATTCGTGACACTTTCCAGATGTTCATGACCAAAGAATGTGATGAAAGTTAAAGAGTTGAAGCTTGGTTGCAAGTATTGGAAGGCCTGAAACTTACCTGTATAAGACTAAGATAAGTACCGGAATTGAAGATCCCAAGGGAAAAAGAGTTGAAAAATAATTTTTGGCACTTGCCTATGTCTACATATGGATCGCATGTTACACATGTGGGCCACATGTAGGTAAAGTAAGTACCAGAAGTCCAAAATCCCATGAGCAGAATTTTTAGGAAATTTATCCTGCACATGTATGCGCCCAGCCTCAGGCCGCATGTGGCACAAGTCCCCAAGGCCAGGCTGCATATGGACACTACATGTGTCCACCGACCCTTTTTTGTCCTTTTTCATCTGAGCTTTGATTTTTGGGTTTCCTCATGTACTATAAATACCCCTTATGTGTTTTTATTAGATGCTATGCACTCTTGGTACTTACAAGCATATTTTGATTTCGAGATTTAATTTTGGTCTTGGAATTCTCTTGTATTGATTTTGGTTGATTAATTTTATTAATGTTTTGGATCTTTACTTGTGATTATTGTGATTTCATCTTTTAATTTCAATAATAAATGTTGTTGATTACTTCACAAGCACAAGCGGCTAAAAACCCTTAGCTAGGGTTGTGGAAACCCTAGCGGATTTTCAAAGTAGTGGAAGTGCTATTGTTGTTTTGAATCGATACCCATGTATGTATTGTATGATCTTCACTTTAATAGTTATCTTAGTGGTTGCAAATGTTAGGATCCTGCCTAGATTATTGGTACTTACTCAAAAAGAGGAGTAGTGACTAGGAAAAGATAATGACAACAGTAATTTGAAGTTTAACTGTCGATCGACATTACTAGGTATTATCTAAGTAATATGGTTAACTGTCATCTGATAACTAAAGACTCAAAAGGTAAAAGTTAACTGGGATCAAGATAAGGGTTAGTAAGGCGACATCCTGTGACTCAAAAGGCAAAGGGTGAAATCTGTCAGCTCATCCAAAAGATTATCGATGGTACATAACTTATCAGATTCTGTATTCAAGGTATTAGGTTGGTTAAATAAAGCACAATAAGCCTATGAAGGTGAAAATCCAGGGGAACACAATGCTAGTGCTCACCTACGACTGATTACAACTGAAGTTAATATTCACCACTTGTTCCATATTGCTACTAAAATTTATCCATTTACTTTTCCAGTTTTTCCCATTGATTACAACAGTTGAGAGCCATGATTCCACGCATTTCCTTAGGATTAGACACCAACCTTTGTTAGGTTACTATATTTTACAATGACCACATAATATTTAGAGTGAAGGTGCAACTTGGGCGTTATCACTTCTAAAACTAAAAATTTCAAATAGGTCGGTACATGCCCCCGACCATGACCAAAAAAAAAATCCATGAAAAATATTAAGACATAAAGGAAATAGATGAAATGATCGGGCCTTCCGAAAGATGGAGGCTCACTACTTCACAGCCACTCAACAGATGTACCGAACCACCTAACACTACACAGGGGTAACTAAAAAACTATCAAACCCTAGAATATGAAAAGATGCAGGGTCTTGGGATGCTCAGTGGGATAAAAACTGGCATGTAACTCAGGGAAAGTGATAAAATAATGTCAATACCAAAAACCAGTCAAAACCATATACATAATAATTATATATACATATATAGGATGTTAGGGTAGAGACAAGGGTCATGAACATGAGAGTTTAAACCGTTAACCTAAACTTTATATTTTTCTCCATCCTAAGTCACCCACGTGCTATATGGGTTCAGCTCCCCTTGCTGAAAGGTTTCCAGTGCATGTTAGCCGCATGAACCGACGAATCTGAAGGAAAGGATAAAGACACCAAGGCTCTAGCCATCCCAAAATATAATGTGTGAACCAAGAACACGGTCATATATACCCCCACACTGGCAAACGTGGTTTCCAATATTAGCCTCCCCGGGACTACACTTTCATGATGAGTTACACAATTTTCTTTAATCCAAATTCAAATAACTTGCACATAAACCTAACCATTAACCCAAGAGTCTTATATTAAGGCATTTACCACTTGGTATCATCAAACTATTTATGCTTTCAAGCTTATATAAGTATGCTATTCCAATCCATGTAACCATTTGACGCCCAAGTTCCATCTAAAATCTAAAACCATAGCCACCAAGGGCCATTCAAATCCATTTTAACCATTTATCCATTAATGCAATGCAATCAGTTCATAAATAAGTTGAATTATGCAATTATCCATACCAAATTTACAAAGTGGGTTGAGGTTAATTCTGTTACCAAGCCAAAAAATCATCAATTTGCGGAAATCCATCTTCCCCATTCCAATTCCCATAACCTTGCACTCATTTCGTCCAAAAACAATTAATTTAAAGCATAAATCATCAATTTAAAACATGGAAAAAGTAATTCAAGTAATACCTATCAAAACTGCTCAACCCAATTTCAAACCCATTAATTCAAATCACATGGATAATGAGTAAATAAGTGCCACAATGTAAAATTAAAGTTAGGAAATGAGATACATGCCTAAAATACACAAGAAATTAAAGTAAATTCAATGTTCAAAGCTTGAATGGTGAATCCCCTGTAAAACCCTTGAGCTTTCTTGGGTTTAGAGTTAGAGAGGAAAAAGAATGGTTTTGATCTTTTAAAACTGAAGGAAAAAGGGTTATTTTATGTTTATAAGTCTTACAAGGGGTAAAAGGACCAAAAGCCCCTGACCCCAAGTGAAAAAAAATTAGATGATTTTTATATAGGAGTGTGTCACTCCCTTATCACGGTGGGTAGCCTCCTTGACACGCCCTTATTGCGGAAGCTAACCTTCGTGGCACACCACTATCGCGGAGTCTCACTGCCTCAAAGTTCTAAAATAGCACTGAACCCCTTCCAAAAATTCCAAAACTTTCCCCAAAAACCCTTTTAACACCTCTAAACATAATTTAAGTCCTAAATTAACATTACAAATGCGGGAGGGTCAAAATAAATTTTTTGAAATTTTGAGGGGTCTTACACAAAAAGTCCAACAATTTCAGCCTTTTGGCTAATTTCACAACACTCTCCCAAATTTTGATATTCCAAACTAACATTTTTATGTCAAATGCTATATCCAGAGTTCTACTAACCTGAATTCACTTTCAAAAGTTTCTATGGACTTCTAACCTCTTGGATATCACATTATTGTCTCAAACTACATAATCAACAATCTATCCACTACCAAATTTAACTAGACCACAACATAGTTGGAATTCATCTAAGACTAGCCTAGCCTAAAATTTCTAATAGATTATTCAGGGATAATCTTAACCCAAAATTTGGCATGCTTATATACCATCACATAGATAAAAATATAACTACCATTCTTCCCTAAATAATGAATCAAGAAAAGAGAAAAAGAACACGGTAAGGACTTGAATCCTCAAACAAGCGAGGGTAATTATTACACATATTCGGCCCACTCTCCCAAGTGGCCTCATTAACTAAATGGTTCTTTCACTATACTTTCACAGGTCTAATCTCTTTTGTCTTCAACTTTCAAACATAATGATTAAGAATTTCTATCTACTCCTTCTCGTAAAAAGATTATTATCGAGTAATACTAGTTCTACTTAGTTATGTAATTACCGTCCCTATGGTTTTTCTTAAGCATAGAAATATGTATCACCAGATGGACTACTGACATGCTTGGTGGCAATACGAGCCTATAAGCCACTAGAACTATATTGTCGATAATTTTAAATGGGTTGATATATCTAGGGCTAAGCTTGACTCTCTCACAAAATTGCAACACTTCCTACATGAGAGATACCGTCAATAATACATGTTCACCCAACTTAAAGTACATGTCTCTTACATTACGATTGGTGTATTCTTTTTGTCGACTTTAGGCTGCCAACAACTTTTCCTGGAAGAACCATGATTTATCTTGAGCTTCCTTCACTAAGTTTCTGCCAAAATATTTCACATCACCCACCTCAAACTAACCTTTGCGCGACCTACACCTTCTACTATAAGGAGCTTTAAATGGAGCTTTGTCACTGTTAGAGTGATGATTACTGTTGAATGAGAAATCACACAATGGTAAGAACTAATCCGAAAGACCCCCAAAGTCAGCAACACATACCAACAACATGTCCTCAAGAACTTGAATAGTACTCTTTGACTGCCCATCAATTTGGGGAGGAAATGTAGTACTTAGGTTAAGTTTTATGCTCAACTCCTCATGCAACTTGTGCCAAAATTTAGAGGTTAATTATGTATATCTATCAGATATGATGGACACTGGCGCCCCATGTAATCTTACAACCTCCTTAACAAAAATCCTGCCTAACTTCTCAGAGCTGTAGTTCACCTTTATTTGAATAAGATGAGTATACTTTGTTAGCCTATCAACAATAACCCAAATTGAGTCATATAGTCCCAAGGTCATAGGAAGACCCACCATGAATCCATTGTAATCCTCCCTGATTTTATTTAGGAATGAACATTCTTTGAAGCAAACCTGCTGGTCTTTGATGTTCATATTTCACCTGTTGACAATTTTGGTAATTTCCCAATTACTCTACTATATCCCTCTTTATTTGAGGCCACCAATAAAGCTATATCAAGTAACAGTACATCTTGGTTGCACCAAGATGTATAGAGTATCAGTAACTATGAGCCTTTCTAAGCAAATTAAGAATAACATAATCAACATGAGGAAAACATTAGTTCCCCTCATCGTTAACACACCACAAACATCAAGGTTGACGTTTTGGGCCTTACCATACACTAGATTGTTTCAAATATTTTTAAACCTGTATCCTTCAATTAGCTTTGAATTGATCAATGAATGTTGACCTCACCTCTACCCTAGATAACACTAAAACCCTTTTAGACACACCAAACTTCATAAATCGTACTGCTAGATTTTGGATTTCCCTAGACAAAGGTCACCTTTCTACTCTTAAATAAGCCAAATTTTCCTTAGTTAAAGATTTTATGCTAAATGCATCCGTTACCATATTAGCCTTTGTCATACACTAGATGGTCATATCATAATTTTTTAGTAACTCCATCCACCACCCCCACCATAAATTCAAATCATTCTCAGTGAAGAGATGCTGCAGACTCTGCTGGTCTATGAAAACTTTAGATTTAACTCCATAAAGATAGTGTCTCCATATTTGAATGACCCAGATTGCCGAATCATGAGGACACCTATTCTAATACAACTAGACAGGAGCTTCCCTTACCACCCCCTTAAAAAGTCAAGCAAAAGTCTTTATAAATAGTTTCTTATTTTTATTACAACAGTTTTTACAAAACAAAAGAAGAAAGTATAAACTACCATAAATCTAGTCTAAATAGGTACAAGAGCTTCTAACGGAAAAGTAAGTCTGGACACAACTTCCACCATGAGTAAGAGTTGTTGAAGAATCACTATCCACAACAATTATGAAACCATCACTAATTCCTATAAAAGATTATACTCTGAAAAAAGGTATAGCAAAAGTAGTATCAGTACAAACCACACGTAATAGTAAACGTCACCGACCAGACCCAAATATGATTACACCAACATAACATAAAATATTCAAAAGAAAATATGCATCTTATTGTTCTCATTACCTAACACCATATCACTTGTATTCCCTAAAATAATATAATTACCTCTTTCTACCCTCCTGGTTATGGACTCTAAGGTATTGCACTTACTCTTGCAAATTCACTACCCTGAATCACTAAGTTTGTCCTTACACCAAGGAGTACCACAATTCAAAAAGAAACAACTACATCAAAGATGACCCTAACCTTTGTCAAGACCTTAAATAAGTCAATCTACCTTTCATGGAAATGACCAACCCAAGCAAGTAAACCATCAACTAGAATCCCAATTCATCAAACTAAACTTAATCGACAACTTACAACCGCCTTCACATTATCCTGCTTATACAAAAATCCCTATTCAATCTTAAACACAAATGCCATTTTATTACAAGAGGTAATACAACAAGTCAAGCAACCAAAAAGAGTTAATAGTCTCATCAAACCAAGTCAAGTCCAGTCAAACAACAAATACAAAGTCACATATATATGCATTGCACGGACCACTCATGGAACCGTCAAACTCATTGGTACCTTGTGCATACACACTAAGGGTATTATAACCACCCTCTAGTAATGTAGTAGGGGATAAATTCCATCCATATGCCTAATCCCATTCACAAGTGCCTACCAACCTTATTCCATCAATAACCTTGAGAATGTCCAATTATCAAAACATTTCACAATTAATAATAAAATATAAAAAATCATACAAAGCAAGGATATCAACTAGCACTTTTATTATCCATGACTTTACATATAGTTCAACTGAAGGCTTCCATACTTAAATAACATGCACTAACAAGTAATATTGATAGATAATTAACATACCATATAATACTAATGGGTTAAACTACCTAATCACCATTTGCACTACCATCTAGAACCCTAATATGTCACCTAAAATATTTCTCCCTTCTAGAGCAATAATATTAATTACCACCCTAGATCCTTTGGAATTCACTAATACCCCACACAATATCATCACTTTGCTTAAGGATTTAAACTAATGACCAGTAATTCATCTTTTTATCACCTAATTTTGAGTCTACACTAGTGAACCATCTAATTTGTAGAATAATTACAACATGATAAAGTATATGAAACAATCATCCCCACAAGTTACCCTAATGCTAACCAATTTTAGCCATCCAAACTCTGTGCCCGAAGGCCTAATCATTAAATCTCTCATCCATCTACGTCACATTTATGCTTTCTAACTCAAGTCTACACTACTCAATTAACTTTAGCTTACAAATATGTCAATCAACTTTAGGAAGATTAACAAATATGAATCCAACGTGGTGCTAATATAATAGATGCATTATTCCTAAAAAAATCATAGGTTTACGTCCTGTTTGCACCTTTTTTCCCTTCTCCATAGTTCCAAAATATTGGAGGAAAGACTAAGGGTTTTTGGAGACCTCACACATTTTTGGTTTTAACTTATGGAGAGAAAAGAATTAAAAACCATTTAAGTGGGGTCTTTGTTCTGTATTATGTTGTTATAGAAGGAGGTATCTCTATAGTGACGCTACTATAGCTAATTATGTCTTGTTATAGTGGGATGATGTCAGCCCAACCAATAATTCTTAATTTATGAAATTTTGGTTTGTATGGACCATATATGTTTATCAATTTAATCTCAATAATCCTCGTACCACATAAACATATCGAGATGTTTCCTAGTAATGACGGACTTGGTCGTTATAATAGATATCAATTTACCCATCGTTCATTCTCAAACAATCATGAAAAACAACCAACCCAAGTCAAGATTTGAACATAACACCCTCCCAGCAAAATCATAGGTAACAAATTTTGATACTTGAAACTTAAACTTTTGAATTAAATAAAAGACAAACTTATAGAAATATGAACCCAAAAACTTTGGTTAATAAAATACTAGTAATGATATCTTATTACTAGTATAACTGAAGGAGTTTTTTTTCCTCAAATCTGGCACGATGTTGGTACCCGGGGGTTTGTCAAATTACTAAAGTCAAATAGAGTGTTCAAAATTTCAAAGCCCCAAATTTTGCAAGGTTTTAGACGGGACCGCTATAGCGGCATCTAACCTTTATAGCGACCCAAAATAGTTTAAAAGGGGAAAGTAATAGGATCATTACATATTTTCTCACCTTGCTAAAACATCCTCCTTCTTCTCTCTTGATTACCCGCTCTCATTATTGGAATTAGATAACACTCGACTCCCTACTCTCTATTAATCCATTACTCGCTATTTGCTTGATTAAGGCTTAAATTTTGTTGAAAAAATAGGTTCAAGAGTTTAATTTTTTGAATTTTTGATTTTGGGCTTGGTTGGGTCAAAATTTTAAAGTATGGTTAATTCATGACAAAATATTTTGTAAAATAGTTCTAGGATACTTTTAGAACCCTAATCTGAAGTCAAAACTGAAAATAGTAGTTTTTGAATCAGAGGCACCATTTTTGCACCTGTTGACCACTAGGGACAATGAAGGTTGCTATAGCAACGTTGCTATCATTGTAGAGGAAGGCTGCAGGGAGTAGCCTCCCAGCTAAAAAGCTGAATTTTTCCCTTTCTAATTTAATTCTTTTCTTGACGTTTTATAATTTTATAATGGGCCTTCTTACTAAAACTTGCATCTCAATCATCTTCAATGGCTAAAAACCAAGAGAATGCCCCCACCTATGAAAGATTTTCTAATAAAGCTAGTTGAGGATGAATCACAACTACAGGTATATTAGGCTTTGCTATGAGTGGATCTTTGATATAAGAGGGGTGGAAAAGATAGTGCCTAAATTCTACAACTGGCTTTAGGAATTTGACTGGGTCTTACTGGTGATAGCTCTGCCTAATAGGGTCTTAGGTTGGGTTAGTGAGTTTTATTCTATACTCCCTGCCATGCTTTAGGATTTCTCTACCCCACCATTTGCATTTGAGGAGTGGATATCCCAATATGCATGCATACTATCAATGAAGTCATCGGGGTGCCACATATCTTTAGTTTGAGTATTTGGCCAAGGCTTGAGAGATAATATGATATGGCTATAGGACACTCTAGTTCCAGAGGAGTTAAGGGAGTAGGACTACTGGCCTTTCACTGAGGGTATTACTAGAACTTAGTTTTCAGTGATACTAGTAGATGGATAAACTTGGTGTCCCAGAGGATTCATCCAATAGACAACAATTCTGACGTGATCTACCCTTGGTCTCTAATGGTGGCCTGTGTTATTCGGGACATCAAGCTGAATATGGGGGTTCGAATCATTATGGAGTGGACGGACTCTTACTAGGTTAGTAAGAAGAGCTTCTTCATCCCAAGTGTAGTTTTAGAGCTATGCTGGCGGTTTTGGGTACCTAAGGAGCCTAAGATATGGAGGTGGAGATTGACATACCCATTCGCCCAGTCTTGGTGAAAGTGATCACATCATAAAATATAAGGTAGAAGAAGGTAGGTGAGGTTAATAGTGGAAGGGCGGTGGAGGAGTTTTTGATGTTGATAAGGACTATAATCATGCCTCTCCTTCCCAGGCTTAACCCTCGATCCCTAGCAGCCAGCTGGAGGTAGATTTGGCCATGGTTAAAGGTCTATGAATAAGTCTCTTTCTATTTTTAGATCCCCTTCCACTACTTGGGATATTTTAGTATGCCGTAGAAAGATTAACGAGGAGAGGCATCAGATAATCTTTTGGAAGCTCACCCAAAAGTGAAAGACCATGAAGGTCATGTTCGAGTATGTGGCTCCCAACAACGAGCTTCTCCATGTAGATCCAAAGTATTTGAGGGATTTTTTCCTTCATGAATGATGAGGAAGGAGACCACCCTACCCCAACAGCTCCCGACTGATAGGGCACCTAACTACGTTCCTCCCCTTTTCTTATATACATTTATGATTTGGGTTACTCTCTTTTAAGGAGTATACTCGACATTGCACTCTTTTCTTTCCAGTAGTTTTTGTTAATCAATGCTAGTTTTATACCCATGTTAATTAGACAACCGACTTTTACCATATTTAAGCGATTTCCATATTCATAAAGTGTTGCATACTCAACATATCAAATAAAACAAGCCACAAATAAGGGTACAAAATTGGGGAAAATTAGGGTACTACAACTAACCCACCTATGTTGCTATAGAAACCTGCATGTCACTATAGTAATGTCACTACAGTGGAGAAAGTCCCACTATAGCAACCCTTCCATCTCTATAATGGCCAAAACCAATAGTTGCCGAGATTTTGCTATTTTCAACAATGTTTTCTCCCCAAGCTCTTTAATAAAAGTAATGCAAATGGGGAAACATTTAAGTTTTGTTAATTCCATAGGAACGATCCCATCTGCATTAAAATAGAAAACAAACACTGCATTATAACACATAATGTCTCAAGAAACCATAATTTAGAAGAGAAAATTCTCTTTAAACTACCCCCGCTAGTGTGGATTCAATCCTTATCTTTCATGGAATGCAATTTAGTT
Source organism: Capsicum pubescens (assembly GCA_030864215.1). Taxonomy (NCBI): domain Eukaryota; kingdom Viridiplantae; phylum Streptophyta; class Magnoliopsida; order Solanales; family Solanaceae; genus Capsicum; species Capsicum pubescens. Next base: position 136,704,509 of record CM061546.1, on the reverse strand, counting down.
TTTCCAACAGATAGTCACATAAATAATAAGTTTGGTTAGGCTCAACATAGATTTTTGGTTTTACAGCAAAATCAACAAGTCAGACCCCAGTTAAATTCACTATTTCACCATCATTCAAGCAGTTATGGCTTCATATGACTATCTAACTCCCTTAACCTTATGAGCTAATTTAAACCCTTATATCTCTATTAACCAAACAACACAGTCGTAGTCAAATTTTTTTCTAGCACCACACAGTATATGGCAACTTGCACCATCCACATAGCACAGATTCAGAGCTAATCATGCAACTACAAATAACAACACATGAATTCAGAGAAATATAAATCAACATTATCTTCCATATCTTATTAACATAAATTCTATTTGCACATGTGTTGACCCCATGTTGGTTATCTAGCATGTTATACATGCCCCTTATAGTCACATAACAACTGGAATCATCTTAATTCTAATTCACGTTGCTTGTATTATTCTAGACAAAGTTGATCAACATCCACTTACCTGGTTGAGATACTAGTTGGAATCAAGAGATACAAATTGGACTCAACTTATACAACAACCAATTAACCATATGAGAGGAGAGCAAAAAGTGAAATAATTTCTTAAAATGCCTCAAAGCTCATCGAAGACGTCAACGCACCAATCCACCAAACTCTATTCAATGTTTGATTTTGTACTAGGAGACTGACAACTTTTTCTCTAATACCAAATTTTCATAATCCAAATTACTGAATCGTGAGGGCACCTATTCTAATCCACCTAGATAAGAGAACTTGTTACCACCTCCTTAAGAAGTTAAGAAGAAGTCTTCATTAAAAAGTTTCTTATCTTTATTAAAATAGTTTTTACTAAAAATAAGGAGAAAGTATAAACTACCATACGATCTAGTCTAAATAGGTACAAAAGCTTCTAAAGGAAAAATAAGACAAGATACAACTTTCATCATGAGTAAGAAGGGTGGGAGATGCTGAAGAATTACTATCTGCAAAAATCATGAAACCAACACTGATTCCTGTAAAATATTATACCTCTAAAATATTATAGATTAGTACAAACCATACGTACTGGTAGATATCATTAATCAACCCAAACTGGATTGCATAAACATAACATAAAATATTCAAAAGAAACATGCATCTTACTACTCTCATTACCTAAAACCACATCACTCGTCTTTCCCCGAAATAATCGAGTTACCTCTTACTAACCTCCTATTTAGGGACTCCGAGGTACTGATCTTACGTTTACGACTCTACTACCCTGAAATACTAAGTCTACCCTTACACCAAGGAATAAAACAATTCATAAGGAATCAACTACATTTGATGACCTAACCCATGTCAAGACCTTAAACAAGTCAACCTATCCTTCATGGAAATGATCTACCTAGAAAAAATAGGGTCAACAAGACCCCCAAGTCATCAAGACAAACTTAACTAATAACATACAACCACCTCATACTATCCTGCTTGTATAGAAATCCCCATTCAGTCTTAAATGCAAATGCTATTTTACTATAAGAGATAATTTAACAAGAATTAACAGTCCAGTCGAACCAACTAAAGTCAAGTTAAATACCAAATACAAAGATACATAGATGTGCATTACCCAGTCCACTCATGATCGTCAAACTCACCTATAGCTTGTACATACATGCCAAGGGTATTATAACCACCCTTTATTCAAGACTTACAAGAGAAAAATTCCATCCATGTACCTAATCCCAAACACAAGTGCTTTCCAACATTATTCCACCAATAACTTTGAGAATATTTGTTATTTTTTATTTTAGTGATGATCAACTTACTATAAGGGACCAGGTCCCTAGATTTTTAAGGGTAAAGGTATAACTGGCACGTGCTTGCATAATTTTGCCATCTAGTGTAACAAATTGCACAGAGCTATACTATTTGTAAAAAAAGATGCTACTCAATTGAGTGAGTTTTCACAATCCAAAAATTGACAAGTGAAAAAAGAGAAAACTCATCTAGATCAAAATGCTCAAGTATAGCTCAAGTTCTTAATTTATTTTGAGTGATTGAATGCACTGAGTGTTCTTTAGTGTGTCATGCTCTATAACTGAATTACTCATGCTATAAGAGTAATGAACCTTTTATTTGTGCTTTGACAGTGCTTTAGGTAGAGTTTCCTAAGCTTGAAACTAGTTAGAGTTACTAGTGTTGAGGGAGTCTTGGCAGAGTTTCCAAGGTTAGGCTATAGTAGAGTTACTACATATAGAAGAAGCCTAGAGTTAGGCTGAAATTGACTCTGTAATCAAACGGTTGATTATAGTGGATTTCTGAGGTGCTTGTGTGGGCATATCATGTTTTTTCCTCCCTTGAGCAAGGGGATTTCCACGTTAAATCTTGTGTTATCTAAGTTTCCTGCACTATTTTATGTTTCTGGTTAATTTACTGCTTTATTTCCTGTGATTGACTTTGAGGGACCAGGTCCCTCACTGTGTGGTGCAACCCTCAAGGTTTTAACAATTGGTATCAGAGCCAAAATACTCTAAAAGGTTCATACCTAGAGTGATTTGGTTAGCATGGCTTCTCCTCCTAACCTGGAAGAAGGGCAATCTACCATTAGGCCACTTAGATTTAATGGGTTGTACAATGGGTGGTAGAAAACCAGGATGTTTGACTTCATTATGGCTGAGGATAGTGAACTAATAGACATAATTCTTGATGGTCCTTATGTACCTATGAGAGAAGTCAAAGAAAGAGATGTTACAAGAATGGTTGTCAAAAACAGGAGGGAGTTCAATGATGAATATAGAAAGAAATTAAAATGAACTAAAAGGCAAAGAAACTTCAAGTGTGTGGTATAGGACCAGATGAATACAATAGGATTTCATCCTGCCAAACAGCTAAAGAAATTTAGGATTGCTTGAAAATAGCTCATGAAGGAACCACTGATGTGAAGATTCAAAAGTTAATATATTAACTACACAATATGAAATCTTCACTATGAAATAAAGAAAAACTATTCAAGAGATGCTCACAAAATTCACTTGAATAAAAAATGAGCTTCACTGCTTGGGAGAAGTGATTAATTTGTATAAACAAGTGAGGAAGATTCTTGGTGTTCTACCTAAGTCCTAGGAAAGAAAAGTGGATACCATAACTGAGGTATGAAACCCAAAGACCCTAAGTATGGATGAACTGATTAGCAACCTGAAAATCCATGAACTTAAGAAGTAGCAAGGGGAAGAGAAAAAGGAAGCAAAAAGGGAAAAATCTCTGGCATTAAAAGCTTTAAGAACAAATTCAAATAAAGAAGACACTGATGTTTCCTAATTAGCAAAATAAATTGTTAAATCCATGAGAAAAAGTGGTCAGTTCAGTTTCAAAGAAGTGGAAGTAGTAGCAAAAAAAGAGTCACTATGGAGGTGTGTCATAAATATGGTAGTCCTGAGCATTTTATTAAAGATTATCCAATGAACAAAATGGACTATCAGGAGTATCTCAATTTGAAAATGATAAAGGAAAGAACAGGGACCAGGTCCCTATAAAATCAAGAAGATAGGCTGCAACTAATTTTACAGTTAAACAAGCCTTGGTTGGTTGGGGTGATTCCTTTAGTGAATCTGATGAAGCGGAGAAGTCTGCAGACATTTCCATGCTTGTAGTGGTGGATGAGAAGTGACTTTTGATTCCTTGTTTGCTTTTATGGAGAACACTAAAGATGAAAAAGAAAATAAGGTAACACTTTCTGACCTTAAAGAAAATTGGGATAACTATTCTGCTAGAAAGATATAAAAGGTTGCAAATGTGCTGATTGATTCTATGTGTGAAATGACTAAGAAAAAATTTTCTCTAGAAGAAAAAGTAGAAGTCAAGAGTTTGAGTTAATTTCTTTAACTCTACAAATATCTAAGATTAAGGAGCAGGTTACTAAGTTGAAATTTTAAAATCTAAGTTTGGTAAGTCAACTGAAGAAAGTATATGCTTCCGGGAGTAAAGGGGAGAAAAAAACATTAAAGTTTCAGGTTGAGCTTGAAGAAAAATTGGAGGATTCTCAAAGGCATCTCATGGCTGCCCTCAGAAGAATGAGAAGTTAGAAAGGGACCTGGTTCGTCTGAGGGAAGAACTCAAAATATATCTACAATGGACTTCATCCTCACAAATCCTTTCTAAATTAACTAGTCAAGGAGTCAATAATGGTACGGGCCTTGGGTATCAGTACAAAACTTAGTCATCTGGGTCACAAGGCAAAGTTGTTCAAGATGTTAGAAACAAAGTCCATAAATCTCTGTGCACTCACTGCGAAAGAGATGGACACATGAAGGAACACTCTCAAAGTTGTAATAAAGCAAGAATAATCAATGATAGATATATCCTACAAGGAAATACCTATCACAAAGGCTTTAGATCTTTGAAAAATAATAAAAATATATCATTGCCTAGATGATAAAAGAAGGATTTAATCACACCTCTATCCTCCTATTGGGAACTCAAACTCAAGTAGGTTCCCAAACCTAACAAATAATTTTGCTTGCAGGAAGGAGAAAAGGTTTATAGTCAGGACTACCTTCTTGAATGAAATTATTCAAGGCTATGATTGGAAGGTCTGATTGTATTATCTCTCTTAAGAAACTCCTTGGTGGAGGTATTTTATATGGAAAAGTTAAAAAGGATTAAGAAAAGATATATGTATGGGCTTCTCCTAAACAAAGAAGATGTTGATGAAGATAAAGGTCAATGAAAAATTTGATGTAGTCGGGAGTGATGACAGTGATGGTGATCTAAGAAGAACCTAAAGAAGTATCTAGTCAAAATTTCACAAGGACTTGGTCCCAGTGGAATTCATCTCAGAAGATCAAATTAAAAGAAAATATCTTCTCATCCCTCTGGACATTCTAATTTGATGGCTAGAGTGCAAACAAGAGCCTAAATTAGAAGTCTCATGTTTTTTTCAGCATTCCTATTCCAAAAATGAGCTCATAAAGGTGTAAAAGATTCTGAAAGATATTGGCAAGTACAAAATAATGCAAATGGAACTATGAACATTTGAAGGATTCCAAGTTTAAGACCTGGTCCTCAGACCTATTTCTAGAACAAGTCGTGGCACGAAGTGGTGTAATGAATCAACACAACACCCAAGACAAAATACTTGAAGCATCACAAAATACTATAAAATCTTTACCTTAAATTGGCAAAGTAAGGATAAAAGTTGTGGTAAAAAAAGACTTAAGGTTTTAGAATCTCTCTTCACACTTGTTAGACCAATCAAAGGTACCTCCTTCTGTTTCAGTCTTGTCAAGTTGGTAGCAGTGGAATAAAAGTTCTTGACAAATCTCTTGTAATAACTAGAAAGACCCATAAAACTCTAAACTTTAGTCATAGATCTAGGCCTAACCCAACTCTTAACAACCTCAATCTTTTGGGGATCCACCATCACCATATTTTAGAAACCACATGCCCCACAAAGGAAATGGAGACATCTAAAATTCGTACTTAGAGATAACTTAGCATAAAGTTGCTTCTTCTTCAAAATACCTATGACTATGAGAAAATGCCCGACATGCTTCTCTTACTCTTAGAGTAAACAAAAATATCATTAATAAATATAATAACAAATGAATAAAAGAAGGATTTAAATATACCATTCATCAAAATCATGAATTGTATCGCTATATTAGTCAACCCAAAGGACATCACTAAGAATTCTTAATACTTATACTGAGCTATAAAAGTTGTTTTGGGAATATCCTCAGGCCGCATCTTCAACTGGTAATACCCTAACGTCAAATCAATCTTGGAAAACACTGAAGCACCCTTAAACTAGTCAAATAAATCATATATTCTAGGTAAAAGGTACTTATTTTGGACGAATACCATATTGAACTATCATACACATTCTTATGATCCCATCCCTTTTCTTAACAAAAAACACTAGAGCACCCCAAGGTGAAGTACTAGGATGAATGAATCCCTTATAAGGAAACTCCTATAACTGAGTCTTAAGATATGTTAACTCAATTGGAGTCATCCTATAGGGAGGAATAGAGATAGGGAAAGTGCCCAACTCCAAATTAATGAAAAAGTCATGGTCCCAACTTGGAGGTATACCAGGTAAGTCAATGGGAGATACCTCCTAAATTTCAGACACTACATGTTTTGACTATATAGAAGGGACCTCTGCACCAGTGTCCCAAGGATATGCCAAAAAGGTTGAACACCTTTTTTTCACTAACTTCTTAGATAGAATAATGAAAATTATTTTCATAGGACCAAATTTACAAACACCTTCACATTATAAATTATCCACTTTCGGCATGTCTAAGGTCACAATCTTAGCATTATAATTTAATACAACATGATACCGAGACAACCAAGTCATACCCTGGATAATATCAAATCAAGCATGCCCAAAATCACCAAATCTACCTAAGTTTTAAAGGCCATAAATATTATAAGCAAGCATGATACACTTGAGTCACTGCCATATGGTCTCCAACTAGAGTAGATACATATACATGGAAGTTAAGAATATCACAAAACATGTCTAAACTCAAGGAAAATTTAACAGAAACATATGAATAAATGGAGCCTATATAAAAAAAGACTATAGCGATCTGGTCACATATGAGAATAGTACCTATAATAACTGCATCAGAAGCCTCTACCTTGGATTTGCCTTGAAAGGAATAACTATACCATTTTCGTTGCCACATCTACCATCTGAACCATAGCTCTGGACTATTGATTACCCTAAAAATTTGCCTGCCTATCATTAGGAAAATTTCTCTTGAGCTGCCTAATAATGACACAAGAAAGTTTGACCCAATAAAGGCCAACTAGCAGAAAAATATGAAAAATCTTGGCTTTCCACAACTGAAGTCTATTGAGTGGTCTCTAACAAACCACATGTAAATACTGGTAGAGCTGGTTGTATTAGACGTTCTATGTAGGCTTGATGACCATGGACACTGAAGTAAGAACCACTAAAGTTAGACACATTTTAGGATTTCTTCACTACCATATTGGCATGCCCAACCTGTTTGACTCCTTTCAATGTCTTTACAAAGTCAAAGACATCACCATGAGTCTTCTTTGATAAAGTTATCTACAATACCATAACCTGCGAGTTAGCATTTAAACCTTTCACAAAGAGGCAAATACTCTCCCTTTTCACTACCAACTATTTGAGTAGCATATGTAGACAAGGCATAAAACTTAGCCTTATAGGCTATAATTGATATTTTGTTATACTCAAGGGATAGAAATACATTCTATTTTTTATCATACTAGGTGTGTGGCACATACTTATCTAATAATTTGATATAGAACTAAGTCCATATTAATGGAGGTAAAGCTGGAGATTGATATTCTACATAAAATCTTTACCACTATTTAACATCACCCTATAGTTGGAAGGTCCCAAATTATACACTATGTTTCTCCACAATGCCTATCTCATGTAGCCTCACATAACAGTCAATAATAAATTCAAAAGCATACTTTGTATAAGAACCAACAAAGGTAGGAGGCTTCATCTTCAAAAAATTATTCAATATCCCATGCTTATTCCCAGTCCTAACAGGACGTAAATTTAGGCAAGAGAAAGCTTCTATCCCAAAATACTCATCAATCCTAGAGGCCATTATAGAAGCATATTTCACCCCCAAATATTGGTGAGTAATCATGGTAGGTGTGGCTCCAGTACCTATCATCCCACTCCAAAAAAGCACATACTGAATCATCCAAATATCATTTGAGAAAGATTTGCACCTCTTTAAAATGCTATTGCCTCTTCTTATTCCAGAACGTCCTCATTCATAACCTCATCATGATGATCCTCAGGTGGTATAGGTGTCTTAGATCTCTATCGGATTTGATTAGCTGCAACTCGAGATCCATACCTAGTTGGTGTTGCTCTACTTTCCCTCTCTCTACCTCATTCTCTACCTCTGTTGGTGGTTATACAAGTAGAATTATTGGTGTGGGGGTTATTTCTCTAGCTTTATTAGCTAACGTATTCACCATCTGTGAAAAAAATAGTGAAAAGGTTAGATGCCAATTTGGATCCCCAAATACCAATTGGAATCAAGTTACACCACAAAAGAAGAAAGATTGTGATATTTACATAAAGTAGCATAGTCTCTCAAAGAAAAGTACAGACACCTCTATACTACACCATTACACTCTACTAGTCTCATTTTGGTATGATGAAATCAATGAACCTAGGGCTTTGATACCAACTTTATCACAATCAAATCATCATTGTGAGTGGTACCCACACTAACACTCTAGTGGGAGATCCATCTAGCCTATGTACTCAACAATAACACATCATCAATTTTAAGTAAGACAAAACAAATCTATTATAAAATAATAATTCGAATAGTTCTAAAAATGAAACTATGTAGAATAAGCTAAATTTCTAAAATGGCCCTAGAAACTAAAAGTTATTCATCCAAAACATCTACATAAAATAACCTTTGGGTACATCCCAAAAAACTAGAACAACTAAACTGTCTATCTCTAAAACAAATAGACAAGAGCATAATGTAAGATGATCCATGGCTGCTTAAAAATAGATCTCACCCTTCAGTCATAATCATTTACTATCTATAACTGACGTCTCATCTAATCCAGTAGAATATGCTCTGTACTAAAAAAGAAGAGCAAAGGTAGTATTAGTACAAAGCCACTATATACAGGTAGGGTCATAGGATGACTCAAATTAATAACTGTGAACACATAGTGAATAATCATAAATAAGTACAACCATGTACCACTTAGCAATTACACCTTTACTTAGTCTTTCCTCAATAATTAATCAAGTAAACTAGAAGGCCTATAATAAGTATGGATGTGCAACCCAGTCAAAAAATAACTCATAAATGCTAATTCAACTTGTCATAATTACCTCTCTTATTGCACTTCAATAATATCAAATCAACTCAAGTATATAAATAGTCTAGATCACTTAGGGAAATAAATAACAATAACAATATAAATCGGTCTACTCAAGGAATCAAAATAAAAAACATAATATAATATGGTGTCATGAACTAAAAATAAGGTCATGATGGCACTTGTCATGGCCCAACCATGACAAGTAAGCCAATTACCTAAAAGGAAAGAAAAAACGACAAGTAATAAAAATAGAAATATGAGACTTCTAGAACGAAGCCAGGCCAATGCAAAATATAAATTAAGCAGAAGTCAAAAGAAAATAACATAAATCACCCAAAATCTAGTGTCGTAATGTAAGAATCTAAGTATAATATCCGAACTAAAATACAATTGTAACGACCTAAAAATTTAATGAAATATGTGTTTTTGTATGATTTGGCTATTTTGCCTCTCCCCATAGTTGATTGTGGTATTTGTGGGGTGCGAGGGTGATTTCCATGGTTCCTGATGCATTTTGGTGCCTTTTGTGCGATATTGTAATTTTTGATGGCTTCGAGAGACTTATTATGGACTTATGTCGTTATCTTATGATCCATCTGATGAATGACTGAACGGATAGTTCCAACAGATTTGGAACATTGATTTTAGGTTGGTAAGATATTTGGTCTAATTTTATGGATTTTAAATCTCTTTTTGATCCTTAGTTTGGAAATTAGGATTTCGGGTTTTGGGGGTCAACTTTGTGAAAACGACATCTTTTCAAAAATATGATATCTCCATTGAGGACAGATCATCGAATTTAGTGTGGTTACATAGTTTTTTTGCGTAAATCGGATTCCAAATAAATCTCGAGGCCTTGGCAAAAATTTGGCAAAATTCAAAGTTTTAGATGATATCTGGTGTGGGTCGTGATTGCACCTCTTGTGCAGAGAGTAGTGAAATTACACATAGGGAGTGTTACAATTGAAACATCTCCTCCTGTATCCCTATCTGCGATTGCACACTTGTTTGTCCTATAACAAGATGTGATGACCTAGAAAGGGTATTAAAAGACCCCTTAGGTCCCGTTTTTGCTCATTTTTCACCTTGCCTCTTAAGAGATAAATCCTAAAATAGTGTGAGAGCTTAAAAGTAAAGCTTGTGGGTTCTTGAAAAGCTAGATTAACATTCATTTATCAATTCTCTTATGAATTTAAGGTATGAATTCACCCTTTTCTTAGTCAAATTCATGATTCATTGTTTAAAACTCCAAAAATCTTATTACTTGATTTATCGCCAAATTTTACTCCTTTTCACTTGTATAATTTTTCTAATCCTATAATTTTTTTTTTCTTGATTTAACCTTCAAAACAACTTCGATTTTTGGATTTAAAGTGGATTTCAAAGGTTTTACTTAGTAAAGTCAAAAAATGGATTTTCTTTGTTTTGAACCTCATTTTTATTTAATTTGACTTGAGTTTTAAACTATAGGTACCTAAAATCATGGGAACACATTATTAAAATGAAGTTTCAAATTTTCCATTCTTTTTTGAAAACCCATTTCAGGGGTCTGTTTTGACCCTAAACAAAAATAAGAAATATGAGTATTATTGGCTTAGTTTTGATGCGTAGATTCTATATTTCATGGTATTAGTTGATTTGGGATCTTTTATTAGGAGTAAGACTTCAAGATCGAAGTATTGAAGACTAGTTTCAACATTAAGGTAGGTTATGACTTAACTCTTTAGACTGGGATGGGTAGTTAATTTGTATACCAAAATGTATGTTAAGGGAAGGAACTAATCATGAATAATATCTATCTATGTGTTGTGCTCATATGAGGGCCTATATGTGATGCAATTATTAAATTTGGAATGATATGTGATAAATGTGACCAAGTGGGGTCTTATGTGATGTTGATAGCCTTGAATACATGTGGATAATTGTATTATGTTGCTAGAAATACCTATTGTGTTACTTTGATATATTGTGACATATTCATACTTTGTTGGCATATGAATTATGTGTAAATTCATGGATGGTGAAAATAATGAGTAGTTATTAGCTCACGTAGTTTTGGAATATATCATTGTGGCTGGTTGTGGAAGTACATCTTATGGTTAGTTTTGGAAATATTCATTGTGATTAGTTATGTGCATCTTATCCGCATATCATACTCATTCATGAAACAATTATTACCACCATGGTAACATCTAGAAAACACTAGTAATACCTTTTTATGATAGAAAATATGACATCTTATAAACCCTCCCTGAAGAATATGTCGGGGATGAGATACGGATATGTGTATGGATTGTATATAGGTTAATGAATCCCCTTGGGTCCCATATCGAGTGGCTTGACTCTGTGGGCGTATACGAAAGTTGTGCGACAACCTCATGCAACATCATCATCATTATTACCATATTATACATTGCACTTGTTATATTGTGTTATGTTGTGATTGAATTACCATATGGACTTGTCATATGCCTGTTTGATCTAGTTTTTGTTATTTGTTCTTGTCATTCTTGTATTTTCATGTTCTTCCTCAGTTCTACTCATCTGGATTATGTGTAAACTTGTGTTCTATCTTGTTGTGTTTTTTTAATAAATATGATATATATATAGTATAACTGTTAGTGCAAGAAGAGTAGATAAAAAATTTATTCGACCTAGTGTATCACCTTGGGGTGCGTTGTCTTGTTTGTGAAGAAAAAGGGTAAGTCTATGCGTATATGTATTGATTATCGACAGTTGAATAAGGTAAATATTAAGAATATGTATCCTCTTCCTCGTATTGATGATTTATTTTATTAGATTTAAGGTGTTGTGGTGTTTTCAAAGATTGATTTGAGATTTTGTTATTAGCTGTTGAGAATTAGAGCTTTGGATATTCTGAAGATAGTTTTTCCAACTTGATATAGGCATTAAGAGTTCTTGGTAATGTCTTTTGGGTTGACCAATGCCTCGGCCACATTCATGGAGTTGATGAACTGGGTATTCTGACTGTATCTCAACTCCTTTGTTATTGTATTTATAGATTATATCTTGGTTTATTCTTAGAGTGAGGCTGAGCATGAGGAGCATTTGCAGATTGTTCTTTAGAGATTAAGTGATGAAAAGTTGTATACCAAGTTCTCCAAGTATGAGTTTTGGTTGGAGGCTATTTCTTTCTTAGGTCATATGTTGACTAAGGACTGTATTAAGGTTGATCCAGTCAAGATTGCAATGGTTCATGATTATGCTAGTTCGACTTTACCTACCAAGATTCAGAGTTTTGTTGGCTTGGTAGGTTATTATCAGCGTTTTGTTGAGTGTTTCTCATCTAATGTCACTCTTTTGACTAAGTTGACTCAAAATAAGATTTCCTTTCAGTGATCCGATGCTTGTCAGATGAGATTTCAAAAGTTTAAGAATTTGTTGACTTCAGTTCCTATCTTGACTTTGCCTAAGGAAGGCGTGGGTCTCATCATGTTTTGTGAGGCTTCAAGTATTGGTTTGAGTATTGTGCTTATGTAGGAGGGTAGGTAATTTCTTATGCTTCTTATCAGTTGAAGCCCCATGAGAGGAATTACCCATGATTTGGAGTTGTGTGTAGTTGTGTTTGCTTTTGAGTTGTAGAGGTAGTATCTATATGGAGTCCATTGTGAGATTTTCTCAGATCATCCTAATCTTTAGTACTTCTTCACCCAACGAGATCTTAATATAAGGTAGCTTTGTTGGCTTGAGTCTCTCAAGGGTTATGACTTGACTATTCTCTATCATTCGGGCAAAGCTAATATGGTTGTGGATGTCTTGATCGAAAAGTTAGCTTGGCGCATATTTTGACCTAGGAGAGTCCTTTGGCCTTGGAGGTTCCTTCTTTAGCTAACAAGATGGTTAGGCTTGATATTTTGACACCTGGGTGTGTTTTGGCATTTGTAGAAGATAGGTATTCTTTGATGGATCAAATTTGAGATCGTTAGTTTGATGATGTGGGTCTTAAATTAATTTGAGATAATGTGTTGAGTGGAGAGGCTAAGGAAGCCTCACTTGGTTTAGATTTTATTTTGAGGATTGAGGGTCGAGTTTGTGTGCCGATAGTGGGTGACTGGATTAGGTTGATCTTGGTGGAGGCCCATTGTTCCGGTATTCTATCCATCTAGGAGTTACTAAGATGTATCATGATTTGAGGTAGCATTATTGGTGGGGTGGTATGAGGAAGGATGTAGCAGACTTTATGGTTCATTTCCTTTGTTGTCAGTAGGTAAAGGCCGAGCATATGAGATATGGTGGATTTCTTCAAAGGTTACCCATTATCTAGGGGAAATGGGAATGGATCACCATGGAATTTATGACTGGTTTACCTCACACTTTGCATGGTTTTAATAGCATTTGGGTCTTCGTGGATCGATTGACCAACTCGGCTTATTTTATGCTAGTCAAGGTTTCCTTCTATACCAAGAGATTAGCCCGTATCTATATTAGAGAGATTGAGCGACTACATGGTATGCTCGTGTCTATCATTTCATACTGAGGCTCTGTGTTCACATCCCAATTTTGGATGACTTTTCAAGATGAGTTGGCACTCGAGTTGATCTTATCACAATATTTTACCCCCATACTAATGGTCAGTTAGAGAAGATTATCCAGGTTTTAGAGAATATGCTCCACACATGTGTGATGGATTTTGGGGGCAAGTGGGAGCAACATTTAGATCTAGAAAAGTTTACTTATAATAATAACTGCCATTCTAGCATCAACATGGCTCCTTTTGAGGCATTATATGGTAGGCATTTTCACTCTCCAGTTGATGGTTTGATGTTTTTAAGGTTAGACCTCAAGGTACAGACTTGCTTTATGAGTCTTTGGATAGGGTTCGAGTCAGTCAAGATAGACTTTGAGTGGCTCAGAGTAGATAGAAGTGCTATGCGGATTGTAGACTTTGTGCCTTGATATTTGGTGATGGTGACCATGTTTTCTTCAAGTTTCACCCATGAAGGGTGTGATAAGGTTTGGAAGGAGAGGCAAGCTTAGACCCAAATATATAAGTCCATTTGAGATTCTTTGAACTGTTGGTGATGTGGCCTATGAGTTGGCTTTGCCCCCAGATTTGTCATCTATTCATCCAACTTTTCTATTTTTATGCTTCGCCATTACATTTCTTATGAGTCTCATGTTATTTGTTGGGAGTTAGTTTAGTTAGATGAGTAGTTGTCTTTTATTGAGGAGCTGATCTCCATTTTGGCTATGGATGTTAGGCGGTTACACTCATGAGTTATCCCTGTGGTTAAGGTTCAGTAGCGACATCAAACTGTAGATGAGGCTACTTTGTAGGTCAATTCTGATTCCATAGTTCTTATCCCCAGTTCTTATTTGATTCAGGTATTTCTTTGCCTTAGTTCGAGGATGATGTAACGACAAAAAAATTTGATGAAATATGGAAACATGTGTTTTTGTATGATTTGACTATTATACACTACCCATAGTTGCATTATTATATTTTTGAGGTTCGGGGGTGATTGGCATGATTCTCGATACATTGGTGCCTTTTGTGCAATATTGTACTTTTTGATGGCTTTGAGAGTCTAATTATAAGATTATATAGTTATCTTGTGATCCGTGTGATGAATGACTGAATGGACTGTGTCAGAAGATTTGTAACATCAATTTTAGGGTGGTAACATGTTTGGTCTGGTTTACGACTTTTAAACTCTTTTTGACCCATGGTTTGGAAATTGGGATTTCGAGTTTGGGGGTCAACTTTTTGAAAACAACATCTTTTCAAAAATCTTCGCCATTGAATCCGGGGCGTTGAATTTAGTATGGTTACATAGTTCGATTGTGTAAATCAAATTTCAAATAAATCCCGAGGCCTGGCGGAAACATGGAAAAATTCTAAGTTTCAGCTGATATCTGGTGTGGGCCTCGATTGCACCTCTTATGCAGAGGATAGTGCGATCGCACAGAGGGAGTGTTGCAATCGCAACATCTCCTCCTGCAGCCTTGTGTGCGATCATACACTTGGTTGTGCGATAGGAAGATTCGATGACCTAGAAAAGGTATTAAAAGGCCCCTTAGGTTACCTTTTTGCTCATTTTTCACCATGCCTCTTGAGAGATAACCCTAAAATGGTGTGAGAGCTTGAAAGTGAAGATTGTGGGTGCTTGGGAAGCTAGATTAACATCCATTTCTCGATTGTCTTACGGATTTAAGGTATGAATTCACCCTTTTCTTATTCAAATTCCTGATTCATTGTTCAAAACCCCCAAAACACTATTAATTGATTTATCCCAAAATTTCACTCCTTTTCAGTTGTATCATGTTTCTAATCCTGTAATTATTTATTTTTCCTCAATTTAACCTTCAAAACAACTTTGATTCTTGGATTTAAAGCGGATTTCAAAGGTTTTACCCGGTAAAGTCTAAAAATGGATTTTCTTTAATTTGAACCTCATTTTAAACTCGATTTGACTTGGGTTTTAAACTATAAGTTCCTAAGAGCATGGGAAACACATTTTTGAAATAAAATCCTGTTTTTTCCCTTCTTTTTTGAAAACCCCATTTCGGGGATCCGTTTTGACCTCAAACAAAAATAGGCAATATTGGTATCGTTGGCTTAGTTTTGACGCATAGATTCTATATTTCATGATCTTAGTTGATTTTGGGATCATTTGCGAGTACAACTTCGAGATCAATGTGTTGCGAACTGGTTTCGACATTGAGGTATGTTATGGCTTAATTCTTTAGGCTGTGTTAGGTAGTTAATTTATATACCAAAATGCATGTTAAGGGGTATATAAATAATTATTTATTTCTAATCCTGTAATTATTTATTTTTCCTCAACTGAGTATATATATAATGTAATAATCCAATTAAGTGATAGACTCTATCATCCTACGTGTGAATCAATTAAGGCTTCTAGATACATCCCTGTCCTACACGCTAATTCAAATTCTTTATTTTATAAAAGAACAAAAACCATACTTTGTTCATCCCCACGTTCTATCTTCCTATCCCCCCTTTCAAGATCACAAGGTTTACAATATATGTATTCTAAGGGTCGTGAATCCTTAAAATAATTAAAACAAGAATAAAAAACCAACCAATAATGTTAAGCAATTCAAACAAAGTTAATTCAAAATGATAGTAGTCATGTTCTTGGTTTTAACCCCAGAAACGGAGTTTTTAGCCACTGATAGTCATAACCATAATCAAGATTCTTGAATACGTGACTAAAACTATTAAAGAACTAAATTAAAGAATATAAAACCTAAAAAACGAGTTGCAACAGCCTCCTATAATGTTCCAAGATGTCACAAAGTATGTAACAATGTGTTAATGTCGTGTATTTATAGTAGAGGCAAATTTGACCGTGTGGAATAAGATGCAGAGCTTGTACCTCCAGGATATAGCGAGCAGCGTAGTCTCTATACCTCTACTTTAATAAAGGTGATCTAGGATCTATAGCACCATTCTAAGGAGGGCGGTGTGGGCTCTATAGCACCAGTCTAAGGCAGGCGACGTGGGATCATCTTCATGCCCTCACTGGAATTTGCTTCCAAAATTTTGTCTAAGTGTCCATCATCCATCCTTCCCCTGTGGTGTTATTTTACCTTTAATTCTAGCTTGTTCAATATCAAAATATCATAAAACTTAACTCCTCAAGTATCTTACAACATCAAACACCAACATTACAGTTCAACATAACACAACGTCAAGAACTATAAGCTAGAAACTCAAATGAAGTACTAGTCTCGACCATTTTCGCTTACACTTACTATTGACTCTTAGCTTATTTCAATTGAACTTTGCACACTCTAAACAAGTTTTTCCTCTTAAAAATACACAATAATGACCTTGGAAACTAATTTGACACATTAGAATCCAACGCGATAGACTAGAACATCACCTAGCTCAAGCTAGTAAAATAGTTTTCTTATCTCTACTCTAAATGATCGATTTAAACCCATACTTGTTTGAAAACACTTTTAAACATTGTAATCACATACGTGAAAACTTATATGCTTATTTATATCAATATCACACATAAAGAATATGAATTATCCTCAAAACAAAGCTAAATAGGCTAGAATAGCAATGCTAGAGTGCATAAATACACCCAACATTAAATTGGTACCACTATGGTAACATTTGGGAAACACTGGAAACACTTTTTATGACAATAAATGTGACATATTATATACCCCCTGGAGGGATATGCTAGAGATAAGATATGGATATGGATAGGTATATGTATATGGATTCTATATAGATTTACGAAACTCCTATGGGTCCCACGTCAGGAGGCTTGCCTCCGTGGGTGTATATGGAGGTCGTGCGACAACCTCGTGCAACATCATTATCATCATTGCCATCTTATACATTCTATTTCATTTATGTTGTGATTGAATTACCATATTGACTTGTCATATGCCTATTTGCTCTATCTTCCGTTATTTGTACTTGGCATTCTTGTATATACATGATCTTCCTTGTTTCTACTTGTGTGGATTATAATCTAATCTTGTGTTTTACCTTGTAGTGTTTCTGTAATATAAACGATATATATATGTATGTATATATATATGTATATGTATATATATATACATATATATAGTAGAACTATTAGTGCAAGCAATGTGGGCTACAGTTGTGGAACATTTTCTGATTGTAGGTGATTTTCCCTTTATGTGTCTTTTGTATATTATACTATCTATTTTTCTCGGTTGGCCTATGATACCTACTAAGTACAAGTGGATCGTACTAATGCCTACTGCGCTCTTTTGGTGTAGGTCCTAGTACGAGTGCACCCCAGCTTGGTTGATTCAGACGATATTTAGTACTTTCAAGGCAGTGGTTGACTTTTAGGCGTCGAATGTATTATACTACCTTTCTTATAGACTGTCTTTATTTTTATTTCAGAGACAGAGTTTCTCTTGTATTTGGATATATTATGTATTTCCTTTGGATTTGAGTTGTACTAGATACGTTCTTATACTGTTGAATTAGGTTTTAGGAGTTATGGTTGTTTGGTTGATTATATTATTTCCACATTTATTATACTTTTATGGTTTGGTTTTGTTCTAGGAGCCTTACCCTGGGGGTATTTAGATCTTTTTCCCCTTTAGAGTGTCAGTTTGGGTGATAGGGTTACTCGTCAAGGTTTTTCATGATGAGTGCCATCATGACCCTTGGATTTTGGATCGTGACAACACATCTACCTCTGATCTAAAGTAAAGATAAGGTAAAAGATAGTATGATATCTAGAATCCACCCTGACCACTAGAATGATTCAGTACCTTAAATCTAATCAAACTCTTCCCGAAATCTTAACGTTACTTGTGGTACTCGAACTGAGATTTGCAGTAAAAGATCATCGTAGTACGATCCACTTGTACTCAATAGATATTATGAGCAAAGTAAAAATAAGATAGGTAAAGAAAACTATGAACACATTACATGCAAGCAGAAAAGTCCCAAACGGTAGCTCACATTGTCTCCACTAACTGTTCAAATATATACACATAAACAAAAACAACACAGATATACATAAAGGATATAATAAAACTAAACACAATCAAGGAAAACTAAAGAAATCTTGAAAGATGCATATGTAATGCAATAAGGATGGGATGAATAGGTAAAGTCATCGCATGACTTTTTGTATACACCTAATCGAGCTCCCATCTCCCAAGGAAGGACCAATGGAGGTTCTCAACCTATATACTATATCTCACATCTAAAATCTTAATCAACCACTGCAGCTCCTGTTCACGAAGTTTTTTTATAAAATGTCTCAATTTTTTCAATAATAGTGTTTTACAATGGTATCAGTATCTCAAAAATGTATATGTATGTGTAATAAGGATGTAATGCTCACAATAAAATCGGTATGAAGTTATCCAATCTGTTAAACATGTATATAAATGACCCAAAAATCAACTCAATATTTCACAATTCATGATTATCAACTCTAATTAGGTACCATAATAATATATATGCATACAAGATATCATAAGTGTCATATCAACCACTAACTCGGGTATTTCTATCATGATAAAGGAACTAATTCTTGATAAGGACTATAATAATAATTCAAGCCCTCGCAGGCGCATTTTATCTAGAATAAAGACATTTAAATGCATAGATAATGCCAATGATGTCAAAACCCCCTACGGGCAAGACACAATATTAAATATCACAAGTCAACAATAGTAGAATCTAAGCCCCCAATAGGGCACACAACATTAATAATAATTTCAAAATATAAACCCCATACTTATTATCCACAACCCATAGCATGCTTTACTTATTTCTTAACTACCCAACTCAATTTGAAAGAAGCTAATCCATAACCTACGTTGAAACAATGACACTCAAGCCTAAAGTGCTTCAACGCGAATCTTTCCCATTTTAAATAGTCTCAAAATCAACTACAATATTCAAATATAGCATCTACACATTAAAAAAAGCTAATGATACTCATAATTTTGATATTTGAGCCGGGTCCAAAATGAGTTTGAAAAAAAAGTTCAAAAATAAAAATCAAAATTTTATTTTAGAAATACGTTTACCAAGGTTAAAGGAGTCTATAGTTTAAAACCCATAAAAAACGGATTAAAAATGAGGTCCAAAATGAAGAAAACCCATTTTTAAACTTTACTAATAAAAATCTCAAAATTCCATTTCAAAATCATGATTAAAGTTGTTTTTTATGACACGGTTGATGTAAAATAATGGGACTAGAGTTTTGGATCTTACACAAGCTCAAATGGTGAAGAAATCCTCAAGAATTGTCCAAAACAAAGCTCAAAAGGTCCAAAAATGGAGGAGAAATGCAAAAATAAGCTATATATATAAAAATAGCATTGGACGCTTAAGAGGCTAAATGACTGCTAAAGAGGCCATCGCTTAAGTGATGAGTCACACCTAAAGTTCTCTGGCCTATGTGGCTAGCTCCGCTAAAGAAGTTCCTTTTCACTAAATCGGCACCAACTAAAGTGGTAGAGTTCCTGCTTTAGCAGTAGGCGATTGGTCAATTGACTGCTAAAGTGGTGCATTTCCGCTAAAGCGGTCTTTTTGCCACTAAAGAGGTCTTTTTGCCGCTAAAGCGTCTGCATCAATAACTTTGTTAAGTTGCAAAGTTGTCCATCGACCCCATTTGGAATCTCGTGATCACAAATGAACTATGATACTAGGCTATTTTTGATGTTCTGGACACAATGGTGACGTAGGATTCTTAAAAAAAGATTCTTTTCAATAAATTTATCCCCAGGACACCTTTTTCACTATTTTCTAATAAAGGATAAAAATTCAAATAAATATTCTAAACCTAATCTAACCATAAAATTAACCGATATTTGACATTCATAATTTGATTGAACTATCCAAATTACCATCCCACACTCAGAACAACAAAGGTCAACCAAAGACAATTATATGACTTTTAAAACCTCAAAAACCACAAACTCTCCAAAATCATTCTTGATCACAATGAAAACCGTGCCAACTATTTTCATACTCCAAAATCAACATATAGAAACTACAAAGAAGGGAAAAATGGTTAAAGCTTATAAAAAGAAAGATTCACAATTCAAGTCATTACATTTGGTCTACTCATAGAACTATCAAACTCTCCAATATCATGTATACACATGTTTTGAGTATTATAAATTCCCACTAGCCATGACCTTAGAATACGAGCTTAGTTAATGTACTAGCAACCCAGACATCTAGTATCTCTCACCTTTATCCTAAACAAGTATTATATCATCCTTATTTTAATGTTCCCATCCTTATACTCCCTAATATCAACTAATTTTGTGATGATGAACTTTACTAGTTCATCTCACAATATCAATCCATGTCATAACATGTACAATCACAATATAAGATAATTTAACCACACTTTCACTTTAAGACAAACCCTTTTACATAATCTCATTTCAGGTGATCAAACAACTTGTAAATTTATCCAACAAGTATGCATGCAATAACATGCATTGCAACAAGTATATTAATAGGCAGTTAACATGAATGCATAAATCAAATTGAGTCTTTAACTACAATTCAACTATCACCTACCTCAATCTAGGCCCTGCAATGCTCTAATGAACTTGAGCCTTGCCTTTTTTTGCAACCTCGAATTGTGGTCTAAAACAATAATATAAATACTAATCAAATAGTGATCTAACAGTTTCAAGGATTATAAACCAATCACATAATCCCAAGGTGAAAATAATAATTATTTCTTATTCTAGGGCTTTTCTACCTTCATTCCACTTTAATTCTATCAAATTTATTTTTTCAAGAATAAATTCTAACCATGTTATTAAAGCCCATCCACCCTTAACCGCAACACAAGGATTACACCTTATTTTAACTACTTTACACTAGAAAATCAATTAAGTCAAATTAATTCTTCCACCATAATCAAAACCTAGTGAATCTAAGGATTAATCATCAAAAAACTAGTTAAATAGGTGGATTAACTTACCTAAGTGAAGGAATTTGGGTGGAAACAGATGAATTTCCCCCTAAATCCCCCTTTCCTAGTATTGAATAAGTTTGCAATGAAAAATACATTTTAAGTCTAAAACTGCATTTAACTGTGCATATAGCCCATTTTAGCATCCTTGCTATAATAGATCTGCCTGTATGGTGGGACTGACTAACTTTGACTTCTGCTATAGCGGGATAATTCTTTCTATAGAAGGACCATAATAGCAACCTACCTTCTGCTATAGCATCCTAGGAGAGGTAAAACATTTGCTAGTCCCCATTTTTGGATAATTTTACAACACACTTCTAGATTTTGATATCTTGAACTAACCCCTTTTACGTTAAATGCCTGAATTCAATTCTGAAAGTTTCTATGGAATCATAAAGGCTATCACATTAGGGTTTCAAACCATGTAATCAACAACCTATCTATTTTCAGTTTTAACTAGATCACAACAAACTTAGATTTGTCCAAGACTATTCTAACCTAAAATCTCTAACACTTCATTTGAGTAGAATCTTAAAACGAATATTGATACACTAAGCTATTCCATTGTTACATGCTCATAGGCAGGACATTCTTAATAATCTTATTGACTTTCCATATCATGTTCATCATGACATTCAACCCCTCATATCCTCAATAATGCATGAAATAATCCAAACATAACTTACAAAATAATAAGTCCAATTATTAATCCATCGATACTACCCACCCTGGGGCCTTGTCATAATGGGCATCCCAAGTTTGGCCAGGGTCGGAGACCGTGCTCGTTACCCAACCCAACCTCCAGCTGCCTGCCCTGAGTTGGCTGAATTTCAAGCATGTAATAAAATAGTATAACAGCTCACATAAAGACTCTGGGAATAGATAACAACCATGATCAACCCAACCGAGTCCAACCATCCCATAACCATAATCCAACCATACCAAACAAGGGCCATAAACCAAGCCATAACCAAAGAAATTCCAAAACATAATATAATTAATCCCAAAATGTAATATGATGAAATAATGAGAAATTATGTCCAATGATGCCAACCTCCCAGCCTATTCCAATACCAAGGCTGACACCTAATCGATCCCGCCCATTACAACCCATAGAAGTACCACAAATCCTCTAACCAAAAGAGTAATAAAATCCAGTTGGACATGTTCCCAACCATAGCCAAAACTAATATAAAAAATAAAACTAAAATATCTAGAAATATCCATAAAATTAAATAGAGCCTTCCAAAGGATAGAAGCTCACCACTTCAGTCTAAATGTTGTCCCCGAGTTAATACTATGTAGGAAAAGTAGAACGGCTAGTTCTTTCATAGCATGGGTATACAACTACCAATAGATGGGGAGTTAGCGAGTGACCTCTAGCATGATCTCAGGGTAAGGATAAAATAATGCCATTAATACAACCAAGTAAAACTATCCATATGCACATAAGCAAACATATATTTATATATATAACCATGCCAAGAAAAGGAACCAGGCTTAACATGCCTTTAAAACCTTTACCTAGGCTGTGTATATTTGTCGTCCTAAACCACTTATGGGCTATATGGGTTCAGCTTTCCCTACCAAAAGGCCCAGTGTGTGTAGCCACACACTAGGGAAATATCCCATAGGATGACTAGTATATCCCCAAAATAAAGTGTGACATCATGCACACAGTCACCAAGACCGACCTCATATCGACAAATATGAGTTTCTAATTTTGGTCCCTGTCACGACTCGAGGCTACCCTCTAGTCGCAATAATGGTGCTTATGGTCACAAGAGACCAAAAGTTAACCCATGAGCTGGTACCTACTGTGAGCACTGAATAATATACTACTAATGAACATGTGCAGAAACAACTGAATAAAGCCATAAGGTTCAAATACTAAAAATGTGATTTAAATTATAAGTCTGAATGTCTGATGACATATTGAAAAGAATGGTCAAAGAACTGAACTGATAAACGGGCTAACTGTCTGAATAACTGAAAACATATGAAAGCCTCTAAATTGAATAAAGAGTTGATGGGATAGGCCCCAACTAACTCCAAATTGAAATAGCTGAAATGAAATATGGAAATACTGAAATAATATAACAGGTCCTCGACACATGATGACTCACCACAACTGCTGCTACTAATAAGATGAATTGTCTAAGTGAGATCAAGAAACTGAGCGTCCGAATCTATGATATAAAACATCATAGTGCAAAGAAAATTATGCGATCAGTACTTTAAATATACTGGTATATGAGATGAGGTTCGACTGAAATACATAGGTTCATGTGCATGAAATAATAATTGACTGAATAGCACTAGATAACTGATGCATAAATGCATAAAAGCTATAAAATCTGAGAATACATGACCAAGCATATAACATGATACTAAAATAGTCAGTAAACTGAAATACTAAAATTTTATAACTGAATAACTAATGAACAGTATGCTATGGTCAAGCAAACCTGAATTGAATTCTGTACTAAATACTGAACTAAAACTGTTGGAGGTATCATGTAGCCGACATGCCCCAATCTTAGCTAATCGGGATCCAACCTATAACCCCAGTTTGAAGAGTATCAGTACAGTGCTATAGGTACTAACACGGGCTGTGTGGATCTACTAAACTAATGTCCTGAGGAACTAATGAGTCACTTTCATCTGGAAGGTGCTCTAATGAGTTATATGTTACCCCCAACTGGAAAGTAAACACTTTATCAACCCTCAACAGACAGGTTGATATCTCTAACCTACGCTGGCTATGTAGTTCTAGACCTAAGGGACTGTTACTAAGGGTCACACACTCTACTGGAAGGTGAGCCCCCATACATGGGTTCACTCGATGCTAAATTCTACTCCCAACTGAATGACACTGATTACTTTACTAAACTAAGCTTAACAGAGCAAACCACTGATCATGATGACCAACTGAATGACAACGCTCATGGTTTATCTGAAACTATTTTCAAGATACTAAAATTATGGAAACAACTAAGTATCGGGTGTTCATAAACCTCTAACACTGAATGAAAATAACAATAAGGACATATGAAGCTTTAAAAATATAAGAAAGGATCATTGTTCACATTTAGACATTTTATCAAACACATGGAATCATGAATTTAAGCATGGGAATGGTTAAAAGATGTGATTGAAAACATAGTTACAATACTAAAACCATGATTTAGGGATTTAACATAAGGATTTCTATGCTCAAATTATATAAGGGCTCATTCCATCAAAAAAACACTTGTAACATAACTTGTAATCAAAATCAATAACAACTTCATAGAGACAATTCATCATAAACATGTAAAAACTCATAATTTAATTTAAAAAGGAGATTCTTGAACTCCATGGGTGAAAAGAGCCCACAGATGAACATCACACTTACCTTAAATCTTAAGCTTGAAAGAGAAACACAATCTTGATGCTCTTGTTGAAAGTTATTGGATTTGGGAACTTGATTTCTTGATTTTCTTAAAGAGAAAGGAATGAAATTGATGAAGTTAGGGGATGATTAGGGTTTCTTTGAGAGGAAAATTAGGGAAAATAGGCAAATAATGCCCTGGCCGAGGTTTTAATTCTTTTTTTACGAATTGGTTTGAGGGGAAAGACTCAATTTCCCCTCAGAGAATTAAATTTGCAACTAGAACACAGACTAAAGGTCCACCGCAATGTGATGAAGGGCTCATCGCTATACCCACCGCGATGCACCACTATCGCAGTGAGGTTCTGGAATTGAAATCCAAACACGACCCAATCCTCATTTTAAAAATCTAAAACTTCCTTGAGACATGCTCTTTACACCCCTAAACATGAATTAACTCAAAAATCCTATATCTCGGGGTTGGAAAGACCCATTTAAAAATCTTCAAAGTTAAGAGGCCAAAACTATGGGAAAGTCCCCAACACTTGGTTAAATTTTTATTCTTTAAGCCTCTTATGCATGCAACTAGAAACTGAACTAAGCTAAGAAAAGTATGGGGTATTACAATATCTCCTCCTTGGGAATATTTGTTCTCGAATGAGACTGATTGAGCTGAGAATACTAGGGAAATTAAGATCATCTACTGGACATGCATAACTGAAAACATGATTACATGATTGAGTCTGAAACATGATACATGAACTGAACTAACTTGTGAATGCATGCAATGACATGTGAATGATTATATTGTTGGAACTGAGAATGGAAAAGAGACAATCTAAGATAAATTGTTACCTTAAGCTGAGTTTGAGTTTGCGGAGAAAACATGAGGGTCCTTGGTATGCATATTTTCTTTTGTTTCCTAAGTGGTTACCTCAATGGACTAATTTCACCATAGAGCTTTGACCAAGGGAACTTCGTTGTTCCTTAATCTGCGAATCTGACGATCAAGGATCTCGACTGGGATTTGTTCATAAGAAAGGATATCCTGAACATGTGTACTTTCTAATGGAACTACAACAAATGGGTCATTAATACACTTCTTTAATAAGGAAACATGGAATAGTAGATGCACTGATTCCAAATTTGCAGGCAACTCAATCTCGTAAGTTACCTTTCTAAAATGGCTTAAGATTCTATAAGGGCCAACATATCGAGGACTGAATTTTTCCTTCTTTCCAAATCTTTTCACCCCCTTCATGGGTGAGATTTTCAAATAGACTGAATCACTAACCTCAAACTCAAGGTCTCTTATCCTCATATCTTTATTAAATTTGTGATGGCTTTGGGTTGTCTTAAGCCCCTCCCTGATTAACTGAACATTTCCTATCGCATCAAACAATGAATCAGGCCCTGTCAACGCAGCCTCAGCTGCTTCAAACCAACCAATATGAGATCTATATCTCCTCCTATAGAGAGCCTCAAATGAAGCCATCTGAATACTGGAGTAATAATTATTGTTAAAGGCAAACTTGATTAAAGGTAAGTGATCATCCCAACTAGCTCTAAAGTCAATAACACATGCTCTCAACATATCCTTTTGGGTCTGAATAGTCCTCTCTACCTGACCGTCTATTTGAGGATGAAAAGTTATACTAAGATGAACTTAGGTACCAAGACCCTTCTAAAAAACCTTCCAAAAGTAAGAGGTAAACTAAGTACCTCTATCTAAAATGATAGACAACGAGACTCCATGCAACCTAACCAACTCTCTGAGATAGAGCTTGGCCTAATCCTTAGCTGAATAAGAAGTATGAACTGGCAAAAAATAAGTTGATTTGGTCATTCTATCAGTAACAACCCAAATCAAATCATGCTGATGATGTGTAAGAGGGAAACCCATCACGAAATCAATGTTCACCTCTTCCCACTTCCAAGTAGGAATACTAAACTCTTACAATGTACCACTAGGCATTTGGTGCTCAACCTTGACCTATTAGCAGTTAGAACACTTAGCTACAAACTCTATAATATCCCTCTTTATACCACTCTACCAATAGATTTCCTACAAATTATCGTACATCTTATAGGCTCCTGGGTGAATAGAATAACATGCACCAAGAGCTTCTGAAAGGATTCACTATCTCAAATCATCTACATACGACACACACAGTCTACCCTGATATCGCGATACACTAACTCTCCTTTGGCAGAAAACCTCTACCTTCTGATCTCTAACTGATTTCTTTAACTTAACCAAATTAGAATACTTATCTTGCTTCTCCTTCACTTTGGCAACCAATGAAGATTTTGAACCATTCTGAACCCATACACTACCCTCAGCTGAATCAACCAACCTAACAACTAATCTAGCAAGCTGATGAACCTCCTGAGCTAACCTTTTCTTATCATTCTCAAAATGAGAAACACTATCCATAGACAATCTACTAAGGGAATTTGCATTGGCCTTGCCTGAATGATACAACACACTCATGTCAAAAATTTTCAACAACTCTAACCACCTTCTCTATTAAAGATTTAAATTTTTCTACAAGAACACATACTGCAAACTTTTGTGATTCGTGAACACATCAACATGAACCCCTTATAAATAGTGACTCCAAATTTTCAAGGCAAAAACAACTACTGCCAACTCAAGATCATGGGTAGGGTAAATCTTTTCATGGGGTTTAAGATGTCTAGAGGAATAGGCTATGACCATACCTCTCCATATCAACACAGAACTAAGACCAACTCTAGAAGTATCACAGTAAACAACAAATCCCTCTGAACCATCTGGCAAAGTCAAGACTGAGGCTGAAGTGAGTCAAGTTTTCATCTCTTGAAAACTCTTTTCACAAGAATCTGACTACTGAAACTTGACTTTCTTCTGAGTTAATCGAGACACGGGGAATGCAATAGAAGAAAAACCTTCAACAAATGCCTATAATAGACAGCCAAACCTAAGAACCTCCTGATATCTGGTGGAGAGATAGGTCTGGGCCAGTTTCTTACTACTTTGGTCTTTTGAGGGTCAACTCTAATGCCATCACAAGAAATAATATGGAAAAGTAAATCTACTGATCTTGTCCAAAACTTATACTTACTAAATGTTGCAAATAACCGATGGCTCTAAGAGTCTGCAATACAATTCTGAGATGGTCTTCATGATCATTTCACTATAGGAGTATACAAGAATATCATCAATAAAGATGATGACGAACATGTCCAAGTACTGCTTGAACACTCTGTTCATCAAGTCCATGAAAGTTGTTAGGGCATTCGTTAGTCCAAAAGACATAACTAGAAATTCAAAGTAACCATACCGAGTTCTGAAAGATATTTTTGGAATGTCATATTTTTTTACTCTGAGCTGATAATAGACGGATTTGAGGTCTATATTAGAGAAATAGATGACACCCTGAAGTTGGTCGAACAAGTCATCAATCTTGGGGAGTGTATGTTTATTCTAGATGTGACTTTGTTTAACTGGTGGTAATCGATGCACATTCTGAGAGAACCATCTTTCTTATCCACAAAAATGACTGGAGCACCCCACGGGGAAACACTGGGTCTGATGAATTACTTATCTAAGAGATCCTTCAACTATTCTTTTAACTTTCTAAGCTCATCTGAAGCCATTTTGTAGGGCAAAATAGAGATAGGATGGGTATCTAGAAGGAGATCTATTCCGAAGTTGATTTCCCTTTCGAGAGAAACTCTGGGATTATCTTCAGGGAACACATTTGGAAATTCCCTTACTACTAAAACTATCTCAAGACTTGGAGTCTCAGAATTAGAGTCTTTGAATCAAACAAGATGGCATATGCACCCTTTGGATATCATCTTCCTAGCTCTAATATATGAAATAATCTGACCCCTAAGCACTGAGGTACTACCCCTCCATTCAATAACTAGTCCATTGGGAAAATGAAATTGGACGACTCTATTTCTACAGTCAACTGAAGCATAGAAGGAGTGGAGTTAATCCATGATGAGAATGACATCAAAATCAACTATCTCTAACTCTACAAGGTCTACTGAAGTAATTTTTTGGGATACTGTAATCGGGCAATTTATGTATACTCATCTGGCTGTGATAGATTTACCCACTGAGGGTAGACACTAAGAAAAGCTCTACTAAAGTTTTGAGATTGACACTGAAATCAATAACTATATAGAGGGCTACAAAATAAATTGAAGCTCCGGGATCTAACAAAGCATAATCATGAAGATGAAAGACCTATAACGTACCCGTAACTACATCAGGAGAGCTTTCTTGATCATGATGGGACTAGAGTGCATACAATATTTTCTAGTGTTGTCTACAGGTTGCACTAGATGCGGCATCTTACTGAGTCAGGCGATCGGATGGAACTGGAGGATGATTGGACTGACTCTACTGACTAGTCTTTAAGGAATCTCTAACTCTATAGCCTGGCTTGCCATACCCAAAACATACATCACTACTGTCTCTACACATACCCTGATGATTCCTACCATATTTCTGGCAAACAAGATTAGTACGAACGCTGTTCACACTACCCTGGAACTTGGAGCCTTGCGCTCTATCTCTGATTGTTATTTAAGAACTCTAGAACTGGAGCACTAGATAAAGATGGAAACTTGTTCAAGACCTCTTATTCTCTCTCTCTCTTTTCTTAAGTTTCTGATCCTCAATCTGTTGAGCATAGACCATAAGCCTAGATATGTCCATATCCTTATCAACATGGCAGTCCTACACTCCTTCACCACACTATCAGATATACCAGAAATAAACTTACTCATTCTAGACCTATTATCTGCAGCAACATTAGGAGCGTACCTCACCAACTAAGTAAACATAAGAAAGTATTCCTTCACACTCTATATTACCTTGCTTTAAGTTAATAAACTCCAGTACCTTAGCTTCCCTCAACTTGAAAGGAAATAACCTGTCTAAAAAGGCTGTGGAAAACTTCTCCCACTCTATAGGCCCTACATCTACGCCCCTATCCTCCTTCCACTGCTTATACCACATATGAGCTACATTCTATAATTAGTAAGTATCAAACCCTACACTCTCACTCGAAGTGAAACCCATGATATCAGTCACCTTATGAACCATATCATGAATCTCTAGCGGATCCTACTCAGACTTGGATCCCAAAAATAAAATAAGATTCATGCGGGTGAAATCCTGAATCCTAGCTGCAGCTATATTTGCCACTAGATTAGTTGGGGAAACAACCTGCAGATTCTTTTGAGTAGCTACTGAGTGAGCTAAGGTAGTTAATGTAGCTCCGAACTCGGCATGAGAGACATGCTCATTCAGGGGATCTTCCTAAACAGGCGGAGGTACGGGATGGTTCCAATTCTTTCTTCTATTATTCTTTCTAAGATGCATTTTCTGTAACGGAATAAGGATGCAGTAGAAAGATAATTTAAATAGAGTTCATGCTCACTCGCACGAGATGAATACAAAAAGAAGGGTAACTCTTCCTAAAACATTTTATAGCCTCTTGTCCATAAGTGTGGTGCGTTTCATACCCATGTACAAGACTTTACTCAATGTGGCTTTTAGACTCCCTAGGACTGTAAAACCTTAGGCTTTAATACCAAGTTTTGTCATGACCCAAGCCTACCCCCTAGTCGTGAAAATACTGCTTATGTTCACAAGTGACCATAAGCTAACCCGCGGGCTGGTACCTATTGTGAGCACTGAATAATATACTGATAATGAACATATGCATAAACAACTGAATAAAACCATTTGGTTCAAATACTTAAAATAAAATTTAAATCATAAGCTTGAATTTCTAATGATAAACCAAAAAGAATAGTCAAACAACTGAACTGATAAACTGACTAACTGTCTGAATGAATGAAAACATATGAAAGCCTCTAAAATGACTGAAGAGTTGATGGGACAGGCCCCAACTAACTCCAAATTGAAATAGCTGAAATGAAATATGGAAATACTGAAATAACATAACAGGTCCTCGACACATAAGGACTCACTACAACTGTTGCTGCTGATAAGCTGAACTGTCTAAGCGCGGTCAGGAAACTGAGCATCTGAACCGATGATATAAGACATCATAGTGCGAATAAAAGTATGAGGTCAGTACTTTGAATATACTGGTATATGAGATGAGGTTCGACTAAAATGCATAGGTTCATGTGCAAAAATATTGACTGTATAAATAACATGAGATAACTAAAGCATAAATACGTAAAATCTATAAAATCTGAGAATGCATAACCAAGCATATAACATGATACTAAAATAGTCTATAAACTGAAATTCTAAAATCTAATAACTGAATAACTGATGAACTGTTTACTATGGCCAATCAAACCTAAACTAAATTCTGTACTGAATAATGAACTAAGACTATGGGAGGTATCATCTAATAGACATGTCCAAATCTGAGCTAAACGGGGTCCAACCTGTAACCCTAGTTTGAAGGGTGTCAGTACCGTGCTACGGGTATAATATGGGCTGTTTGGATCTACTAAACTAATGTCCCACGGGACTAATGAGTCACCCCCATCTGGTAGGTGCTCTAGTGAGATATGTGTTACCCTCAACTGGCAGGTAAACACTTTATCAACCCTTAACTGGCAGGTTGATATCTCTAACCTACACTGGCTATGTAGTTTTAGAACTAAGTGACTGCTACTAAAGGTCACACCCTCTATAGGTAGGTGAGCCCCTATACCTAGGTTTGCTCGATGCTAAATCCTACTCCCAACTGAATGACACTGATTAGTGGATTGAAATAAGATTAAATGAGCAAACAATTGATCATGATAACTAACTGAATGACAATGCTCATGGTTTATCTGAAACCATTTTGAAGATGCTGAAATTATGTAAACAACTATGTATCGGATGTTCATAACCCTCCAACACTTCATGTAAATAATAATAAGGACATATAAATCTTTAAAAACCATGATAAAGGATCACTGCTCAAAACCCAACATTTAGACATTTCATCAAACACATGGGAGTCATCAATTTAAGCATGGGAATGGTTAAAGCATGTGATTGAAAACATAGTTACAATACTAAAACCATGATTTAGGGATTTAACATTAGGATTTCAATGCTGAAATCATATAAGGGCTCATTCCATAAAAAAAAACACCTGTAACATAACTTGTAATCAAAATCAATAACAACTTCATAGAAAAAATTAATCATAAACATGTAAAAACTCATAATATCATAAATAATGCCCTAATCGACATTTTAATTCATATTTTTATGAATTGGATTAAGGGGGAAAAGACTCAATTTCCCCTTAAAGAATTAAATTTGAAACTGAAACGTGGATTAAAGGTCCACCGCAATGCGATAAAGGGATCATCGATATACCGACAGTGATGTGCCACTATCGCGGTGAGGTTTTGGAATTGAAATCCAAATATGACCCAATCCTCATCCAAAAAAATCCAAAATTTCCTTGAGAAATTCTCCTTAAACTCCTGAACATGAATTAACTCAAAAACCTATGTCTTGGGGTCGGTAAGAACCATTTAAAAATCCTCTAAGTTAAGAGGCCAAAAATATGGCTAAGTTCCCAACACTAGTTAAATTTTTAGGCTTTAAGCCTCTTATGTATGCAACTAGGAGAAGAACTAAGCTAAGAAAAGTACGAGGTTTTTCAGTACCCCCTGGGACCTCCACCTTTCATGTCTTTACTACACATCCCGACATTAATGAACAATTAAAAACTATTTTCCAAATAACCAAAACATTAACCAATTATTAACCAAGGCCATTATTATTGGTATCGTTATACCAATCCTAACTTGTAAGTATAATCCATAGCCATCCATATATTGGTTTAAAGGGACTTTCAAGTGACCTTCCATTTACCATATTAAACCACTTGGGAGACTTCCATGTTCCCAACAAGCATAACTAATTAGCCTTTAGCCTTTCCAAACCATTTAGACCATGCATAATTCCTTTACCAAGTTTAAAACATGCAAGAGTAAGAAATCAATGCAATGAACATATCTTTATAAGCATTTTATCAAACACATCGGGGCATAATATAACCAAAACCAATTACTAATAAACCATACCCATGCAATCTAGTTATCCAAAACCACCATTAATGCATATAAAAGCATAATTAAAATCGTGCAAAACCATAACCTATGATTTAACATCAAAACCCCCAAATCATATTTGAAATACAAAACTATGTAATAGTAAAACCATGAAAACATTCATATAGACCATGCCTTTAAATAAAATTAACAATGAGGGTAGAGAAACATACCTTAAAACAAGATGATGACAGAAAGAAATCACCAAGACAAACCCCAAATTGATCCATTAGTTGAAACCCTAGCTCCCCTATCCTAAAATCTCTTGAGAGAATTATGAAATGCTTAGGAAGAGTTTCTAAGTGTTAATGAATAGAATAATGGGGTAAATAACCTCTCAAGTAGGTTATAAATTTTGGTACCCTATTAGGATAAGTGGAGAAATGTTCAGAATACCTCCACTCAAGTTGCATAAAAATTCCATCGTAGGGATATGACTGACCCACACGAGTTGTACCCTTAAATACAATTGGTATCCTTCACTCGTATCTTGAACCTCTACCCTTGGACCAAATACTTTCCAGTATATGACTCATCCAACCAAGTTATAACCACAACATACGATCTGTATCCATGACCTGGATCCCTGGCAGAAAAAAGATCTGGAGAATTGGACACTGGCTACCATACGAGTCCCTAGTACGATTTGTAACCTGGCTTACGGCTCATGGTGAGATACTCGTACTCATATATAACCTAAGTAACCAAGTATAGGATTAACTTAAGGAACTAATTGATCTGTAACCACCAATACGACTCATATCCCTAAGTCGTATCCATTCCAGTAACCAAAATCTATCCCACTAACCAACACTGGTAAAATATCCCAAGTCTTGGACCCTTGAAAAATTTCTAAGGTTTGGTACAACTCAAGAATACCACTCGTACCCTTTGGATACGAGTTAGGGGCATCCTTGAGGGTTTATTTATACCCTAGGAAGTGTCTTTAGCTTGACTATTACCCAAGATACGACTCCTCTTGGTATGAGTCGTATAGAGGGATATGAGGGGCATAAGTCCTAGTCGTATATTACCTAAGGTATTTTCTTGAAGAATTTTCCCATGATATGATTTGTAGGTATGATTAGGGGTGTCACTCATACCTTTAGGTATGACTAAGAAGGTGTGAGTCGTATAGAAACTAGTAGGAAAGGTTTTGCATGGTCTTGTGTATGAGTTGGGGTACCACTCATACCTTAGGATACAAATGGTAAGAGGGAGTCGTACCCCTAGACATGACTTATTTTAAGTTTTAAGTCAAGCTTAGTTTGGATATTTCCTACTCCTAATCCCTTATGTCCTCACATTATATAACCCTATATGGCCTTCTATAACACTTTTTAAAGGATTAAAACAATTCAAATACTCTCTTAAACTCACTCTTGAAAGATTGGAACCTAGGGTTTCTCAAGTTTTCTTCAAAGGGCTCAAAGGTTGAGATATTTTTCATGAGTCTTCATGTATAAGGCATGTAACCATTCCCTCATTGTTATTTCAAATAAAAGGCATGTGTATTGTGTTTTAAATGTCGGTATATAAATCATGAATGGTGGATTTCAAAATATTGTTGAGGGTCTTGATGCATATGGTTTGGTATTGGTTTAAATTATGTTTTTACATATTTCTGGTAATGGTTTTCATATGTGGTTGGTTGTTGGTTATGGTTTAACTAATAGTTCTTACGTGACCCTAATTATGGTGGTTTGTGCATTGGTTTTGGTCTTGGTAAAGGTATGCCCTCAACATGTTTGATAAATTGCCTCAAAGAATGTTTTTACTCTATTGTTGAACTTTGATTGGAAATCTTGCATGGTTTAGTTGGTAATTGAACTTTAAATGGTTTTGGTTTATTTTTCATGGTTTAAATAATATAAATTTTTTAAACGTTTGACATGGTTTTAAATGGTTTGGAATGGTTTAAAAGGTAAAGGTTTTGGTGGCCATGACTTGTCTATTTTCAAAACCTTACGGAATAGATGGAAATCCCTCAAGTGAATGCATTAATGGAATTAGTTTAAATTGTTTAGAAAGGTAAATGGCTAAATGGTTATGTTGTGATGTACGGATTCTCCCAAGTGAATTTGATATAGTAATTATAAGGGCAAATAAGGTATTCCATACCTACATGTGGTTGGCTATGGATAGTACTTGCAAGTATGGTTGGTATGAAGATACCACCACTAAATGTCCTTGGTTAATAAATGGTAAATAGATTGCTTGGAAACTATTTAAATTAGGCATTAAAGGGGAAGGTGTAGTTAAGTCGTGGGAAGGTGGAGGTCCCAAGTGGATCGAAATTGGAAACTGATATTTGTCGATATGAGGTTGTTCTTGATGGACTGTATGCATGATGTCACACCTCATATTGGAGATGTACTATTCATTCCAATGGGATACTTCCCTGGTCGTGCAACTACACGCACTGGGGCCCTTTTTGCGGGGGAGCTGAACCTATATTGCCTATGGATGCCTTAGGACGGTAAAGCTACACTACCCAAGTAATGATTTTAAAGGCATGCTAAACCCAAATTCCCTTTCCCAGCACTTATATATATATATATATATGTATGGTTGTATGAATTATGGATGGTTTTACTTGGTTTTCACTAGTTGGTATTATTTTATCCCTATCCTGAATGTATGCTAGTGTTCACCTACTAACCAGTCTACTGGAGGTTGTATACCCCCACTATGTAGGAACCGACCATACTATTCCTCTTGCTTAGTGATCAAATTTGGGATCAACCGTTTGATTGAAGTGGTGAGCTTCCATAGTTCGGAAAGCATCTATTTCATATCATGATTTACTTTACATACTTCTTTTCTTTCATAGACTTTGGTTTTTGACTATGGTCGGGGGCATGTCCCGACTAGGTACTCTTTGGTTGGTCTAGAGGCTTTGTATGGAAAACTGTGGACTTAGGTATGGTATGGACTGGTTATGTTATATATATACACACGTTAGATTATTATTATTATACTTGGTTTTGATTTATGGTTTTTGTATTTTTTTAGTTGGCTATTGGGTGGTTGGACTTGATTACGTTAGTCTCGGCTAGACTTATCCCAGAGTCACCACATGGTTGGATACACTATCTTGATATATATTCAGACTTCAGCTGACTTAAGGTATGCATTTGGTGGTTGGGATGGGTAACGGGGGCGGTTCTCGGTCCTATTTGGACTTGGGATTTTCCATTACGTTTAGGCCCTGGTTTGGGTCATGACAAGTTAATATCAGAGCTTTAGGTTTTGATGTGATGGGATGTCCAAAAATCCATGTTGAGTATAGTTTTTTTTTATGTGTGTGTCGCGCACCACACTTATAATTAGGAGGCTACGAGGCATCTAAAAATGTTTCACTTTTTGGTATTCTATTTTTGAGCTATAGAGTCTAAGGTCTTGAACTCTTCTCTGAATCTTCTTTGGTTCACTTTTTGGATCATGTCCTCTCAATGGTCTAAACTTCGTGGAAACTCACCTGTCCCACTCGAGGACAACATGGATGGATCTAGTCCAACTCATAGGACCTCGATTTTCTAAATAATGGGGAGGCCAATGGTATAGTGGTAAATGGTTCTTAAGAAAGAGTAGGGTGAGTCCTAAATCCTGTTCTATGGCTTATGCTCTTTTCCCCAATCTATTAGGAGGCAAGTATTTTCAGATTGGTCGTGTTTCTAAGACACCTTGTGCCCAATCTCTGTCTAATGGAGCCCAATTCACATCATCCTATCCTCTTTGTAAAGCTTATGGTCGGTCGCACCGTGGTTGTTATGATAAAGAAAGGAATTGGTATTTTGGTTGTGATTAATTAGATCATAACCCTCCATAAGGATTGCAGCTTGGGGAAAAATAGGATATCGGGTGCTATTTCTAACTTCGACATTGGTTAGGGTCATCTTAATATTATTACAATACCTCAGGAGTCCGAGCATTTATTGATGTTGATTTTGTCCTGTTGGGAACTTCTTTCTTGGTGGTGTGTATAGTTTACTTAGTCTGGGGTCCCCTCTCATTTGTGACCCTATTGGTGGTTGTGTATTCTGGTTGTGGCCCAAAGGTTATTTTAGACTTTTTTTTTTCTTCTATTTCTACCCTGATAGGTGACTCTACGATTGACAAAAGAGTCTATAAGGGTGTATGGTACCTGTTGTAATATAAAATAGGTCATGGTGGATTTGTTTAACTCAAATATGGTGGATTCCAATGTCATTCGGGAGGGTGGATTGGTTGCACTCATGCTATGCCTTATTAGATTATCGAATTCGTAAACGGGTTATCTTTAGGCTCCATGGTGAGTCAATTATGGAATAGGAGGGTGATTTTATTCCCTATTCATTAAAGAAAAGGTTAGATCATATCTCAGATCTCGGAGATTGGTCTCCAAAGGGGGTGTCTTTGTTATTTAGTTTGGGTTAAAGATTTTAACTTAGAAGGTCTTTCCTTGCATTTGGGTTCGATGGTGAGAAATTTCCTGAGGTCTTCTTGATGATCCTCATGGTGTCTTTCTAATGGGGAGGTTGGTTTGGGATTGGTCTTGTTTTGGACAATTGTCCAAATTTCTATTCTTTCTTTATAGAATGGCCCCGGTGAAGTTAAAGGATCTTAAGGAGAAATTAAGGGATCTCCTAGGTGAAGGTTTCATCAGTCTTAATGTTTCTCTGTGGAGTGCTTTCATGCTTTCTTGCATAAGGGAAATGATTTCCCCGTAGGTTGTCAGTTGGAGGATAAGGAATTTAGGGTGTCCTGCTAGTAGGGGGAGGACCTTATAAGTATATTTCCTTTTATATGGGGTACTTTGGTAGTAGTACATGGTGGTTGGTAGATACTATGCTTAAATCTTGATGTTTGCTCTTGGAAAAGGAAGTATGTTAGCTCAAGACTAGTAATGTAAGAATTGTGGAGGTAAATTTATAGGGGTGATAAGGTTGATGACTCGAGGAATACAATAGTAGAAAGGTTTTGACTTAGGCCAGGAATTCAGGTTGAATGAATGGATATGGATTGAGGGTCATTCGATGGGTTAGATTATGAAGCTTGCATATACCTTTGTCCCTATTCTTGTACTTTATTATTGGCATGAGATTAATTTCTAAATTCATGGTTTTGAAAGTGGGTTTTTTGTATAATAGAAGGCTTTGGCATGATATCTTATTAAACTGATTTTTCCATGGATTATGATGCATTATTCATGATTTATTAATGTTTATGAACATTGTGGGATTCATGGGAATAGTAAATGAATTTTGGGATCTAGGTAGCATTGGGATGAATAAGGTTTTGGGTATAAGAAAATGAAGTGTCTTTAGTGTACGTCCTTGGTGATACCAATTAGGGTAGAGTGTTGTTCTTGTAGGTGTAATAGGGTAAAGGTTGGTGGTTAATCTTAAATTTCCTACTAGTGATGGACTTCAAGGGAAGGTTGGGTTGCATATTCTAGTGATCCTCTTCTATCTCGATTAAGAGAGTACTTTACTAGTGTTGTGTGTATTCTTATTGCGCTTATACCTAAGGTTCGCATTTTGCATTCGCTTTGTTCCCTGTATATAGGTCTTGATCTTTCATTACATTACTTATGGTTTGTGTGGTTATGTTTCACTCAGTATCCATTCAAAAGAACTCCTTTTGTGGTATGTTTTGGTTGGGATGATTCTTCATTTATGGTTTAGGTGGTTGTTATGAAGTATTCCATGCCTATGGTGTCTTCTCTTGTTTCGGGAAATCTTTGTCTTGCGTTTGGTGGCATTGAAAATTCCTGTACTTCAGTACCTTAATGACTCTTCTTATAATTTGGGTGGTAGTATCTTGGGAGCATAGTGATGTTTGGTAATGGGGAATGTAGAAGTCCCTAAGTGGGAGAGAGTCTCAGGTGACTACTAGAGTTACGGTTTTGGAAGGTGAGGTAAGGTTGTTGTCATGAGAAATGGTTAGGAAAGGAATAGGTGGTAGAAATCCTTGTGGAAATGATAAAGGGTGCTATACCTTTTGATGGATAGATCATGCCGCAAGTATATAGGCGGTAGGCTTGAATGTCGTGATGGGTAGGAATACCCATAGTTGTGTTGAGTGCTTAAGAGGATGGGTAAGGTATGGTTTTATAAATTGTTTTCATGGCATAGCAGTTGTATGGTTTTGTGTTTTCTGCTATGTGTTGGGTTGTTGGTTATAATGATTGAATATGGTTTGTCCATGTCCTTTACTCATGGCTTCCATAGTAAAAAGGTGATGAAAACGGAGTAGTATTTTGGGATAGATGTAAGGAATAGAGCCCGGTGGCTTAAGTTAACTCTTTTAGCTTTGGATAGGCTTGAAAATGAAATTGGTGGTGTATAGTTAGACTCAACCTCTCGTAGTGATGTGTCTCGGAAAATTCTAAATCGAATTGGAGTTTCTCTTTAGCATGAGTCCATTCCTCCAGTAATCTATGTGTTGTGGGGAGGTAAGGTACAGATGGTCCTTGGTTGGTTAGTTCCTTTGAGTGGTACTGGTATTTTTGAATTCCTTGTTCTTTAAAGGGAATCTTGGATCGGTAAGTTCGTCGGCTGCGAACAATAGGTATGTCTTTGGTAAAGGTTCCATGGTGGAACCTAAAGTACGAGAAAGCCATTTGGGATACGGAAATGGACATGGAGTCCAAGGATCCGTGTTGGTTCTTCGGTAAAGGTAGATGCTCAACCCAATTGCCACCATAATCAATCACATAGGCCCGAAGAATATCCTCCAATGTTTGAATAGTTCTCTCCGCTTGCCCATCCATCTGTGGATGAAAAGCAGTACTCAGACTCACCTTGGTCCCCAACCCTCTTTGAAAAGATCGCCAGAAGTGAGACGTAAACTGAATGCCATGATCAGAAATAATTGAAACAAGCACCCCATGTTGCTTCACAATCTCCTGAAGATACAGCTTAGCATAATTCTCCGCCAAGAAGGTAGTCCGCACTGGCAAAAAGTGCACAGACTTAGTCATCCTCTCCAACACGATACAAATCAAATATATTGACTCCGAGACCAAGGAAGACCGGTAATAAAGTCTATATTGATCACTTCCCACTTCCACTGGGGCAAATCAATTGCTTGATACAACCCTCTTGGCCTCAAGTGCTCAACCTTAACCTGTTGACACACCGTGCACTTGGCCACAAAATCAGCCATATCCCTCTTCATACCATTCCACCAATAGATCTCCTTGAGATCATAATACATCTTAGTCAAGCCGGGATGAACAACATAGCGCGATTCATACGCCTCAGCCAAAATCCTTTGTCGTAATCCGTCGACATCAGGAACACACAACCTCCCTTGGTACTGTAAAGTACCATCACCACTGATCTCAAACACCACTACCTTTTACCCACCAACTTTACTCTTGATTTTCATCAAGATAGGATCTAGCACTTGTTTCTCCTTAATTTCCGCACCAAGAGACGATCAAACCACTTCTTGCACTACCACACCACCGTCCTTGGAGTCCAAAACAAGAACTCCAAGATTAGTCAAACGGTGAATATCCTTCACCAATTCCCCCTTTCGTTCATCCACATAAGCCAAACTCCTCATGGATAACCTGCTAAGAGCTTCATCAACCACATTAGCCTTACCTGGCTGATAGTGAAGACTCATATCATAATCCTTGAGAAGCTCAAGCCATCTCCTCTGCCTGATATTAAGCTCTTTCTGAGTGAACACATAATGTAGACTTTTATGATTAGAAAAGATGTACACGTGAACACCATACAAATAATTCCGCTAATTCAAAGCAAACAAAACCAACAACAACTCCAAATCATGAGTAGGATAATTCCTCTCATGTACCTTCAACTGCCTGGAATCCAGGCAATCACCTTCCTATGCTGCATAAACACACAACCAAGAACTACCCGAGATGCATCGCAATAAACCACGAACCCATCATTGCCTTCCGGCAAGGTCGAAATTGGAGCCGAAGTTAACGTATCCTTCAACTTCTCAAAACACCCTTCACAAGCATCTGAGCAAGAAAACTTAACCTTCTTCTATGTTAACTTAGTCAAAGGAATAACTATCGACGAAAAACTTTCCATAAACCTCCCGTAATACCCGGCTAAACCCAAGAAGCTCCAAATGTTGGATGGAGTTGTAGGTCTAGGCCACCTATTCACCACAGCAACCTTTTGCAGATCCACCATGATCCCTTCACTAGAAATAATATGACCCAAGAAAGTAATAATGTTCAACCAAAACTCACACTTTGAGAACTTGGCATACAACTGTTGATCCTTTAAGGTCTGTAATACCCCACAGAGGTGATTAGCATGATCCACCTCACTCTTTGAATAAACCAAAATATCATCAATGAACACAATGACGAAGAGATCCAAATACTGGTGAAAAAATTTGTTCATCAGATCCATAAATGCCGTCGGAGCATTAGTCAACCCAAATGACATAACCAAAAACTCAAAGTGCTCATACCGAGTACAAAAAGACGTCTTCTGGATATCCACCTCCCTAATCTTTAGCTGATGGTACCCAAATCAAAAGATCTATCTTAGAAAAGAACTAGGCACCTTACAACTAGTCAAACAGATTATCTATCCTTGGAAGAGGATACTTGTTCTTGACCGTCACCTTGTTCAGCTTCCTATAGTCAATACACATCCGAAGGGAACCATCCTTCTTGCACACAAACAACACTAGCGCACCCCAAGGAGATATACTAGGACGAATAAACCCCTTATCCAGAAGATCCTTAAGTTGCTCCTTGAGTTCCTTCAACTCAGCTAGAGCCATTCTATATAGAGGAATAGAAATTGGACGAGTGTCCAAAATTAGATCAATACCATACTCTATTTCCCTATCCAGAGGAACACCAGGAAGATCATCCGGAAAGACCTCTAGAAACTTATTAACCACTGGAACTGATTGAAAAGAAGGACCTTCTGAGTTAGAATCTTTTACCCAAACCATGTGATAAAGACAACCTTTTGAGATCAACCTCCGATCTCTAAGATAATAAATAATCCTCCCCCTAGGAGCTAAAGAAACACACTCCCATTCTATAACCGGCTAACCAAGGAACCTAAAGATAACCCTACGGGTCTGATAATCCAAAGACGCGTAACAAGAGTGTAGCCAGTCTATCCCCAGAATAACATCAAAATCCACCATATCCAACTCAAACAGATCCACCAAGGTATACTCAACGCCAACAGATACCACAACCCCTTATAGACTATCTTCAAAATAATTGAGTCACCTATTGGGGTAGAAATAAAAAAAGGATCCAAAATAACTTCCGGATCAAAACCAAAAGGTACTGTCACATAAGAGAGAGTGGACCCAGATCAAGAAAACAATATAATCATGAGAGAAAAGATGTAACATACCAGTAACGATATCAGGTGATGCCTTGGATTCCTATTGGGACGCCAAAGCATACAACCTGTTCCGACCAACACTAGAACCAGGAGTTGTAACAGAAGCAGATGCAACACCACTAGGTGTAGGAGAAGAATATGAAGCCACAAGAATCTTATTCGCCCCCGTAGCAACCTTATTAACCGAATAATCCCTAAGTTTAACCTCCGTTTTCCTGAGATTAGGCACCCTGCTCCTGAAAACTATCACCGCCATGATGACGCCTGTCACCCAACTGATAAGGAGCACTAGCAGAGAGTAGGAACTAGAACTCCCCTACTTCTTTTTTTGTCATTTTCCACCATCTCAACTACTCTGAGACTGAGCACCTCCCTAGTCAGAAAACCTGCTCCTCTTACCCTACCTATTCCCAAACTCCACCTGCTTCCTCTTTTTATCCTCTACCTACTTCATATAAACAGTAAACCTAGAGATGTCTATATCCTTAATTAGCAAGATGTCCTCCTCTTCAAAATCATATCCAGATTTAACTGAGAAGTGAACTTTATAATTCTAGCCCATATGTCAACCACTAAATCAGGAGCATACCTTGATAATTGGTGAAACTTCAAGGCATATTCCTTGATAGAAATCCTCCCCTGCTTGAGATTCATAAACTCCTCCAGCTTTGTTTCCCTCAATTCTTGGGGAAAGAAATGATCCAGAAAAGCACCAGAGCAGGAATCCATAAATATGACTCCTCCACATATCCTCTATCCCTATCCCACTCTTCATAGTACTGATATGCAACATCTTTGAGTTGATAAGCTGCAAAGTATACCCTCTCCACATTGGTAGCCTACATTACCTAAAATATATTTTCCATCTCATCCAAGAAGCCTTGTGGATCCTCCTCTACCTTCACTCCAAAAAAAGTGGGAGGACTCATCTTCATAAATTGGACAACCCTTATGGCCTCAGCAGACAAAGCACTAGACACATACCACTCAGCCTGAGCAACAACTAGGTTTGCAATAACATGAATAGACTGATAGAATTCTGCATTAGTCACCTCGCTTTGAGGAAGACGAGTAGAAATTGGTAGAACTCCAGAACTATCAAGAATAGGACCATAAGATCAAAGATAAACCCCAAAAGTAGGATACACCCTATCAGCATTATTCCCAGATAGGGTAGAAGAATTTTCTTATGTTCCAGATCTATGAAGCATGATCTGAAAGACGAACAAACAAAGATTAGAGAAGATTTCCAAGACTGAGACTCCAGGATTAAAAATAGAATATCAAGAAAGTAAAACATTCCTAAATTCTTTGTAGCCACTTCCTTATGAGTGTGGTGCGCTACACACCCCTAAAAGAGATTCTACTCGACACGACTTTATGGACTCCCAATTGGCCATGAACCCAGGATATAACACATACTTGACACGAATTGCTCTGGGGACTTGTCGTAATGAGTATCCTAAGTCTGACCAGTATCGGAGACCACCCCTCATTACCCAACCCACCTCCTGCCACCTTCCATAAGTGGGCTGAATTCTGAGCATATAACAAAATAGTGTAACAACTCACATAAAGACTCTAGGAATAGATCACAACCATGACCAACCCAAGTGAGTCCAACCATCCCATAACCATAATCCAACCATGCCAAACCATACCAAACAAGGGCCGTAAACTAGGCCATAACCAAAGACGTTCCAAAACATAATATAATTAATCCAAAAATGTGATATGATGAAACAGTAAGAAATTATGTCTGATAATGCCAGCTTCCCAGCCTATTCCAAT
Source organism: Capsicum pubescens (assembly GCA_030864215.1). Classification (NCBI taxonomy): domain Eukaryota; kingdom Viridiplantae; phylum Streptophyta; class Magnoliopsida; order Solanales; family Solanaceae; genus Capsicum; species Capsicum pubescens. Next base: position 136,660,555 of record CM061546.1, on the reverse strand, counting down.
GCCAAGGCTAACATCAATATTGATCCTGCTCATTCCAACCCATAGAAGTACCATAAATCCTCTAACCAAAAGAGTAATAAAATTTGGCTGGGACATTCTCTAACTATAGCCAAAATCAATATCCAAAATAAAACCAAAATGTCTAGAAATATCCATAACATGAAATGGATCCTTTCGAAAGAATGAAAGACACCACTTCCGTCCAAATATTTTCCCCAAGTTAATCACTATGTAGGAGGAGTAGAACGGATGGTTCCAATATAGCTTGAGTATACAACCGCCAGTAGACGGGTTTAGCGAGTGACCGCTTGCATAATCTCAAGGTAAGGATAAAATAATGGCATTTATAAAACCAAGTAAAACCATCCATATGCACACAACCAAACATATATATATATAACTATGCCGGGAAAAAGGACCGGGTTTAGCATGCCTTTAAAACATTTACCTGGGCTGTGTAGCTTTGCCGTCCTAATCTACCCGCAAGCTAAATAGGTTCAGCTCCTCCTGCTGAAAGGGCCCCAGTGCGTATAGATACACGACTAGGGAAATATCCCATGGGATGACCAATACATCCCCAAAATAAAGTGTGACATCATGCACAAGGTCACCAAGACTGACCTCATATTGGCAAATATGAGTTTCCAGTTTTGGTCCCCCAGGGACCTCCACCTTCCACGGCTTTTCTACACATCCCTCCATTAATTCACAATTAAAAACCATTTTCCAAATAACCAAACCATTAACTAATTATTAACCAAGGCTATTATTATTGGTATTATCATACCAATCCTTACCTCCAAGTATCATCCATAACCATATTAAACCACTTGAGAAACTTCCATGTTCCCCACAAGCATAAACAATTAGCCTTTATCCTTTCCAAATAATTTAGACCATGCATAATTCCTTTACCAAGTTTAAAACATGCAAGAGTTCCATCAAAAGAAGTCAATCCAATGAACATATCTTTATAAGTATTTTATCAAACACATTGGGGCATAACATACCCAAAACTAATTTCAATTACCAATAAACCATTCTCATGCAATACAATTATCCAAAACCACCATTAATGTATATAAAAGCATAAGTAAAATCATGGGAAACCATAACCAACCATTTAACATCAAAAACCCCAAATCATATTTGAAAGCCAAAACCATGTAATAGTAAAACTATGAAAAAATACATATAGACCATGCCTTTAAATAAAATTAACAATGAAGGAAGAGAAACATGCCTTAAACAAAGATGGTGATGGAAAGAAATCACCAAGACAAGCCCCAAATTGATCCCTTAGTTGAAACCCTAGCTCCCCTGCCCAAAAGCTCTTGAGAGAATTATAAAGTGTTTAGAAAATTTTTCTAAGTGTTAATAAATATAATAATAGGGTAAATAACCTCCCAAGTAGGTTAGAAGTTGTGGGATCCTATTAGGATAAGTGGGAAAACATCCAAACTACCCCTGCTTAAGTTGCATAAAAATCCCGTACATTGGTATTTTTCATAGGGATACGACTGACCTATACGAGTTGTACCTTTTGATATGATTGGTATTTTCCATTCGTATATTAAATATCCAACCTTGTACCAAACATTGTTCAGTATACAACTCATCCAACCAAGTTGTAACCACAACATACGATCAGTATCCTTGGCAGAATAAAATACCTAGAGGATTCGACACTGCCTACCATACGAGTCCCTAGTACGATTCATAACCTGGATTACGGATCATGGTGAGCCATTTTTACTCAGATCCAACCTAAGTAACCAAGTATAAGATTAATTTAAGGAAACAAATGATCCGTAACCACCAATATGACTCGTACCCCTAAGTCGTATCCATTCTAGTAACCAAAATTTATCCTACCAACAAACACTAGTCAGTATATAACCAGACCATACCATTTGTACCCCAAAATATGTACCATACCCATGAGTCGTATTGGGTCTAGAGATTAGAATTCCAAGAAATTTTCTAAGGTCCTGAAACTAGGGTGTTTCATCTATTCATCAAGATAGAACCTAATTCAGGCATTAACATACCAAATTATTTTGGTAACTATTTTAACTCATATTTTATGTGATTATTAATATGCTTTACTTGATAAATTTTCTCTCAAGCTAAGTATGAATAAGAGTACATCATAACACACCTCGATATTAAACCGTAAGTCCACACGTTTACAATGCGGCCTTCCCCATCTAAATGATCTCAGAATGAATTCAATCTATCCAAATATGTTCTATACTTGAATACAAGTCCATTAAAATCCCTACCACTATATAAAAGTTTAGATCAACCTTGGATTAAAAAAAGTCAAATCTCAAAATCTAATATAAAAGTTGAAAATTTCTTTCAAGCTCACATTACCCATAGGATAATTAGAAATCAAAATATGAAATATCATTACAAATGAAGCTCAAATTAGAAATTTTGGAGAAAAAGTTTCAAAAATTTATCTCCAATACGTGATTATTTGATGAAATTAATGGACAATCATTTGGAAATTACCAAAATAAAGTCAGAAGTCTCCAAAAAGCATGAGAAACCAAAGTTGTCATTCTGGAAGATGGGGATCTCCACAATATGGCCTACGGTGAATTAAGAGGCAATCTCAATGCCTATGAATGAAATTATATAATTGGAGAAAGAAAGAAACCAGTGACTTTTAATGTTATAACAGTTGGAGAAGAAGAATCCCAGGAAAAGGCCAACAGTGAGGGAATGGCTCTCATAAATCATGGCGTAAGGCAGATCTTAAAATAAAGGCAGCAGAGACCCCAATAAATAAAAAACAATGAATTCACAAGGAATGATAATCATTGTTATTACTGTGGAAAACCCGGTCACATTAAACCAAATTGTCCAGAATTAAGAAAAAGATCATATAGAAGAAATAAATACTTTCGAGCATAGGGTGATGAAGATGAAACTGAAGAAAAGAAAGAAGCAGCCAACATGTGTTTCATGGAAAAGAGTGAATCAAGTGAGGTAAGATATAAGACCCCGCAAAATCCTAGTCGTTTAAGTTCTTTATAGAATGCCAAAAGAGGTCCTATATAACTTGTAATAAGGGGTCCCAGACTTAGAAAAAAATTTAGCGAAGTGTTAAGGCTTAGAAGCATTTTAGCCTTCAAATTCAAATTTCAAGAATTCACCATCAATCTTTATGAAATTAATAATCAAGGTATGTTAGGTGTTTATCCATGGGTTTCCTTCCACCCTTGGAGTTCAAGAATTTTTTTTAAAACTATAAGTTTAGTAATTTCATGATTTACATGTTTGAAGTAGATTGTGCTTATGTATGTATTGATGTTTGGTTTTCAAATCAAGATTCATTACAAGTTTCAAGTGAATTAATTAGCATGTGTGTAGAATTATGTGATTCTCATGTTAAACCCTTGAATTTGCAAGTTGAATGTTGTAGCCATGATGTTTAAACCTTGATGATTTCTATGTGCACTAATTATGCTCCCCAAGTGTTTAATAGAATGCCTATGTAAATTAAAGAGTGAATTCATGACATGTTATCATGTGGTCCCATTCATGTACAAGTTCATGCCCCTTAAGTGTTTGACAAAATGTCTAAATTAATGCATGGTGAATAGTAATTAATGTAATGCCTTTAAGATTTTGACATGTTTTACTATTGATGTTATCGAGTCCTAGGGGTATTCAATACCCAAAAATCTATCTATTTACCAAGAATTATAGTAGCCACAAAATAGTAGTACTCAGTCAGTTATAGAACTCAGTGAACTCAGTCCAGTTCAGCCAGTCAACACAATCAGTAATAATTCAATCAAGCCTAGTACAGTCTAGTGATCAATTCAGTGTCTATTCAGTTTGAAGTAGGATTCAACACCGGGTGAACCTAGGGATGGGGTCTTACCTACCAGTTGAGGGTGTGGTCTTTAGTAGCAGTCCCTTAGTTTGATAATTACATAGCCAGCGTAGGTTAAAATATATCAACCTGCCAGTTGAGGGTTGGTAAAGTGTTTACCTACAGTTGAGGGTAACACATATCTCACTTTCCAGATGAGGGTGATTCTTTAGTGGATCCACATAGCCATTGTTAGTACTCGTGGCACGGTGCTAGAACCCTTCCAACTGAGGTCACAGGTTGGACCCCAACTCTATTTATAATTGGGATATGTCGGTTAGATGAACACTCCCACAGTTGTAGTTTTAGTATTTAGTACTCATTAATTAGTATTTAGTCTCAGAATTCAGTAAAGAACTCAGATAGTTATATAGAACCATGGCTATTAGTTATCAATTACTTAGTCATTAGAATTTAGTACTTTAGTTTAAGTCAAATTTAGGCAGAGGTTATATGCATTGTATGGCATATTCAGTAAGAGCAGTAGTTACAGTTTTTACATGTAGTTTTATTCAGTCATTTCATAATGTTCATTAAGTCAGCTATCATCTTATGCATATGAACCCATGTATATCAACCTACCTCACTTAGAATACCAGTACATTTAAAGTACTGATGCATACTCTTTTTTTGTGCTATGATGTCTCATATCATAGGTTCAGATGCACGGGCTCCTGACCGTACTTAGCAACTCATATTATCAACAACAGGTATAGTGGTGATTCCTTATATTTCAAGGATAGAGTTATTTTTTTCAGCATTCCAATATTTTAGTATGTTCAGTAGTCAGAATTAGTTGGGGACTTATCCCATTAACTCTATATTCAGACAGTTAGAGGCTTTCGAACTAGACTATTTCAAATAGATGTTCAATTTTCAGTATTACTGTCAGTATTCAATATTTATTTCAGTATCTTGAGAACCTTATGGTATTTTAGTTATATTTCCATGTATGTTAGCAGTATTATCATTTAGTGCTCACAGCAGGTACCAGTCATAGGTTAGCTTGTGGTCCTTCAGGACTATAAGCACCGTGTGACGTCTAGGGTGTAGACTTAGGTAATTACAAATTTGTTATCATAGCCTAAGGTTTAACAGAGTCCTATGGAGTCTAAAATCTGCATCAAGTAGAGTCTTGTGCATGGGTTTATAGCGCGCCACACTTATGGACAAGAGGCTATGAGGCATTTTTAGGAAAAGTTCCCTTCTTTTAGTATTCATGTCATGCGAGTGAGCATGAGCTTAAGGTAAACTCTCTGTCTAATCCAATTTTCCCTTCTGTTTACAGAATATGCATCCCAAAATGACTAACAGAAAAAGAACTGGAAACCAGCCAATACATCCGCCCGTTCAGGCAGATCCCCTGGATGAGCATGTTTATCACGTAGAATTTAGAGAAGCTTTCACTACTCTAGATCATTCTGTAGCAGCCTAGAATAAATACCCAACTACTGTTCAGTCCAACCTAGTGGACAATATTGTTGCAGCTAGAATTTGGGACTTCACCCGAATAAATCCTCCATCATTTTCAGGGTCTATATTTGAAGAGGACCCATCAGAATTCCTTGACATGGTGCAGAAGGTAACAAAGATTATGGGGGTAACCGCTAGTCAAAGTGTTGAGTTAGCTATATATTAGTTGCAGGATGTGGCTCATACATGGTTTAAGTAATAGAAGGCATATAGGGCCATAGATACAGGGCCTGTAGAATGGGAAAAGTTTGCTACTACCTTTCTAGATAGGTTCTCCCCATTGGAGTTGAGGGAATCTAAGGTGTTAAAATTCATCAACTTGAAGCAGGGCAACATGACAGTGGAGGAGTATTCTCTCAAGTTTACTAAGTTAGCCAGATATACTCCTCATGTGGTAGCTGATAGCAGATCTAAGATGAGTAAGTTCATGTCTGGTGTATCTGACAGTGTGGTTAAGGAGTGTAGGACCATAATAATGAATAAGGAGATGGACTTAGCTAGATTGATGGTCCATGCTCAACAGATAAAAGAGAAAAAGACAAAGAGAAAGGAGAAGGAGAACAAGAGGGTTAGAATAGGTAGCTTCAACTTCACTCAACCTAAGTTAGAGGGAGGTAATCATCCTCAGTTCTACCTAATTTCTTCAAATCCAGCTTCTTCCTTAGCCAGTGCTCCAGTGCCTAAGTTATGAAATGGTAATAAAGATAGGGCACCAGGATCTAAATCTCAAGGTAGTGTTAGCAGTGCTCAAACAAATCCTCTTTGCTATAAGTGTGACAGAAACCATCAGGGTGTCTGCAGATCTGGTAGAAATGTGTGTTTTGGGTGCATTAAGCCAGGTCATAGAATTAGATATTGTCCTCAGTCAGGTTCTCAGGGCCAATACAATCGTCCCCCAACTCATTTTGGTCACCCGTCTCAGCAGGGTGTCACTTCTAGTGCCACTAGTGTGCAGCACCCAAACAGACTCTATGCACTTTAGTCCCGATAGGATTAGGAAAGTTCTCCTGATGTGGTCACAGGTACATTACAAGTTTACTATTTAAGTGTTTATACTTTGCTAGATCCAGGAGTTTCTTTGTCCTTTGTAACTACTTACATAGTTATTGACTTCGGAGTCAGTCCCAAAATCCTAGCAGAACCCTTCTTAGTCTCTACCCCCGTGGATAAATCTATCATAGCCCAGTGGGTATACAGGAACTGTCTGGTTATGGTATCTTAGAAAGTTACTTTAGAAGACTTAATAGTGTTAGAGATGACAGATTTTTATTTCATTCTCGGCATAGATTGGCTTTATTCATACTATGCTTCAGTTGACTGTAGAAACAAAGTTGTCTATTTTTAGTTCTCGAATAAACCTGTCCTAGAATGGAGGGGTAGTACTTCAAAACTTAGGGGTCAGCTTGTTTCCTACCTTAGAGCGAGAAATATGATATCCGAGAGGTGTGTCTATTATTTTATTTGATTTAAAGATTCTAGTTTCGGGACCCCTAATCTTGAGTCAATTTACGTATCATGTGAATTTCCAGATGTGTTTCTTGAAGATCTTCTTGGAATTCCTCCCAAGAGGGAAATTGACTTTGGAATAGACCTTCTTCCAGATACTCATCCTATCTCTATTTCTGTCGATAGAATGGCTCTAACAGAACTTAAAGAATTAAAAGAACAGTTGAAAAGCCTTCTAGATAAGGGATTTATCAGACCCAATATTTCCCTATGGGGTGCACCAGTTCTATTTGTGTGTAAGAAAGACGGTTCTCTCAGAATGTGTATTGACTACCATCAGTTTAACAAAGTCATAGTCAAGAAAAAGTATCCACTTCCCAAAATTGATGACTTATTTAACCAACTTCAGGGTGCCAGTTACTTTTCTAAGATAGACCTCAGATCAGGCTAACATCAGCTAATAGTCATAGAATGTAAAATTCTAAAAATAGCTTTCAGAACTCGGTATAGTCACTTCGAATTTCTAGTCATTTCATTTTATCTTACTAATGCCCTAACAGCTTTCATGGACTTGATGAAAAGAGTGTTCAAGCAGTACTTGGACATGTTCATCATATTCTTTATTGATGATATTCTTGTCTACTCCCGCAGTGAACATGATCATACAAACCATCTCAGAATTGTATTACAGACCCTCAGAGCCTATCAATTGTTCACTAAATTTAGTAAATGCAAATTTTGGCTAAGGTTAGTAGCTTTTGTTGATCTTATAGTTTCTGGTGATGGCATTAGAGTTAATACCCAAAGGACCAAAGTAGTGAGAAACTGGCCCAAACCTATCTCTCCGTCTGATATTAGGAGTTTCTTGGGTTTGGATAGCTATTAACAATGGTTTGTTGAAGGATTTTTGTCTATTGTATCCCCCATGTACAGATTGACTTAGAAGAAAGTCAAATTCCAGTGGTCAGATTCTTATGAGTAGATTTTCCAGGAGTTGAAGACTCGACTCACTACGGCTCTAGTTTTGACTTTACCAGATAGTTCAAACAGGTTTGTTATGTATTGTGATGCTTCCAAATTTAGTTTAGGGTGTGTTATGATATAGAGAGGTAAGGTCATAGCCTATGCCTCTAGACAACTTAAGCTCTATGAAAAGAATTATCCCACCTATAATCTTGAGTTAGCAGCTGTAGTGTTTGCCTTAAAGATTTGGAGGCACTATTTGTATAGGGTATATGTTAATGCGTTCAAAGACCATACAAGTTTGCAGTATGTATTTTCTCAGAATGACTTAAAATTCCATCAGAGAACGTGGTTAGAGTTATTGAAAGACTATGACATAAATGTCTTGTATCATTTGAGCAACACTAATATAATGGTTGATGCTCTCATCAGGTTGTCCATGGGTAGTGTTGCTCACATTGAGGATGGTAAGAATAAGTTAGTTCAGGAATTTTATTAGCTTGCCAGGTTGGGTGTTCGTTTGGTTGATTCAGCTAAGGGTAGTGTATGGGTGAAGAATAGGTTGAAATCTTCCTTGGTTTCTAAGGTGAAAGAAAACTAGGACATGGATCCCAATTTACTTAAACTGAAAGAGTCAGTCAAAGACCAGAAAGAAAAGGTTTTCTTCCAAGGGGGAGATGGTGTGTTACATTGCCAGGGTAGACTATGTATGCCATATGTGGATGGCGTGAGGCAAAGGATTCTTGTAAAAGTGCATGGTGCATGTTACTCGATTCACCCAGGGGCCACTAAGATGTACCATAATTTACGAGAAGCCTATTGGTGGAGTGGGATGAAGAGAGACATTGTAGAGTTTGTAGCTAAGTGATCCATATGTCAGCAGGTTAAGATTGAGCATCAAAAGCCTAGTGGGTCCATACAGGAGTTCAGTATTCCCACATGAAAGTGGGAGGAAATGAACATGGACTTTGTGATGGGTTTGCCTCGTACTCGTCGTCAGCATGATTCAATTTGGGTCAGTGTAGATAGGATGACCAAATCAGCCCATTTCTTGCCAGTCCCTACCTTTTACTCAGTCAAGGACTATGCCAGGCTTTATATCTAGGAGTTGGTCAGGTTGCATGGTGTTCTATTGTCCATCCTTTTAGATAGAGGTATGCAGTTTACCTCTCACTTTTGGAAAGCCTTCTAAAAGGGTCTTGGCATCCAAGTCCACCTCAGTACAGTCTTCCACCCCCAGACAGATGGTCAAGAAGAGGACCATTTAGACTTTAGAAGATATGTTGAGAGCATATGTTGTTGACTTTAAGGGTAGTTGGGATGACTATTTACCTTTGATTGAGTTCGCATATAATAACATCTATCATTGTAGTACTTAGATGGCTTTGTTTGAGGCTCTTTATAAGAGGAGATATAGATCTCCCATTAGTTGGTTCAAAGTAGGTGAGGCCATAGTAATAGGGACTAACTTGGTATTTGATGCCTTGGAGAGAGTTAAATTGATCAGGGAGAGGCTTAAGAAAGCTCAGATCCAACACAAATCGTATGCTGATATGATAAGAAAAGATCTCAAGTTTGAGATTGGTGATTATGTGTATTTAAAAATCTCTCCCATGAAAGAAGTGAATAGATTTGGCAAGAAAGGGAAGCTTAGTCCTCAATATGTTGGTCGTTACAAAATTCTCAGCCATTTTGGAAAGGTAGCTTACGAGCTTGAGTTACTTTCAGACTTAGCTTCAGTAAACCCAGTATTTCATGACTCCTTGCTAAGGAAATGCATTGGTGACCCAACAGTTGTAGTCCCTATAAAGAGTATAGATGTTCAGAATAACCTCTATTATAAAAAAGTCCCAGTCGAAATCCTTGATCGTTAGATTCGCAGACTGAGGAACAAAAAAGTTCCTTTGGACAAAGTTCTTTGGCAGAATCAGTCCGTTGAGGGAGCTACTTAGGAAGCAGAAGTAGATATACGAATCAGGTATCCTCAACTCTTTTCCACAAACTCAGACTCAACTTGAAGTAATAGTCTCCCTTAGATTTACTCAGTACCATGCTCAGATTACCTTTACAAACTTGATATCAATTACCATTGTATATCATCCTCATGATAGTCATGCATTCATAAATCAGTTCAGCCATGTAATCATGCTTCAGTTATGCATGTTCAGTATGAAAACTCAGTTTATCAGCCTTTTCAATCATGTAATCTTATAACGCTCAACTTACACGTCAATTTAGTGCAAGGCGGTCTTCGTCAATATATTTACCCAACTTTAGAGTCGGGGTCGAATCCATAGGGAACAATATGAGTGGCGATTAAACTAATTTGAAACTAAAGCTATAAGTTGAATTCAAACAAATGATATGAAAACATAAAATGGGGGTTTTCTATGATCAAACAAATGTTAAGGTTGTAACTTGCTTCAGAACTCAAACCAAAATTTCAATGGTTCAAATCAATGATAAAGAGAAACCAGGTTTGTGATCACTATGATTATTAATCCCCATTAAGTAACAGTTGTAGTATTAGGTTCTCGTGGCTTGTGGGAAATACCAAACTATCAGTTTCGACAATCCATCTAAGTGTTTCTCAACCTACTTAGATGTTGAACTCTCTAATTCTCTCGAACTTATGAAATCATTCTATTCATACTAATTTTATCTCAAGTTGATCAATCTTGTTACAACATTAATCATTAGATGGGAGCTTAACTTTCCCAAATCTTTGTTGATAATTCACTACCTTTAGTTTATTTCTCAGTTTGAGCAAATCAACATAAGGCGGGATTTATTATTTGCAACCAATAAATAACAATCATAACAAAGGAATTATCAAGATGTTCCCACAATCACTCGAACCCTAATCAACTATTAAATCCATGGAGGAATAATCATAGATCCCACAATCCTAGTTGTGGGTTTTAGTGCCACATGAAAAAGAAAGAGATAGAAACAATTTTATTCATCATTCAACGTAATTTTACTAAGAAAAGATGAAGTCTGAAGTTGATTCTCTTCCAAGTTCAAGAGAAAATTCCCACAACCAAATCAAAGAGTTGAAAATTGAATTCTAAGTTAAGAGCCCCCAAAGAGAAATAAACTGGCTTTTTGAATCAGTTCCAGCCATTTCAAGATGCTGAATGAAAACCCTAACATATGCTTTAAATACTTCATCCTAATTATGGAAACAAATCATAGATCATAGGCGACGACGTGTGTGACGGCTTACCAGGAGTCTGATGACTTATCAGGAATGTCATCAACTCCTCTTTACTTTTGACAATATCTGCCTTAGGTTGATGATGAGGCATGACGGCTTATCATACCTTTGAAGACTTATCACAGATGTCGTCATATCTTTACTTTAATTTTTCAAGCACTGCCCAAGCCTGACGGCTTATCATAACTCTAACGGCCTATCACAGGTTGTCGTCACTTCTTCCAGCTGAATCTCATTCTCTGTCTAAGGATGAAAATGAGTCTGATAACTTATCATGGAGTTGACGACTTATCAAACAAGTCATCAACTACACTTCCCTTTTTATTTTGCTTAAAATTCAACTCTTTTATCTCAGTTGTTGTTGGTTTTCTTTATCTTGACTTTTCCTGCAATAACAAAGAGAAAACAATAAAAAAAACAAAAGTTGCTTAAGCCTTTGCAATTATTCTCAGTTAAAAGCCTCAAATGTGTTAGCATCTGCTCACACATCATAATCATGCTTCAGTTGTGCATGTTCAGCATGTAAACTTAATCTATTAGTATTCTCAGTCCAGTCAGTCTCATTCGAGGATAAATCTTCCCAAGTGGGAGATATTGTGAGACCCTGCAAAATCCTTGTCGTTTTAGTTCTTTATAACATGACAAAAGAGGTCATATATAGTTTGTAATAAGGGGTTCCAAACATAGAAAAAAATCAGCTGAGTGTTAAGGCTTAGAAGCATTTTAGCCTTCGAAATTGGATGATCTTATTTTTTATCCTTATGACCTTAAAATGTCAATTTTTAAGTTGATTCATGATTAGGGATGTCAATAGGTCGTATTGGGTGAGTTTCAGAATTTTCAGACATCGTTTGGGTCATGTTTGGATGGGAAAAATAGTAAACCAACGTGATCTTGATGCATTTCATTGGCTATAACATCGTACCCATCAACGCGATGCATCACTGACACGTCGACCCCATCGATGCAGCGCGTCACCTATCATATTGCTGGTATTTTTAGCTCATTTAACCACGAGTTTAGAGGGGTATTTCAGTCTTTTCCCCTTACTGTAACATGGGATTTAGGTCCCAAAACAACACTTTTGCCTCACTTATCATAATTCACTCAAAATCAAAGGCATTCCCTTTCAAGAATAAACCCTAGCCCCTTTAGCATTCAAGTTCAAATTTTAAGAATTCACTAACAATCTTTATGAAATTAATAATAAAGGTATGTTAGGTGTTCATGACATGTTATCATGTGGTCCCATTTGTGTGCACGTTCATGCCCCTCAAGTATTTGAAAAAAATGTCTAAATGAATGCATGGTGAATAGTAATTAATGTAATGCTTTTAAGATTTTGCCATGTTTTACTATTGATGTTATCGAGTCCTTGGGGTATTCAATACCCGACAATCTAGCTATTTACCAAGAATTACAGTAGCCACAAAATAGTCTCAGTAACATCACGAACAATAGTACTCAGTCAGTTACAGAACTCAGTAAACTCAGTCCAGTTCGGTCAGTAAACACGATCAGTAACAGTTCAGTCAAGCCAAGTACAACCTAGTGATCAGTTCATTGTCTATTCATTTGGGAGTAGGATTCAGCATCGAACAAACCTAGGGATATGGGCTTACCTGCCAGTTGATGTTCTGGTCTTTAGTAACAGTCACTTAGTTCCAGAACTACGTAGCCAGTATAGGTTAAAATATATCAACCTGCCAATTGAGGGTTGGTAAAGTGTTCACTTACCAGTTGAGGGTAACACATATCTCATCTACCAGATGAGGGTGATTATTTAATGGATCCACATAGACATTGTTAGTACCTGTGGTACGGTGCTAACACCCTTCCAACTGGGGTCACAGGTTGGGACCCAACTTAGTTTATTATTGGGGTATGTCGGTTAGATGAACACTTTCTCAGTTGCAATTTTAGTATTCAGTGCTCAGTAATTAGTATTTAGTATCAGAATTCAGTAAAGAACTCAGATATTTCTATAGAACCATGGGTATTAGTAATCAATTATTTAGCCATTAGAATTCAGTACTTCAGTTTCAGTCAAATTCAGGAAGAGGTTATATGCACAATATTTCATATTTAGCATGATCATTAGTTATAATTTTTCCATGTACTCTTATTCAGTTATTTTATGATGTTTATTTAGTCAGCTATCATCTAATGCATATGAACCCATGTATATCAGCCTACCTCACTCAGCATACCAATATATTCAAAGTACTGACGCATACTCTTTCTTTGGCGCTATGATGTCTTATATTAAAGGTTCAGACACACGAGCTCCTGACCGTACTTAGCAGCTCAGGTTATCAGCAACAATTATAGTAGTGAGTCCTCATATTTCAAGGACAAAGTTATTATTTCAGCACTCCAGTAGTTCAGTATGTTCAATAGTAAGGGTTAGTTGGGGACTTGTCCCATCAACTCCATATTCAGACAGTTAGAGGCTTTCAGACTAGACTATTTCAGATAGATGTTTAGTTTTTCAGTGTTACTATCAGTATTTATTTTAGTATCTTGATTACCTTATGGCATTTTAGTTATATTTCCACGTATGTTATTAGTATTATCATTCAGTGCTCACAGTAGGTACCGGTCATAGGCTAGCTTGTGGTCCTTCAGGGTTGTAATCATCGTGTGATGTCTAGGGTGTAGACTTGGGCGATACATAAGACCCTACAATTTTCATAATTAAAAAATTCTTGAAACAAATATTGATATGATTACTGATGAGATTCAAAAAGTTTTTGATGAATACAATAAACTTGCTCAAGAAAATAAAATTTAGGAAGCTTGGTTAAAACAAAAGCTTGAAGAGGAACGAAGGAATTGACAAGTTGAACTCGAAGCATGTCAAATTGAAACTGACTTACTTCAAGAAGAACTTGATCATGTAAGAATGCAGTTAAACAACATTAGAAAATCACCAAGCCATAACTCCATGAGATTAAATTCTTTTACAATAAACTCAAGTTCCATATCAAGTTCGTTTGAGTTAGCCAAAACCTCTTTTTCTTTCAAAGACTAGTCTGCTACACTTGTGGAAAGAAGGGGCACAAATCATACAACTATAGATGAGAGTCTAAATGTGTGTGGGTCTAAAGTACATCTAACCCTTAATGACCCAAGACTACTTAGGTAACTAAATAAAATTAATCTTCTTTTTTTGCATGAATATATCCGCAGAAGCTATAGGAAAAGAATGTGAGTCATTGACAGCGGGTGTTCCAGACACATGAACGGGAATAAAGAAATTTTTTATCTCTAAAGAAAATAAAAAGAGAATTAATTAAATATTTTGATAATCCCAAAGGTGACGTCATTAGAGTCAGCTCAGTGAAGCTCAACTTCTCCTGTGAACTCATTGCAGTATATCCCATGGATGGACTCAAACACAACCTACTAAGTATCAGTAAAATATGTGATGTTGGATACGGAGTCTCCTTCAAGGCCGAGAGTTGATCCATCAACATGAAAAGAGAAATATTTCTCTTATCGATGAATGTGTTGACAACATTTACGTTCTTAATGATTTTTCATGAGACATTTCTCTTATCGATGAATGTGTTGACAACCTTTATGTTCTTAATGATACCAACTTTTCTACTCTGACTTGTCTCATTGTACAAACTAATGACACCTGATTGTGGAATAGAAAGCTTGGGTATGCCAATGATGAATGCCATCGAAAAACTCTCTAGACTTGAACTGGTTAAAGGTCTACCAAATCTATAGTTTTAAAAGAATCACGTTTGTGATTCTTGTAAACTTGGTAAATAGACTCAAACATCATTTAAAGTCAAAGATATTATCACTACTACCAAACCTCTTCAAACAATCCACATGGATCTGTTTGGACCTATAAAGACCGCAAGTATTGGTGAAAAAAGATATGTATTTGTTATCGTTGATGATTATTCTTGTTTTACTTTGGTAATATTTCATACTCATAAGTATTAAGAACTCACTAATTTTGAAATATTTTGTAGAAGATTACAAAGAGAGGCAAGATATTTTATCACCTATGTCCATAGTGATCATGGAGGAGAATTTGAAAATAAAGCTTTCGAGGAATACGGTGCTTAAAACGGCTACTCTCATAATTTCTCAGCTCCCCGATCTCCTCAATAAAATAGTATGGTGGAACAAAAGAATCAATCTCTTATAGAAATCTCAAGAACCATGCTTCTAGAACATAACTTATTTTTGGGAAGAAGTAGTAAGCAAAGCATGTCATATTTTTAAAAGATGTCTCATCAGACCAATCTTAAAGAAAACTCTGTATGGGTTGTGGAAAGGGAAAAAACTAATATTTGTTACTTTAATCCTTTTAGATGTAAGTGCTTCATCCCCAACAATGGTAATAATAACTTAGAGAAGTTCGACCCACGAAGTGTCGAAGGTAATTTTCTTGCGTACTCTCCCACTAGTCATGCTTATAGAGCCTGTAACAAATGAACTCTATGCATTGAAGAATATATGAATATCATATTTGATGAAGCTAATTACTCTCCTATGAGTTTGAGTTTTGATGAATAATAGGTAAATGATCCAAATCCATGAGTCAAAGCAGACATAACTCCTAAACTATCAATCGATGAGTCAAATATAGTCAATCTAGAGTCAGTTCCCACTGAAGAATCAACCAAAACTAATGTATCAAGAGAATGAAAACACAATGCAAGTTTTATAAATGAGTTTATCATCGAAAATAAAGATGATAAGATGCATACAAGAGCTTCATTAAGAAAGAAAGCATTTGTTGCTCTTGTGTCTCAAAGCGAGACCAAAATGTTTGATGAGACACTCCAAGATGAGTGTTAGGTTGATGCTATGAAGGAAGAATTAGAACAGTTAAAAAAAAATCAAGTATTGAGTCTCGTTGAAAGGCCCAAGAACTATTCAGTTGTCAAAACCATATGGGTCTACAGAAATAAAGTAAGCGAGGAAGGTAAGGTTATTCAAAATAAAACCAGATTAGTAGCTCAAAACTACTCCCAACAAGAAGGTATAGACTATGATGAAACCTTTTCTCCTCTAGCAACGTTAGAATCTATTCTAATTTTATTATCCTTTGTTGTCTTCAAGTTCTTTAAACTATATGAAATGGATGTAAAAAATTCTTTCCTAAATAGTTACATTCATGAAGAGGTTTAAGTTAAAACATTCAAAAGCACTTTATTATCTCAAGCAAGCTACAAAAGCTTGGTATGAGAGATTAAGTACTTTTCCATTAAATAAAAATATTCAAAAAGGAAAAATTAATACTACTTTTTTTACTCAAAAGATGGATTCTAATTTACTTATTGGACAAACCTATGTTGATGATATTATATTTGGAAGTTCTAATGTTTCTTTATGTGAGAATTTTGTAAATCTAATGAAAAGGGAGTTTGAAATGAGCCTCATGGGAGAACTCACGATCTTATTAAGGTTAAAAATAAAACAAACTACCAAAGGTACCTTCACCAGTCAAGCTAAGTACATGAGGGAGCTCATCAAAAATACAAAATGGAAAAAGAAAAGGTCGTTGGGACTCGAATGAGTCCCTCAATAAGCCTGGACTTACATACATCATGGAAGGATATTGATGAAAAGACACACAGGGGAATTATTGTATCTCTACTCTACTTAACCATGAGTCGACCAAATATTTTTTTCAGCATGTGTAAATGAACAAGGTTCTTGTAACGTCTCGAGTCTGTACCCCGGACGCTACACGGTGCTCATAATCCTGAGGGACCACAAGCTAACCCATGAATGTTACTTGCTACAATAACTGAATAATAATACTGTACTATGTGGAAATTAGTCAGAAACTTGTCATAAGGTTTAAAACTGTAAATAAATACCGAGTACTGAAAATTGAATACTGGTATATCTGTCTAAAATACTCTAGTCTGATAAGCCTCTATTGTCTGAATAAGGAATTGATGGGACAAACTCACAACTAACCCTGACTACTGAAAACTGATAAACAAAGATACTAAAGTAATAATCATGTCCTCAAACTATGAGGACTCACCACTAGTCTACCGCTGATGGATCGGGCTGCTAAGTATAATCGGAGCCCGTACGTCTGAACCTATGATATAAGAAGAAAAAGGAAGGTATGCGTCAGTACTTTCAATGTAATGGTACGCTAAGTGAGGTAAGATGAGATGTATGGTTTCATATGCATGAACAATACTGACTGAATAACATGAGTATAAGTACATGCATGAATACGTAAATTATAACTGAGGTCGTGATAACACTGGATACTGAGATCTGATTTACTGATTTATTGATATCAGGGTTTACTAATACTATATTATTGTTAACTGGGTGACTGTATCTGACAGTCCTGATTCTATGGAACTATTCTGAGTTCCCTACTGAATTGAGTGACTGTGTCTGACAGTCTTAATTTTTGTAGAACTAAACTCTGTTCTATTATGAAAACTAAAACTGTAACTATGGGAAGTAATTATCTAACTGACATACCTCTCTCTGAATGGATTGGGGTCCAACCTATAACCTCAGATGGAAAGGTGTCTATACCGTCCACGGGTAAAGACAACTGTGAGTTAACCCTCTCTGACAAGAAGCTCATTAGTCAACCCTCGCTGGAAAGAAAACTCGTATGAGATGTATCAACCCTATCCCAGAAGTAAGATATCTCAACCTATGCTGGCTACGTAGTTTTGTAACGCAGGGATTGCAACTATGGGTCAAACCCTCTGCTGGTAGGAATGCCCCTATCCCTGGGTTCACTTGGTGCTGAATCCTACTCCCAGCTGAATAGATACTGAATTGATTCCTAGTTCATACCAGACTTGACTGAACTGTTACTGATTATACTGTCTAATTAAATTAAACTAAGTTAACTGAGTTCCGTTGCCTGATGGAATACTACTGAATTCTGTTAACTAACTGAATTTACTGAGTTTTGAACTGGATACTGAACTGGACTGGACTGATACTGAGTTTACTAAGTTTTTCCTGAGTTCTGTAACTGACTGAGAGTACTACTAATTGTGACATGACTAAGATTATTCTGCAACTGGCACTGACTCTAGGTAAATAGTTAAATTATCGAGTATTAAAAACCCCCAGGACTCGATAGCATAAAAAGTAAATCACTACATGACTTTAGTAGAACAATGGTACTAGCTTGCTAATAATACATTCACTTAGACATTTTTGGTCAAACACTTGTTATACATGAGCTTGTGCATGATTGAAATCACACAATAACATGTTATGCTTGGACTAGTCTAGTCACATAAGCATTTTGACAAACACTTGGGGAGCATGGGTATTTCACATATCAATAAACATGTAGTAATATCATGGATTCTACATTCAACTTGCAATTCAAGAGTTTGACATGTAGTTCACAAAATTCAATACACAATTAAACTAGTTTGCATGAAACTTGGGACAAATCATAGAATTAGATCATCATTAACATCATAATCATTAATACATTCAAGATCCAACACGAAATCCATGAAATCAATTAACTTGTATTTAGAAAGAGTTTATTGAACTCCAAGGGTGGAAGTAAACCCTTGGATGAATACTTCACATACCTTGGTATTCAAATTTGCGAAGACTGATGAAGTGTTCTTGAAGGCTGAATTTTAAATTAGAGGGTTTACTTCTTGAGAAATTTTGAGAAAGATGAATGGATTTTTCCTCTAAAGGGGCTTAATTTCGTGTTTTGGAGGTTTACATAAGGTGGGAAAAGACCCAATTACCTCTGATGACATAGCTTTTTAATGACTGAAAACTGATTTAGCGACGCACAGACCGATGCATCGCATCATTGGCATTGATGTGATAGCCAATGCGCCGCATCGAGTCCGCATCGGTTCATTGAAATTTGCACTGGGAGCTGGGAAAAAATACTCATCGATATGATAGACAATGCGGCGCGTTGAGATTGCATCAATCCACTTGTTTGAGCTTTTAAATATGTTTCAAACAAAGTCTGAAAAATTTAAAACTTGTCCGAGAACATCTACTGACATTCCTGATCATGAATTAACCTAAAAATTGATATTTAATGGTCATAAGGGACGTGAAAAATTATCCCAACTTATGAAGGCTAAAATAACTCTAAGTATGAACACTTAGGTGAATTATTTCTAAGTCTGGAACCCCTTACTAGCTTTTATAGGACTAAATCAAGCTTAAGATTTTATGGGGTCTTACAATATCTCCCCTTGGGAACATTCATCCTCGAATAAGACTGACTAAGCTGGGAATACTGATAGACTGAATTTAGATACTGGATATGCATAACTGTAATATGATTTCATAACTGACACTACTGATATGCTAAAATTTCATACTGAACATGCACATCTGATGCATGAATACATAGCTGAGCATGATTCATGAATGCATGACTGGGATTGCTAATAAGCTAATTTTCTCATGCTGAACATGCATATCTGATGCATGAATTCACAATTGAATATGCAATGGTAACTAGTACCAAGTATATAAAGGAAAATCTGAGCATAGAACTGAGTAAGTTCAAGGAAAAACCATTACCTTGGGTTGAGTCTGAGTTTGCGGAGAAGAGGTGAGGATACTTGGACCACATATCTTCTTCTGCTTTCAAAGTAGCTCCCTCAATGGACTGGTTCTGCCAAAGAACTTTAACTAGAGGGACCTCTTTGTTCCTCAGTATATGAATCTGATAATCAAGTATTTCGACTGGAATCTCCTTATAAGAGAGGCTGTTCTGAATATCTATATTCCTTAGAGGGACTACAACTGCTGGGTTACCTATGTAGTTCTTTAGAAAGGAGACATGGAACACTGGATGGACTGAAGCTAAGTCTGAAGGCAACTCAAGCTCGTAAGTTACCTTTCTGAAATGGCTGAGAATTCGGTAAGGACCGACATATCGGGGACTGAGCTTCCCCTTCTTGCTAAATCTCTTCACTCCTTTCATAGGAGAGATCTTCAAATACATATAATCACTAATCTCAAATTTGAGATCCTTTCTGTGCACATCTGCATACAATTTTTGTCGGCTCTGAGTTGTCTTAAGCCTTTCCCTGATCAATTGAACTTTTTCTAAGGTATCAAATACCAAGTCAGGCCCTACCACTGCGGCTTCACCCACTTTAAACCAACCAATGGAAGATCTACATCTCCTACCATAGAGCACATCAAATGGAGCTATCTAAATGCTGGAATGATAGTTGTTGTTATATGCGAACTCAATCAAAGGCAAGTGGTCATCCCAACTACCTTCAAATTCTATCACACACGCTCAAAGCATATCCTCTAGAGTCTGAATAGTCCTTTATTCTTGACCATCTATCTGAGGCTGAAAAGTTATACTAAGGTAGACTTCGGTACCAACACCCTTTTGGAACGCCTTCCAAAAATAAAAGGTAAACTACGTACCTCTATCTGAGATAATAGATAATAGAACTCCATGCAACCTGACCAACTCTCTAACATAGAGTTTGGCATTGTCCTCGGTTGAATAAGAGGTATGGACTAGTAGGAAATGAGCTGATTTAGTCATCCTATCTACAATGACCCAAACTGAATCGTGCTGACGATGAGTACGAGGCAAACCCATCACAAAATCTATGTTCGCCTCTACCCACTTCCAAGTGGGAATACTGAACTCCTGCATAGACCCACTAGGTTTATAGTGCTCAATCTTAACCTGTTGACATGTTGAGCACTTATCTACAAACTATGCAATATCTCTCTTTATCCTATTCCACCAATAGATCTCCTGCAAATCACGGTATATCTTAGTGGCCCCTAGATGAATAGAGTAACGCACACCATATGCTTCTGTAAAAATCTTCTCAGGTAATCTACACCTGGCATACATAGCCGACCCTAACAATGTAAAACACCATCTCCCCCTTAGGAGAAAAGCTCTATCTTCTGATCTTTGACTGATTCTTTCAACTTAACTAGGTTGGGATCCCTATCCTAATTTTCCTTCACTTCAGAAAGCAGGGATGATTCTGAACTACTCTGCACCCATACACTACCTTCTATTGAATCGACTAAGCGAATACCTAGTTGGGCACGCTGATGAACTTCCTGAGCTAACTTATTCCTACCATCATCCACGTGAGCAATACTACCCATAAATATCCTACTTAGAGCATTAGTCACTACATTGGCTTTACCTGGATGATATAAAATGCTAATGTCATAGTCGTTCAACAACTCCAACCACCTTCTTTGACGAGGATTAGGTCTTTCTGAGAGAATATATACTGCAGGCTCTTATGGTCAGTGAACACATCTACGTGTACACCATACAAGTAGTGTCTCCAAATTCTTAAGGCAAATACTACTACTGCTAACTCAAGATCATGAGTTAGATAGTTCTATTCAAAGGGCTTAAGATGTCTAGAGGCGTAGTCTATGACCTTACCTCTCTGTATTAAAATACTCCCCAAACCAACCCTGGAAGCATCATAATACACCATGAAGTAATCTGAACCATCTGGCAAGGTCAAAACTGGAGCTATTGTGAGTTGAGTCTTCAACTCCTAAAAACTCTTCTCATAAGAATCTGACCACTGAAATTTGACCTTCTTCTGAGTCAATCTGGACATAGGAGATGTAATAGATGAAAATCTCTCAATAAACCATCGGTAATAGCCAGCCAAGCACAAGAAACTCTTGATATCTGATGGAGACATAGGTCTAGGCCAGTTTCTCACTGCTTTGGTCTTTTGGGGATCAACTCTAATGTCATCACCAGAAATGATATGGCTAAGGAAATTTACTGACCTTATCCAAAATTTGTACTTACTAAATTTAGCAAATAACTGATGGTTTTTGAGAGTCTGTAATACTATTCTGAGATGGTCTACATGATCATGTTCACTGCGGGAGTAGACAAGGATATCATTTATGAATTCTATGATGAACATGTCCAAGTACTGCTTGAACACACGGTTCATTAAGTCCATGAAAGCTGTTGAGGCATTGGTAATACCAAAGGACATGACTAAGAATTCAAAGTGACCATACCGAGTTCTGAAAACTATTTTTGGAATGTCACATTCTCTAACTCTGAGCTGATGATAGCCTGATCTGAGGTCTATCTTAGAAAAGTAACTGGCACCTTGAAGTTGGTCAAACAAATCATCGATTCTGGGAAGTTGATACTTGTTCTTGATCGTGACTTTATTTAACTAATAATAGTCAATACATATTTTGAGAAAACCATCTTTCTTATGCACGAATAGAATGGGTGCACCCTACGGGGACATAATGGGTTTGATGAATCCCTTATCTAGGAGATCTTTCAATTGTTCTTTTAATTCTTTGAGTTTTGTTGGAGCCATTCTATATGGTAGAATAGATATGGGTTGAGTATCAGGAAGAAGGTCTATTCCAAAGTAGATTTCCCTTTTAGGAGGAACTCCGGGAAGATCTTCAAGAAACACGTCTGAGAATTCACATGCTACTGATACTGACTCAAGAGTAGGGGTTTCTGATTTAGAGTCCTGGACTCGAACGAGATGGTAGAAACATCCCTTAGATATCATTTTCCTTGCCCTAAGGTAAGAAATAAGCTGACCCCTAAGTGCTGAAGTACTACCCCTCCACTCTAGGACGGGCTCATTCGGAAACTGAAACTGGATAATTTTATTTCTGCAGTCGACTGAGGCATAGGAGTAATAAAGCCAATCTATGCTGAGAATGACATCAAAATTGGTCATCTCTAATTTGACTAAGTCTGCTGAGATGACTTTCTGAGATACCATAACCGAACAGTTCCTGTATACCCACCGGGCTATGATAGATTTACCAATAGGGGTAGAGACTGAGAAAGGCTCTACTAAAATTTTAGTATTGACTCCGAAGTCAACAACAATATAGGGAGTTACAAAAGACAAAGAAGCTCCTGGATCTAGCAAATCATAAACATACAAATGATAAACTTGTAATGTACCAGTGACCATATCAGAAGAGCTTTCCTGATCTTGTCGGGACTGAAGTGCATAGAGTCTGTTTGGGTGTTGCCCACTGGTGGCATTGGAAGTGGTACTCTGTTGATTCAGACGACCAGACTAAGCTGAGGGATGGTTATGCTGACTCTGCGAACGCACCTGAGGACACTGTTTGACTCTATGGCCTGGCTTGCCATATCCGAAACATATATCAATGCCTACTTTGTAGATACCCTAATGGTTTCTGCCACACTTCTGGCAAAGAGAATTTGTTCGGGCACTGCTAACACTACCCTGGGGTTTAGGGCATGACGCCCTATCTCTATTGCCATCTTTGAATTTTGGCACGGGAGCACTGGCTAAGGATAGATATAGAACTGAGGATTTTGGGAGGAACTGAGAATGATTCCTACCCTCTGACTTAGGCTGAGCGAAGTTGAAACTACCTGTTCTCACTCTCTTGTTCTCCCTCTCCTTATCCCTATTCTTAGCCTCCTCTATCTGCGAAGAATGGACCATAAGCCTGGATATGTCTATCTTCTTAATCAACATTTTCATCCTACACTTCTTGACCATACTATTAGATACGCCAGACACAAACTTACTCATCTTAGATATGTTATCTTCTACCACATGAGGAGCATATCTAGCTAATTGAGTAAACTTGAGTGAATACTCTTTTACTTTTATATTGCCATGCTTCAAATTTATAAATTCCATAACTTTTGCATCCCTCAACTCTAGCGGGAAGAACCTATCCAGAAAAGCAATATCAAACTCCTCCCTTTCTATGGGCCCTGCATCTGAGGCCCTCTCTGCTTTCCAAAGTTTGAACCATGAGTGACCTACATCCTGCAACTGATATGCAGCTAACTCGGAACTCTTACTATCTATCACCCAATAATATTTGTAACCTTCTGCACCTGATCAAGAAATTCATGTGGGTCTTCATCTGACTTTGCCCCGATAAAAGATAGAGAGTTCATTTGGGTAAAGTCCTGAATCTTGGCTGCAACAGTATTGGCCAATAGGTTGGTCGGAACAACAGCTGGGCATTTATTTAGGGCTACCACAAAATGAGCTAGGGTGATGAAAGCTGCTCTGAATTCAGCGTGAGAGACATGTTCATCCAAGGGATCTGGATGGACGAGCTGAGGTGCTGACTGATTTCCGGTTATCCTTTCATTAGTCTTTTTGGGAGGCATGTTCTGTAAATGAAAAGGAAAGAATGGATTAGACTGAGAGTTTAACTTGAGCTCTTGCTCACTCGCACGACATGAATACTGAAAGAAGGAAAACTTTTCCTAAAACATCTAAGAGCCTCATGTCCATAAGTGTGGCGCACTACACACCCATGTACAAGACTCTACTAGACGCGACTTTCAAACTTTATAGGACTCTGTTGAACCTTAAGCTCTGATACCAAGTTTGTAACGCCCCAAGTTTGTACCCCGGATGCTACATAGTGCTTATAATCATGAGGGACCACAAGTTAACCCATGACTGGTACCTGCTATAATAACTAAATAATAATACTGTACTATGTAGAAATTAGTCAAAAACTTGCCATAAGGTTCAAAACTATAAATAAATACTGAGTACTGAAAACTGAATACTGATATATCTGTCTAAAATACTCTAGTCTAATAAGCCTCTACTTCTTGAATAAGGGATTGATGGGAAAAATCTCCAACTAACCCCAACTACTGAAAACTAATAAAATGAAGTAATAATCATGTCCTTGAACTATGAGGACTCACCACTAGTCTGCTGATGATGAATTGGGCTGCTAAGTATGATCGGGAGCCCGTGTGTCTGAACCTATAATATAGGACATCATAGCATAAAAAGAAGGTATGCGTCAATACTTTGAATATACTGGTATGCTAAGTGAGGTAGGATAAGATGCATAGGTTAAAATTCATGAATAATACTGACTGAATAACATGAGTATAGTTGAATGAAAGTATATGCATGAATACATAAACTGTAACTGAGGTCGTGATAACACTGGATACTAAGTTTTGAATTACTGATTTACTGATTTACTGATATCTAAGTTTACTGATATTGTATTACTATTAACTGGGTGACTGTCTGATAGTCCTGATTCTATGGAACTATTCTGAGTTTCATACTAAACTGAGTAACTGTGTCTGATAGTCCTAATTTCTGTAGAACTGAACTGTGTTTTATTCTGAAGACTAAAACTATAACTGTGAGAGGTAATCATCTAACCAACATGCCCCTCTCTAAATGGATTGGGGTCCAACCTGTAACCCCAGTTGGAAGGGTGTCAGTACCGTGCCACGGGTAAAGACAACTGTGAGTTAACCCTCTCTAACAGGAAGCTCTTTCGTCAACCCTAGATAGTAGGAAAACTCGTATAAGATGTATCAATCCTAGTCTATCATAAAGATATCTCAACCTATGCTGGCTACGTAGTTCTGTAACACAGGGATTACTACTAAGGGTCAAACCCTCTGCTGGCAGGAATGCCCTTATCCCTAGGTTCGCTGATGCTGAATCCTACTCCCAACTAAATAGACATTGAATTGATTCCTAGTTTATACTAGGCTTGACTGAACTCTTACTAATTATACTAACTAACTTAACTGAACTGAGTTCACTGAGTTCCATTGACTGACGGAATACTACTAAATTTTGTTAACTGACTGAATTTATTGAGGTCTGAACTGGATACTGAACAGATACTGAGTCTACTAAGTTTTTCTTGAGTTCTGTAATGGCTAAGAGTACTACTAATCATGACATGACTGAGATTATTCTGCAACTGACACTGGCTCTAGGTAAATAACTAAATTGTTGGGTATTAAAAACCCCTAGGACTCAATAGCATGAAAAGTAAATCACTGCATGACTTTAGTAGCACAATGGTACTAGCTTGCTAATAATACATTCACTTAGACATTTTTGGTCAAACACTTTTTATACATGAGCTTGTGCATGATTGAAATCACACAATAACATGTTATGCTTTGACTAGTCTAATCACATAAGCACTTTGACAAACACTTGGGGAGCATGGGTATTTCATATATCAATAAACATGTAGTAATATCAGTGATTCTACATTTAACTTGTAATTCAAGAGTTTGTCATGTAGTTAACAAAG
Organism: Capsicum pubescens; assembly: GCA_030864215.1. NCBI lineage: Eukaryota > Viridiplantae > Streptophyta > Magnoliopsida > Solanales > Solanaceae > Capsicum > Capsicum pubescens. The sequence goes on along the minus strand of CM061546.1, from coordinate 136,634,471 downwards.
TTCAATTCACAATTAAACTAGTTTGCATAAAACTTGGGACAAATCATGGAATTAGATCACCATTAACATCATAATCATTAATACATTCAAGATCCAACATGAAATCCATAAAATCAATTAACTTATATTTAGAAAGAGTTTCTTGAACTCCAAGGGTGGAAGGAAACCCTTGGATGAACACTTTACATACCTTGGTATTCAAATTTGCGAAGAATGATGAAGTGTTCTTGAAGGCTGAATCTTGAATTAGAGATCCTAGGGTTTGCTTCTTGAGAAATTTTGAGAAAAATGAATGGATTTTGCCTCTAAAGGGGCTTAATTTCATGTTTTAGAGGCTGACATAAGGTGGAAAAAGACCTAATTACCCCTGAGGGCGCGACTTTTCAATGACTGAAAACTGATTTAGCGATGCGCAGACCGATGTGCCGCGACGTTGGCATCGACGCAATAGCCAACGCACCTCGTTGAGTCTGCATCGGTTTAGTGGAATTTACACTGGGAGATGGGGAAAAATACTCATCGACGCAATGGACGACGCGATGAGGTAAGATAGCGTCGATCCACTGGTTTGAGCTTTTAAATGTGTTTCAAACAAAGTCTAAAAAATCTAAAACTTGTCCGAGAACAACCACTGGCATTCCTGATCATTAATTAACCTAAAATCGATATTTAAAGGTTATAAGGGTCGTGAAAAAGGATCTCCAACTTACAAAGGGTCAAATAACTCTAAGTATGAACACTTAGCTGAATTTTTTTCTAAGTCTGGGACCCCTTACTAGCTTTTACAGGACTGAATCAAGCCTAGGATTTTGCGGGGTCTTAAAGTTCTTGTAGCTCCCAAAGAGTCCCACTTAATTTCCATTAAAATATTTAATCGCTATCTTATTGGGACACAAGACATCAGACTTTGGTACCCTCACTCCTCATACTTTAATTTAGTTAGCTATTCAGTTGTTGATTTTGTAGGTGACAAAAGTGATAGAAAAAGCACGGGTGGAACATGTCAGATTCTTGGTGATGCCTTAATTCATAGAACAACAAGAAACAAACTTCAGTTGATCTATCAACTACTAAAGCAGAATACATAGCTATTGGAAATTGTGGTACTCAAATCTTATGGATTAAGCATCAATTACTTGATTTTAATTTATCATTTGAGTCTATGCCTATCATGTGTGATTGTACCGGTGCTAAAGCTAATCATATAGACATTAAGCATCATTTCATTCGTGATCATGTAGAAAGTAGAGATTTTTCTTTACAATTTGTTGATTCAAAAAATCATCTTGCAGATATTTTTTCAAAACCCTTACTTGAAGAAAGATTTTGTTTTTAAGGAAAAATTAGGTGTATTGTGTATTAATGACTTTTAAATGTTTAAACCTATTTATTTTGGTGCAAAAATTTTTTGTACAATCTTTTACCTATAATTTTTAACCCTCTGACTCTCGTCCTTTCCTTTCTTAGCCAACTCTTTTCATGCCTCCTTTTTCTCTTCCCTCATCATTACTATCTTTTCACCTTTTTAACTTATCCACACACCTATCTCCTTTTTATTTCTATCATCATCTCAGTTTACTACACCCGTTTTATGTCCCATCCCTTCATCTTCTATCTCTTCTTTTATACCTCTCTCTGTCTATCACTTCTATCCATGACTAGAACCCGCTCAATGGAAAATTTCTCTAAACCTTCTCCAGACTATCTCTCCAATAACCTCGACCTAGTTCTCATCTTTGGGTCCTCTAATGAAGCCTCCTCCCATTTCATTCATTCAATTATCCATAAAAATGATAAGCCACTAGCCCCAACTCCTCTTCTAAAACAAGTCGTCCCTCTGCTCCAGACTCTCTCCCTCCAGAAGATATGTACAAATTCTAGACTTGCCCTCAAAGAGAGAAGTTCATCACCTTCAGAAGCTGCTCCATTGTTCCTGTGAGAATCATTAATCGTTCTCAGTTAAAGGAGTCCCATTGCAATGTAAATGCTTTCGTTAAATCCCATGATCTACCTATGTTTTTTTGTCTAAGTGATTTGAATGTTTTTTAAGATCCTGCTTGCATGTTCTATACAAACCTTTATTTATCCCAACATAGTAGAGAATTAGAAACCCTAGTACTGGTAACAAGAATCATTCTCAATGATTTCTTATTTGAAAAAAAAATTTGACACTAAATTGTCTGGAGTCATTCCTTTTATGAATGGCTCTTGGCCTGATAATTTTGAAGTTAGTCTTGAAGAAGCCAAGAAGGTTGTTTCAGACCTCAATGTGAATATTTTCAACTTTGGTCCTCTATCCCTCAGTTTTAAGTACATAATTCTGGCTCATATCTTTGCTACCACATTAATCCCTCGAAAGAGTTCTCACAGTAACATAACTTGTCGAGATATGTTCATGTTGGTTTATTTGGTCAAAAGGTACAAAATCAATTAGGATTCCTGGATTCGGGAATACATATTAGAAAGTATTGTTGATACTAACACCTTATCCAGCTTTCCCTATGGACTGCTTATCACCAGAATTCTCCTTCATTATGGAATTAATCTTTGTGCTTACCCCGTAGTAAAAGTTTTGTGCATCTATGACTCCAAGATATTTTTTAGCATGGGATATGTCCTGGTCGATAATGAAAGGTGTAAGAAGGAAGCCACCAAAACTTGATCTGATACTCCCAAGGTAAGCAAAATCATGTCTAAACCTGCGTTTTATGTAGAGATTGAGAAGCTTAAAGATCGGCTCAAGGGTATTGAGAAAGGGCTAGTAAGTCTCCTGGATTAGACTGTTAAGTAAGGAAATGAGAACTGACATGGGCAAGGTACGACTCTCTCTTAATGGTCTCAAATAGAGAGGTGTGAAGTTGCTCAACAGACAGTTTGCAAAAGTGGACACCATAAAAATTGAGACCTCCTTCTCCAATAATAAGCTCATAATCCCTATCTAGACCTCCTATTCCTGGATCACAAAAAATGTTGAATAATCATATGATTGGTTTTGTACCAACAAGAACAATACCTTAACCTATTTCCTAGACAAGCTTTAAATTTCTAGACTTTTATTCAAAAGGGGTCTATCTCTTTTGGTGTCTTGGGGTTGTATGATGATATTTCTTAATTTGTCCTGCTACTTTTCTATTTTTATTGTAATTTTTTAGAGCTTTGCGTGGTTATATTGTGTGTGCACTATTTGTTTTCTGCATGTATCTTGTCTGTTTTGTTCTTGTGTTTTGTGTTTTTTATTATGTCAAAAGGGGGAGAAAGAATCACATCAGATGAGGGTACAACTAAAGGGGAGAAAGTCGACTACTGAAGGCACTGAGTCAGCAACACACAGAGTCAGGAAGACATGGGGAGCTAATCAACTACATTAACAGGGAAGTCAACTGATGTTTAATGTTTGTCATTATCAAAAAGGGGAGATTGTTAACTTCCTATATCAAAGTTATATATTTTAATAATGATAAACTAATATATTGCTAATATGTAGGATACACCAAAAAGGATAATCAAGGCAAGAAAGATCATCATGGAGATATACTTGGAATCCTGGAGACGGCATCAATAAAGGATCTCTTCAAATCCTAAAATACAAGGAAAATAACAGCGAAACATGGAAAGGAAATCACTCCCTCTTTATGGACATATCTGATATGGACACGAATGGAAGTGATAAAAGAAAAGCATCCTAGTATATACAAACATATCTGAAATGGACGTATTACCCTCAATAAAGGAGACAAATCAAATCCTTGATTGATAAGAAATCCCTTGGTTTTCCTTTTGAAGCGATATCAACTTAAAGATATAAAAAGACAAGATTGAAGGCTCAAAGACTCACGTAACTTCACAAAAAATCTTAGTGTGTCTCAATCTTAGTATTGATAAAGCTTTGTACTCCTTTGTTTACAATAGTTACAAAAAAAAAAGATCAAGTCAACTTAGTCATACCAGTTGAGGCTATGTCACAAGATCTGAATATCAAAATAAGCTTCAGAACTTATTTTCCAGATCTATATACTGGCTCTATTTTGAAAGATTTAAAGGAAACTCTTGAAACCCAAGGGGAGTGGAAGTAGGCACCACATTGGTATTCTGAACCAGGATAAATCATTGTATCTTTACTTTATTTACTTACTTATCTGCCTAGTTAATCTTAACTCTGTTCTGCTTAGGTGTATCTGCTTGTAGGTGAGTCAATTGTCACACCTGACCAGCCGACTAAAGAAAAATTCAATTCACCCCTCCTCCCCTCTTGATTTTTCAAAACTATCTTTATTCTTTTGGGTTGAAAGCGTTTATGACTAGGGTCTTCGTAATCAATACAATTCCTACATGTTTTATTTTAAGACATATAAGTTTGGATGAATTTGTCTAACCTTAAGCATCTATCAGAACTGATTTGCCTGCAAATCCAGATAGTACATATTTTACAAGGTTTCTAAACTTTTGAAGCAACGTAATTACCACTATTCACTCATTACTCCTCTGGATAACTCCACGAAATACGCTCTCTTCCCGCAATTGATTTTTCCACAGATCATTAGTTATGCAGCCAATATCATCTGACATGTAGTAGTTAGAATTATCAAACATGACTACAAATTCTCCTACATCTATACACTTGATGAAGATTCTACACGTGATAATCAATTGTATCATAGTCCCAATATATTACAATTTTTAACACCATTAGTAGCCAACTGTCCTACTTGATCATTTTAAAATTTTAGGATTTGATTTTTTTGAGGACTTAATACCTTTAATTAACCAAGAAATTGATGTTCAAGACCAAATGCAACCCAAAAATCACTAGTAACATCCACCACATGATCACAAGAACAAAAACTCATGTCATGTCCAACTCCACATTTCATACCGTCTTCATAACTTTCATTTAACCAGATATTGCCATATTAAAATTGCCAAAACAACATCATTTAGGCACTATTGTTGGTTGCTATGCATGATAAATTGAATGCTACAAAATTAAATGAAACTTGGACATTGGTTACACAATGACCTAATATGAATGTTGTTTGTTATCGATGGATTTTCAAGATAAAACTCAAGTATAATGATTTTTGTGAAATGGTTCAAGGCTTGCTTCATTTCAAAAGGATACAATCAAATTAAAGAAGTCAACTTTGATGGAACTTTTAGTCTTGTGTTTAAAGGCTACTATGATTCAACTTGTTTTGATCATTTGTACTACTCTACATGAAGCGATTAAACAACTTGATGTCAAGAATATATTCTTACATGAGACTCAAGAAAATCGTATATATTGTGAAACCACCGGGTTTCAAATATCCCAGTCTCTAGCATCATGTGTGTTTGCTGAAATTGAGACTATACAGCTTTTAAAAAACACCTATAGTATGGTTTCACAAGTTTGGCTTTTACTTACTCCATTATGGCTTCTTATGTAGTGAAACTGGTTCGTCAATATTTGTTTTGCATTCATCCAAAGGTGCTATTTTATGTCTTCTTTATGTCGAAAGTAACAATTCAAGTATGTTAAGCTCATCAATAACCTTGAGTCATGTTTTTGCATTAAAAAATATGAGAAGTCGTCTCTACTTTCTTGGTTCTGAGGTTCACCTTGTCAAGGGTTGTATCTTCCTAAGCCAAATTAATCATGACTCTAATTTTCTTAAATGCACAAACATATTATATGCATGCACTATTCAAACTACCTTTTCACAAAAATATACTTTTCACAACTCACTGGTTCACATGATATTGATTCCTTTGCATATCAAAATATCATTAGAGCATTGGAATACTTGACCCTCACTCATCTAAATATCGCTTATGTTATTAACTTCTGATGTTAATTTATGTAGCGCACCACAATTATACAGGTATCTAGCATCAAAAGTATGTTTCAATACATAACTTCTACATCTAGTTTAAGTGTTTGTATCTCTACCAAGGCTTCTCTAAACATGGTAGGATTTTTTTATATTGACTAGGGTGGTTTCCCTCTATCTTGCCTCTCCATATTAGGCTTGTGTATTTCTGTTGGTTTTAATTGTATCAGTTAGTCTTCAAAGTAGCAATTTATCATAACGAAGTCTATCACTGAAGTTGAATCTCATTCAGTAATGTCTCTTGCTACAGACTCACTTAGGTGACCTATCTTTTCAAAAACATTGGCATCTCACTGTCTCGTCCTTCACTATTTTATCATGACCAAAGTTAGTTTCTTTCACCTCATAGCAAATCCTATTTTGCATTCATGAATGAAAAATGTGGAGAATGATTATCATTCTGTGTGATAAAAGGTTATCCAATGAGGTACGGCTACAAAGTTTATCCCTTTCATACTTCAACTACCTTAAATATTCACTAGGTAATTATTGCATTTAGTCCAAGCTTTAACGACCAATCTAGGCATTGTTCAATACCACAACTATTCTAGCTTGCGGGGTGTGTAAAACCACATGATTAGAGCCGGTTAAGGAGTCCTAAAGTCTTAGCTTATAGTTATGTGCATTAGGTATTTTTATAATGTAAGTTTGTGCACATGCAAACTCTACTTGTTAAGGTAGATAGAGATAGGTCAAAGGACTCTATGTTGATGTGTGTATATATTCATATTACATGTGTCGTGCAATATAATGAAGAAAAATCTTAGTTTTCATCATTTAAATAATTTGAAAGGTGTCTTGGGGACAACCTTTAATGGAATCTTATTTAAAATATACACATCAATGTTTAAGGCTTCACTCTATAAGGATAGAGATAAACTTGATCTGCAAATCATACTTCTTACCATATTTATTAATATTTGATTCCTTCCTTTTGTCATGCCATATTGTTGTGGTGTTCCCGGTATGGTATATTGAGAAATTACACCTTTTTTTCAAGAAACTTATTAAATGGATCTTTTTGTCCCTTTTCTATGTAACAGCCATAATACTCTCCATCTCTATCAGATCTTACAATTTTTATCTAAGCTTCAATTTGTTTCTCTACTTCTATTTTTAAAATTTTAAAAGTCTTAAGTGCTTCTGATTTAGTAAACAGAAAATAGAGATACATATATCTTGAATAGTCATCAATAAAATGAGATAAAATATCTCTCACCATTCAAATAAGGTGTAGGAAAAGGTCTACAAATATTTGTATGTATGATCTCAAGAATTGAGAACTCCTTTTGACATCTTTAGTGGATTTGTTGGTCTGCTTACCCTTTATGTAGTCCACACAAGTCCCAAAGTCAGAAAAATCAAGATTTTCAATGACTCCATTATTAACCAACCTTTGATTCTTTCAATTGAGATATGTCCCAATCTCTTGTGCCAAAGACTTGATGAGTTCTCATTGACAATACACCAGCTAAGTGCCAATTCTTTATAATGCAAAGTTAAGATACTAAATTCAATTATAGAGGCTAGATCAAGTTTAAATAATTTTTCAAAAAAAATTTTAAAATCAATAAATTTATTGTCTTTCAAAAATTTCATTGTAGAAAAATAAAAATTGAAATCATAACAAGCTTTTGAATATGATGAAACATAAAAAGTATTTTCTAAATTTACTTGAAAATCCTCTTTTAAAATGAGCATATAAGTCCCTATGCCTTCTATATGTGATGTCGTCCTATTACCAGAATAAATATTTTGTTCACTTTCCATTGGCTTTCTTTGATTAGAAAATCTTGCATGATTTTGGCAATACGGGTTGTGGAATCCAAATCAATCCACCATGTATTATCAGAAACTTCAGTGAAGTTAGATTCATAACATACAAAGTTAAAATTACCTTTCTTCTCAAGTCATTTCTTGTATTTCAGGCAATCTTTCTTTTAGTGTACCTTTTTTAGCAGAAATGGAAAGGGTCTGTCAAGACTGTCTTTCTTCTTTATTGGAATAATTTTTTCCTTCTTTACATTTCTCTTATCACGTGCCACTAAATTAACACTTTCATAGTATCTCATGTTCAACTTTTCTTCTTCTTGAAAACATGGTTAAGATTTCATTAGTTGATTTATCTTTATGTGTGTTATAAGATATGTTAAATGGATCATATTCTGTAGGAAGAGATTTAGCAAGTAAATGCTAAAGAAAATGATGAAAACATTTTAATCTCAAGGAATTTGAGTTTAGTGGCAATATCTCTGATCTCGATAATGTGTTTGTGTACCGAATGACTTCTATCAACTGTCACACTCGAGAGCCTCTTTATAAAGGTGTTGGTCAACATTTTATCAGAGCTTAAAATTGTTCATTAATTTCCTTCATGTAAGATTTGACTTTATAGTTGTTAGGTATGAAACCCCTAGCATTGAATTATATGAGCTTTTATAAGCATTAAGCTCAAGCAATTAGATGTTCCCACTGCTTTAAAAGCTTAGCCTCTAGCTTACTTGATTCTGTGGGTGTCACGACTCGATTTACAAGTCATAAAATCCCACAAGTAGGTAAACCAATACCAGAACCTAGAGCTAATGTAATGGGTTAATTCAGTAAAAAATGTCATCTTAGGTCAAATTCAATGAACACAAGTAAGAATATAAACAAAGTGTTCTAAAATAGATAAACAGTCATCATAAGAAATCAATCCCACGTCCTGGTAGAGACAGTATGAGAGCATCTAATATCAAGAATACAACCAAAAAGATTTAGAATATAGTCATTACATCTTCTAAAATACTAAAGATTGTATATAAAAGATAGAGGAAAAATGGGTGACTCGATCTCTATGAGCTCACCTTTTCTCCGAAAATCAATCACCGCATGAGCAATGATCAACGGCGATAACTAGTACTCGGATATACACCAAAAAGGTACAGAAGTGTAGTATGAGTACCAAAACAACGGTTACTTAGTAGGCATCATTGGCCAACTAAGCTAAGTCATGATATAAAGATGATATAATGCAAGATAATCCTAAGTAAGTCAAGGTATAGAATCGAACCTAAATCATCTCTATCATCATTGTATATAATAAGTAACTAAGCTAAAATAATAGTACAACATATGGCATCAACACATACCAATATCGTCGTGCATATTAAATAGATAATTCGGAACCATAATTGTAACGCCCTGAATCTGGTACCGGGAATGCTACACGATGCTCATGACCCCGAAGGACCACAAGCTAACCCATGACTGATATCTATAACTGAACACTGCATAATATACTGTATAAATGTAGAAATAAAGGTTGTAAGGCCGTAAGGTTCAAAACTGTAACATAACTGATAAAACATAACATATGGATGGGGTATGAAATACCCAAAACAACTGAAATAAACTATTTGAACATATTTTAGTCTGAAAAGCCTGTAACTAACTGTATTGTCTGAATAAATAGTTGATGGGACATGTCCCCAACTAACTCCAACTACTGAAATAAATTAATTAATGAGACAATAAAGTAATGGTCATGTCCTCGAAGGATGAGGACTCACTGCTAACTCTAACTACGGATACGGGAATACTACTAATGCTCTTGAGCTAGTGCTTTTGAACCTATGGTATAAAACACCATAGAACAAATTTGTCAGTACGTTTGAATATACTGGTATGCATGTGAGATAGGCTGAATGCAAAAGGGTTCACATGCATAAACTATACTAACTGACTGCATAACATAAACGTGAGAATACATGCATGACTACATAATAACTATAACTGAGTTTGTGATAACATAATTACTGAGTCTGAGTACTGATAACATGAGATACTGATAATTGTATAACTGAAATAACTAATACTGAGCGACTGTATATGACAGTCTAGTTTTTGATGGAACTAGCTGAGTTCCGTACTATTCTGAGTTGACTTTATCTGACAGTCTTGAATTCTGTAGAACTATCTGAGTTCTATTACTGAGACTGAATGACTGTATTTGACAGTCCTGATCTATAACTAAAATTGTGAAAAGTAGTCATCTAATCGACATACCCCAAATAATGCAATATAGCTGAGTTGGGGTCCAATCTGTAACCCTAATTGGAAGGGTGCCAATACCACGGCACTGGTAAGAATGATCTATGAGTAACCCTCATATAACAGGTAACCCTAGTGACAACGGTGGGAACCCTCGTATAACAGGTTAAGCCATCTCATCTACCCTTATATCATAGGATATAATGTCTCAACCTACACTAGCTACGTAGTTCTGGAATGCAAGGATTGCTTCTAAGAATCACACCCTCATATAATAGGTGCGTTCCCATCTTTGGGTTCACTCAGTGCTAATTTCTACTCCCATCTAAATAGACACTGAAGATGATTAACTGAACTGACTGGACTGAGTTAACTGAATTTTCGTGGACTGAAGGAATACTACTGAGATTACTGACTTTTCCTGAGTCATGAAACTGACTGAATTATATGGATAATGGATTGACTGAGAGTATCTTGAAAATATGACACTGATTTTAGGCACACAACTAAATTTTTGGGTACAAATACCCCCAGGACTCGATAGAAGAAAACTGTCAAAGCATGACTTTTGTAATATACGACCAACATCACAATCCATAATACAGTAAGTTGGAGATTTCATGAAGTACAAGTTCTAAAGCACCACAATGGCTACACATATATCCATAGTTCATTGGCTAAGACATTTCATCAAACACTGGACATTCATAAATATGCACATAAATGGGGATTTCATATTATCACACTAGTATAGCACTTTTCCTTCACATAGGCATTTAATCGAACACATGAGGAGCATGATTTGGCTATAAAATCATCAACACATCTAATAATCATGGATACATCAATCAACGTATAAATTTAAGGGTTTATCATGATTATTATGCAAATCATCACATCCTAGGGTCAATCATTGGAATATTTAATTTCAAACATGATCAAAACCCCACAACATCATGAACATGAATTTCAATTCAATTTAAATCATGAGCATTCATAAATACACAAATCTTGGATTTTGAAAAGAGATTCTTGAGCTTCATGGGTGAAAGGGACCCATGAATCAACGCATGACATACTTGGGTTGTGAGTTTCTTAAAGTTCCTGGACTTGAAGAACTTGAATCTCTTAGTTTCTTAAAGACGGATTTGGATCTTGTTCTTGGGGATTATCTTTGAGAGAAAACCCTAATTTGATGTTGTAGATGGATAATGAACTTATATTCCTTGATCTGATATAATTAGAAGTTAAAACGGGTAGAAAAAGACCCAAATACTCTTTTAAAAATAAATTTAAAATAACTGAACAAACTATGTGACGGTGAGTGAGATGGTCCATCGCCGGGTCGTCGGTCCGTTGGTCCTGACCGTCGCACCAGGGCAGAATAGGGGTTCAATTCCTCTGCTGCGACGGCTTGGGCGACAGTCCATCGCTAGCTCGATGGTCCGTCGGCCTAAGTCGTCGCCCTTAGGCAGAAAGTAGTCTCACTGCCTCCGCTGCGACGGTTTGGGTGATGGTCCGTCGCGAGCTCGATGGTCTGTCGGCCCTCATCATCGCACCTGGGTAGTTTTGACTGTTTTCTGTAAAACGACCATAACTCTCTACCCCGATACCGGATTTGGACAAAATCCATATCATTGGAAAGCTAATTCAATTTCCCACATGACAAAAAGTGAAAATCTTAAAAATTCCATGTATATAAAAGTGGATTCATCTTTCAAAGTAAGTTTCCAACATACTTGGGATGATTTCTAGCTAAGTAGAAGTACGGGGTATTACAATATCTCCCCCTTGAGAACATTCATCCTCGAATGAGATTGAGTGAGAGGGGAGAAGATAAACTAACATACATACTGGACATGAATAACTGGAACATGATCTCATGAATGACATGACTGATAACTGAATACATCATACTGAAGATGCATATCTGATGTATGTGTAACTGATTCATGAATGCATGACTGAGTGTTCTGATGGATCAAGGTTCTCACAATGAGAATGCATAGATGATGCATGATTATATAACTGAACTGATACATGAATGAATGACTGAATATGCAATGGTATTTAATACCAAGTTTATAATGGAATTCTGAATATGAAACTGAGTAAGCTTAAGGAAAACTGTTACCTTGAGCTTGATCTGAGTTAGCGGAGAAAAGGTGAGGATAATTGGTACGTATGTCTTCTTCTGCTTCCCAAGTAGCTCCCTCAACTGAATGATTTCACCAAAGAACTTTGACTAAAGGGACTTCTTTGTTCCTCAGTCTACGAGTTTGATAGTCTAGGATTTTGACTGAAATCTCTTCATAAGAGAGGTTGTTCTGAACATCTATGCTCTAAATAGAGACTACGACTGTTGGGTCACCTATGCACTTCTTGAGAAAAGAGACATAGAATACTGGATGAACTGAGGCTAGATCTGAAGGTAATTCGAGCTCATAAGCTACCTTGCTGAAATAACTAAGAATCTTGAAGGGACCGACATATCGGGGACTGAGCTTTTCCTTCTTGTTGTATCTCTTCACTCCTTTCATGGGAGATATTTTTAGATAGACATAGTCACCAACCTCAAACTCGAGATCGTTTCTGTGCACATCTGCATAAGACTTTTGTCGGCTCTGAGCAGCCTGAAGTCTTTCTCTGATCAACTGGACTTTTTCTAAGACACCGAATACTAAGTCAGGCCCTATAACTGAGGCCTCACTAACTTCGAACATACCGATTGGATATATGCACCTCCTACCATAGAGATCTTCGAATGAAGCCATCTAAATACTAGAATGATAGTTGTTGTATGCAAATTCAATCAAAGGCAAGTGGTCATCTCAACTACCCTTGAAATCGATTGTACATGCCCTTAGCATATCTTCTAAAGTCTGAATGGTCCTTTCTTCTTGACCATCTATCAGAGGATAAAAGGTGGTACTGAGATGAAATTGGGTACCAAGACCCTTTTGGAATGCTTTCCAGAAATGAGAGGTGAACTAGGTACCTCTGTCTGAGATAATAGATAATGAAACACCATGCAATCTGACCAACTCCCTGATATAGAGTTTGGCATAATCCTCGGCTGAATAAGAGGTATGGAATAGAAGAAAAAAAGATGATTTGGTCATCCTATCTACAATGACCCTAAATAAATCATGTTGGCGACGAGTACGAGGCAAACCCGTCACGAAGTCCATGTTCACTTCTTCCCACTTCCAAGTAGGAATACTGAAATTTTGCATGGACCCACTAGGCTTTTGATGCTCCATCTTAACCTACTGATATGTAGAGCACTTAGCCACAAACTCTGCAATATCTCTCTTCATCCCACTCCACCAATAGATCTCCCGTAAGTTACGGTACATCTTTTTGGCCCTTGGATGAATAGAGTAGCACACACTATGTGCTTCTACTAGAATTTGCTGCCTTAAGTCATCTATACCTAGAACACATAAAAGACCCTGACAACGCATTACACTATCTCCCCCTTGGGAGAAAACCTCTACTTTCTGATCCTTGATTGACTCTTTCAACTTGAAATGGCTGGCATCTCTATCTTGTTTTTCTTTCACCTCAGAAACTAGAGATGATTCTGAACTACTCTGAACCCATATGTCACCCTCATCTGAATCAACTAAGCAAACGCCTAGTTTGGCAAGCTGATGGATTTCCTGAGCTAACTTCTCTTTACTTTCCTCAACATGAGCAACACTACCCATAGACAGTCTACTGAGAGCGTCAGCCACAACTTTGGCCTTGCCCGAATGATAAAGGACACTCATGTCATAATCTTTCAAGAGCTCTAAGCACCTTCTTTAACGAAGATTGAGATCTTTCTGAGAAAGACATATTGAAGGATCTTATGATCTGTGAACACATCTACATGAAATCCATATAGCTAATTTCTCCAAATCTTCAAGGTAAAAACTATGGCTGCTAACTCAAGCTCATGAGAAGGATAATTCTTCTTATAGGGTTTAAGCTGTCTGGAGGCATAGGCTATGACCTTACCATGCGGAATGAGGACACAACCCAAACCTACTCTGGATACATCACAATACACTAAGAACCCATCGAAACTATCTAGAAGAGCCAAAACTGGAGCTGAGGTGAGTCGAGTCTTCAATGATAACGCCCAAATTACAGCTCTCGTTAGAAAGTGTAAGCGGTCGTTGTCAAATATAGAACCCAACTGGGTTCGGTGTCGAATCCCACAGGGAATACTTGGTCACTAGGTGTTGTAATTGTTAGTAGACTGTTGGTCGAAAAATTCCATGGAAAAGGGGGGTTTTGATTTAGGCGTGAATTAATAATATCAAAGTAACGAATGAATGATTTTTTTAGTAAAGGTTAATCACAGAGAATAATAAGTTAGGGTTATGTCCACCTTGTAGTTTCTACTTCTCTATTAACTATGAGTAACGCGGAATTTAGATATGCATGCACTTATAGAGAATCGTATTCTAATTCTAAATCCAAGAGTTTCCCAACTATCAAGGATTTATTTCACTTTAGCACTCCCGAGCCTAAAGTGTATAACGAATGGTACAAATTCTCCAACAAGTTAATCCGGTTAAGGCATTAACGTGTAAATAGAGGTTAGAAGCCCTATTTCCTTGTCACACTCTCTTTTCCAAACATGTAACTTTTCTCCCGAACAAGTTAATGCTATAATGGCATGTTCTCTATGTTTGCAACCATGAGAATTTAATTAAAACGAAGAGAGTAATGATATAAGTAGCATACACATCAAGATTTCACAAACTCATAGCAATAGATAGTATCTTACAAGGTTTCCATAACCCTAACAGAGAAGTTTAGCTATTCATGGATACGACGGAAATCAAAGAAGACATCATCATCATACCAAAGTTAGAATAATCTCACGATGGGGATGAATTTGGCGTCAAACAAGAGGTTGACGTTTTTCTTCCCTTTAGCCGTTCGTGTAGCCTTAGCGTTTTTCTCTATCTTAAACTTACAGAATCTGTAAACTGAATAATGAAAAGTGATCGAATGAATGAATCAATGAATGCTGAAAAATTCAGCAAATAGAGTTTTTATAACATCCTTGTCCTACTAAGTTATTGTTGCATCCCTAAGTATTTAGAAATACTGATTTTGCCCGGGACAAGTTCTCCATGCATCACATTCAGTCCACAAGCTTCCAAAAGTTGCCTTCCCTCTTATGTGAAGTTTCCCTTTGCTGCCCAAAGGTCCACAAAGTGCTGAAATCTTCATCATTAATACCTGAAAAACATGCTAATCACATAGGTTAGCTCACTTAAAGGAAAATGGACTAAAAGTGCAGGAATTATATATTTTATCCTCAAAACTTAGCTAAAATATGGGTAAATTATGGTTCTTAGGGGTATAAATACGCCCAACATCACCACCCCACACTTAAATCTTTGTTCGTCCTCGAACAAAATATTACGTCCATGCAAACATCTAACTAGAATTTCACAGTAGCAACACAAAATGTCCAACAAGACATGCACGTCAATCATTAACAAAGAGTAGGTTTCTTTATCACTCCTAGAAACAATTCAACCTCCAACATAGACTCGTGAGGATGGTTAATTCGTATCCTCAAGTTAAGCCATAAAGAATCATATAACACTACCCAAATATCATTAACCATGTGTGTCTCACACAAGATATCACCCATAATCACTCAAAAGTTTTGCATTATTCGAAACATGGGTATAAGACTCTCCTTGCTCTCACTCTCACAAAGAATTCTTATGTTGCAACTGATGACCATAGGCTTGCCCTTAGTGTAATGCTCTACTAATATCGGAATGCTAAGCTTAGGATCAAATAGGTCTTTACAGGTTGTAATGTAGGATAAGGGACAGGTAGGACTATTTTGGCCAGAAATAGTGACTATGTTCCCTAAGCACTTTAATACACTACGTTATGTCATTAACACTCTCTTTTAAACAACCCCTCTACTTTCCTTTCATCTACCACCCCTTTTCACCTATTTTGTTATTCAATTATAAACACAACTATCTTTTTATTTTTCTATTTCTTTTTTTTTTCTTTTTTTTGTATAAAACACCTCTATGATAGTCACTCTTTTTCACAACAATTTCAAGTACCAATACACTCTGAGGCATCACTCTCACTCAATTTCCTCTTATTTTGTCACATGACTCTACAATTTAAAGCGCTTAGGAATTTGGATCAAATTATGGTCTTTGAAAAAAAATGGATTAGGCTACATATGAGGCTGTCAAAGAAAATAGCTAAAGACTCAAAGGGGGTTAACTAGGATAATGTACAAAGGTAGGTAAAAAGAAGGTAAACAATTACAGGCTGCCAAAGAAATGCCTAAATCATCTCCTAAACTCACACTCTTTATTTCGCTTTACACACACACCAGGCAAGTTCTAGCATCAGTCACAACACAGAATATACTATATCCTCACACACACAAGGCACATGGTCAACTTTATTGGGAGCAGTATAGACTCTTGACCCAACAAATGAATGAATTAAACCACACAATTATCACACAGTGAGTCACACGTAGAGCCTAAATGTCTCAATAGTAATGATTTAGCACAAACTCTTGTTATACTACCATGCCATCTATCAGAACAATTTTATGCAAAATCTAAAAAAAAAAATTCGAAAAATTTAACTAACTAATTACGACTAATTAGAAAAAACAAGAATAAATTGTAGGCAAAGAAGTACAATACAGCATACAAATACCAGCACCCCACACTTAGACGGGACACACTGCCCTCAGTGGAAAATAAATAAGGAAAACCTGATTAGTCGGACTCCTCCTCTATGTCTGGGGTCATACCCCCTACGTCTGAATCATCATCAGAGTCGTCATCATCAGAGTTGTCCTCCATGTCTGAGTCTGGCAGTCGACGATTGTCGTCAGTCAGCATGTCATCATCGAGAGGTTCCTCAAAATGTACCCCTACTCCACACATAGCCCGCGCATGCTCATTCATCGGGTAGTCATAATCCAACTGCTGAAGCTCTGCATCAGTCGGAACCCGACCCCCACTCATCATGGTGAACCGAGTCATGCCATATAGATGGCGAAAGAAAATTTCATCCCGAGCATGTCTTTCTGCAGTGGTAAGGTTGATGCCATGACCATTTTTAGGCTCTTTAACTTTCGTAAGATCAACCTTCTTCGGGTTGTGTGGAAGCTTATGATCTGCAGGTTCCTCTTCAATGTGCTCCTTTCTTAAGATCGCAGTCAACAAATTGCCAAAGCTGAAATGGGACCTTTTGTGCAGCCTAGCCTTACGCATTGACAATCGTATAACCGCACCAATGTTGATGGGAATATTAGTCATCAGAGCGTACACCAAACATACTATATCACGTATGATCTTTGTGTACTGTGTCCCAGGAATCAGGCAAGAGTTGACTATCCTCAACCATATACGAGCTTCTCTGTTCAAGGAAGCATACGGGAAGGTATTTTGCTGACCGTTATCCTTGTGACGACTCCACCGGGCCATGGACCTTGTTCCGAACAGTGTGTGTCTAATTGTACTATAGGGAGGTCTGTGATAAAGCTCCTTGAGCGGTGATGGATTCACAAATGGAAGACCCAGAAAAGAGTTGAAAAACTCCGCATTCAGTTGCAAGACTTGGCCCCGAATCTTCACTTCACTTCCGGTAGTCTTTGGGGACCAATTGGCATAGAACTCTCGCGCTAGATCAAGATTGCATTCCCACATATCTTGGAAAATGAAATCAAGATTTATTACCATGATTTTTGCCAAAATGCGGGGCTCTCTCTTTGCTAGATTCTCCTTCTGCATCAAATCCACGTGAACATATTTTTTTACTTTTTTGTTCTTGTACCACTCCTTTCCTTCCTCCTCTAGGACCCATTTTATCCCGAAAGTGCGTTGAGGTATTTTTAGAGAGGAGGACTCAGCTTGATCTTTTCTTCCCCTTTTCTGACCTTTCTGCGAGGTGGACACTTTTTCTTTTCCTTGTCGTCCTTTTGGGGCCATTCTACCTGAGATTAAAATAAAGTCATGTTAGCTTCATCTCGGAAGATTCAATCGATAAACAAACCATAATGGCACCACCCCACACTTAATTTGTTAGCACAGACTAATTAAGTGAGTGATGTCGATTACTCAGACTTCATTGACATACATTTAGGCGATATGTTCCAACAACATGTTTAGCACAGTCATACTTTCATGTAATCTTGAATATCCTTTCCAACTTTGTTTCATGTAATCTTAACTATACTTTCATGTTTGGATTAATGTACTTCTTGAATAATACTACCACATAGAGATCGTATCAAGTTATTGCAGAGAAATAATCACAACATCATATGCTCGTGGTCAATCATGATCGTTATCTCGATGAACGAGTCATTCAAATATTCAAGCTTTCAACTTTCACGATTACGCATTAACTTCACAATTTCGACTCCATAAAAATATGATAGTGTATAACAATCAAGTACAAGTCGAAACAAAGTCAAGAACACCCACACGTATTCTTTTACTCAATCTAGATGTATCATAACAAACCAATCATATTCTTATCACCAAACACCACTTCAAAATCTAAAATACCATTATAAATGTAGTATTGCAACAACTACGAAATATAAAAGAATAACTTACTTGGTGATGGTTCGGAAAGATGATCTTGCAAGATTAGATGAGCAAAAAGAAAAATTTTGAGAGATTTGGGAAGCTTAGGCGGTGCCTAGGTTGAGCAAACAAGTGCATTTTTTTCTAAGGTTGAAGATCTATTTATAGACTAAGCCATGGGTCGGGTTTGATCCATGTAAAATCGGGTTAGGAGACAAAAATGCATAAGTAGGCGGCACCTAATGCTTTGCCTATGCTTAGCATAGGCGGCGCCTTTGTCAATGCCTAGTTGGGCATAGGCGGCGCCTTTGCCAATGCATTATTGAAACAGTGAGCATAGGCAATGGCATAGGCGGCGCCTATGGTATTGCCTAGATTTGCATAGGCAATGCCTTGTCCGTTGCCTATGTGAGGCAGTGAGCATAGGCAATGGTATAGGCCTTTCCTTGTCCATTGCCTAGATTAGCATAGGCCTTGCCTTGTCCATTGCCTAGATAGCATAAGCAATGCCTAACCAATAGTATTTGCTCCATCATTCCTAGCTTACCACCCTTAGCATGGATCACTTTCAAATCAAAATTTTAGGACTAATCCTCTCCTTTGTACGTCTTGCACCTACACTTAATCAAAAACAACAAACACGATTAGAAGGATGGGTTGCCTCCCACCAAGTGCCTTAGTTTTGGTCGTGGCTCGACCCTTTTTTTTGGATTTTAATTTAACAAAAAAAAACTCCTAGTAAAACAAAACGATTAAAATGATGAGTTGCCTCCCATGTAGCGCTTGATTTATTGTTGCGTCATGACATAGTCATCTCGCTTACTTAGACTTCATCGAGATAAATGGTGCATCATTTTCTGAATGGATTCAAACGACGCTGATGCTTAATTGTGGGCACGCAATCTTCTTCGAGATGAATCTTGTGCATACATATCCCAGGAGGGATACCAATTATATCATCAATAGTCCAATCAATAGCTCTCTTGTACCTCTTCAGAACAGAAATGAGAGCCTCTACTTGTTGTTCACCTAAATCAGCCGCAACAATAACCGGAAGTGTATCACCACTTCCCCAAAATGCATACTTTAGGTAACTGGGTAGATCTTCCAATTCTAGCACTGGTGGCTCTTCAATGGATGGTTTTGTTGGTGGTGAGGGTCGATTCTTAAGATTAAGGTCCAGCTTCTTAGGAGCATGAGAATAGGACCCTATTCCTGTTAGAGAATAAATAGTTTCTTCATAATCTTCTACATCCTCACGCTCAAAATTCAAACGCTCAGCAGACAATGGTTCAACAGTAGGCTGTTTTTCTAACGATAGTTCCTTCGCATCCTCATGATAAACATCAGCTATAGAAAACACATTCATATTATTTGGCCGCTTCATTGATTTTCATACATCAAAACGAACCACTTCGTCATTCATCCGAAACAAAAGCTCATTGGCTCGTAAATCAATAAGCACATTTCCTGTTGCAAGGAAAGGATGACCCAAGATTATGGGTACTTCAGAATCCGCCTCGCAATCCAAAATAACAAAGTCTGCAGGAAAAATAAAGGTAGAAACCTTCACCAATACATAATATAAGATACCAACAGGTCATTTTACCGACCTATCAGCCATCACGAGCCGCATTTGGTTGGTGAAGGATCACCCAACCCCAAATTTCTGTAAATAGATAGCGGCATCAAGTTGATGCTAGCTCCCAAATCGCACAATGCCTTAGCAAAATCCAAAGATCCAACCGTGCAAGGAATAGTGAAAGCACTAGGATCTGCCTTCTTCTGAACTAACGATCTTGTAGTGATTGCACTGCAATGATGAACATTATATGTCAGCTCATAGCTTGCTGCCCGCTTCTTTGTCAAAAGGTCCTTCATGAATTTACCGTACCCAGGCATCTGTTCCAGCGCCTCCACCAAAGGAACATTAATAGTCAGCTGCTTCAACATAGTCATGAATTTACTGAACCTGGTGTCATCAGCTTTCTTCTTCAGTCTCTGAGGGAAAGGTGGTGGTGGAAGGGGAATAGTTTTCTCCACCACTTCCTTTTTATCTTGCTTCCGATTATCAATCTTTTCAGGCTGGTGACGTCTAGGTGTAGTGTCATGAACCTTCTCATTCTGATTTTCAGCTTCTACAGAATCATCACAATCTTCTTCAATCACATTCTTTTCTGTATTATCAACCACTTGCTTGCCTTTGGATGGATTTTCCAACACCTTACCACTCCTGGTAGTAATAGCCATACATGATCCATCATTCCTTGGATTTTTCACGGTGTCGCTAGGTAGGGTGCCAGCTTTTCTTTGATTGAGTGTCGCTGATAGTTGACTCAATTGTTGTTCCAACTGTTTTATTGAAGTGGAATGCGAATCAACCAATTGATTTATTGAGGACAAATCATTTTTTACCTCCGTTACTCCCATGTTGGTTGCCTTCACTCCTTTCAACAGCTTAGTCATCATATCTTTCATGGACATCTTCCCAGAGCCAGATGCCGCGACCTCACGATTTCCAGGAGGAACATACAAACCACTCCTGTCAGTCTTATTCTTGTATCCGGATTTATCTTAATAGTTCCGACCTTGGTTTCCTTGGGCATTGCCTCGGAAACCCCCCTGATTATTCAAATAATTTGCTTCCTCCTCAGAATCGGATTCATCTCTTCCCTGTGATACAACGGCCTTAACCCTTTCGTTTTTCCCTGATAATAGATGCTTGGTAAGAAGATCCATCTGCGTTTTCATGTGAGCCATATCCTGGTCACGTTCGTCTTTTCTTCGCCTTTGTTCTGCCACCAAGCCAATAGATACAGTAGAGCTTGCTACCTCAGAATCCCTGGTATGCCAAGCTCTACTCTGCTTTGTCATACGATCTAGCATATCACTTTCCTCAATAAAAGTAAGGTCCATAAATGACCCACCTGCAGCATTATCAACCACTGGCTTAGTCACCGAATTCAAAGACCTGTATAATATTTCCATCAAGTGGATATTGGTCATCTGATGGTTTGGGCACCGCATAAGCTTCTTCTTGAACCTCTCCCATGTTTCATGGAGAGCTTCAGTTGGAAGCTGTCGAAAATTACTGATCTCATCTCGTAATTGTGCTCTCTTGGATGGCGGAAAGAATCTTTCTAGGAAAGCGTCTTTCAGTTGCCTCCAATTAGTGATAGAGTCAGGAGTTAGCCCGTTCAACCATAGAGTTGCCTCTACAGATAGAGACAATGGAAATAAGCGCAGCTGGATCGCATTCTGTCAAACCCCTGGATTGTCAAACGCCTTGCATGTTGAGATAAAGTTGATCAGATGCATATTCGGATCATTGCCTGCAAGTCTACCAAATAACCCTTTGAGTTGCAACAGCTGGATCATGGTGCTAGTGATATTAAACTTTGCTCCGAGTGCCAAGGGCTGAGGAATAATAGCCCCTGTGGCACCAGCTCCATCCAAATCGTCATCATCATCTTCAAAAGGAGCCTACACAGCCTGACGTTCAGGTCTCATTCTAGCTTGACGATCTCTCCTGTTCATAGGTGCTGCCACCTCATCTGCACGCCGTGGATTAAGTAACTCATCATCACCCAGGTCCTCATCATCAGGATTTGTTGCCCGACCTGGGTTATCAATATTCTGTTGATGCACTTGAGCAGCTTCCAACGCGGCTAACCTAGCCTGCTCCTGTTGAGCAGCCCTTCTTTCAATGTCACATTGTGCATTCATTCTGCCAATAAGTTGTGGTTCAGGATTTATGGGTAATAATGGTTGACCAGATCTTCGTGTATTTGGCATGCACTCTACCAAGCCTGAACAAAACAAAAACAACAAACAAAAAGTAAAATTCGAGAATCTTTGACCAAAGGGTCTAGTAACTATCACAAACTTAGTTGACAACCGTATTCCCCGGCAGCGGCGCCAAAATTTGATAACGCCCAAATTACAGCTCTCGTTAGAAAGTGTAAGCGGTTGATGTGAAATATAGAACCCAACTGGGTTCGGTGTCGAATCCCACAGGGAATACTTGGTCACTAAGTGTTGCAATTGTTAGTAGACTGTTGGTCGAAAAATTCCATGGAAAAGGGGGGTTTTGATTTAGGCGTGAATTAATAATATCAAAGTAACGAATGAATGATTTGTTTAGTAAAGGTTAATCACAGATAATAATAAGTTAGGGTTATGTCCACCTTGTAGTTTCTACTTCTCTATTAACTATGAGTAACGCGGACTTTAGACATGCATGCACTTATAGAGAATCGTATTCTAATTCTAAATCTAAGAGTTTCCCAACCATCAAGGATTTATTTCACTTTAGCTCTCCCGAGCCTAAAGTGTATAACGAATGGTACAAATTCTCCAAGAAGTTAATCCGGTTAAGGCATTAACGTGTAAATAGAGGTTAGAAGCCCTATTTCCTTGTCACACTTTCTTTTCCAAACATGTAACTTTTCTCCCGAACAAGTTAATGCTATAATGGCATGTTCTCTATGTTTGCAACCATGAGAATTTAATTAAAATGAAGAGAGTAATGATATAAGTAGCATACACATCAAGATTTCACAAACTCATAGCAATAGATAGTATCTTACAAGGTTTCCATAACCCTAACAGAGAAGTTTAGCTACTCATGGATACGACGGAAATCAAAGAAGATATCATCATCATACCAAAGTTAGAATAATCTCACGATGGGAATGAGTTTGGCGTCAAACAAGAGGTTGACGTTTTTCTTCCCTTTAGCCGTTCGTGTGTAGCCTTAGCATTTTTCTCTGTCTTAAACTTATAGAATCTGTAAACTGAATAATGAAAAGTGATCGAATGAATGAATCAATGAATGCTGAAAAATTCAGCAAATAGGATTTTTATAACATCCCTGTCCTACTAAGTTATTGTTGCATCCCTAAGTATTTAGAAATACTGATTTTGCGCGGGACAAGTTCTCCATGCATCACATTCAGTCCACAAGCTTCCAAAAGCTGCCTTCCCTCTTATGTGAAGTTTCCCTTTGCTGCCCAAAGGTCCACAAAGTGCTGAAATCTTCATCATTAATACCTGAAAAATATGCTAATCACATAGGTTAGCTCACTTAAAGGAAAATGGACTAAAAGTGCAGGAATTATATATTTTATCCTCAAAACTTAGCTAAAATATAGGTAAATTATGGTTCTTAGGGGTATAAATACGCCCAACATCATTCAACTCTTGAAAACTCTTCTCGCAAGGATCTGACCACTGAAACTTGACTTTCTTCTGAGTCAATTTGGATATAGGGAATGCAATAGAAGAAAATCCCTCAACAAACCATTTGTAATATCTAGCCAAACCCAAGAAACTCCTGATATCTGATAGAGAGACAGGTCTGGTCCATTTTCTTACTGCTTTGATCTTTTGAGGATCAACCTTAATTCCATCACCGAAAGTGATATGACCAAGGAATGCTACTAACCTTAGCCAAAATTCACACTTACTGAATTAGGCGGACAACTGATGATTTCTGAGAGTCTGCAATACTATTCTGAGATAGTCTGCATAATCACGCTCACTACGGGAATAGACCAGAATATTATCTTTGAAGACTATGATGAATATGTCCAAGTACTGCTTGAACAAACGGTTCATCAAGTCCATGAAATCTACAGGGGCATTGGTATGATTAAATGACATAAGTAAGAATTTGAAGTGACCATATCGAGTACGAAAAGTTGTTTTCGGAATGTCACATTCTCTGACTTTGAGTTGATGGTAGCCGGATCTGAGGTTTATCTTCAAGAAATAACTGGCACCCTGAAGTTGATCGAACAAGTCATCGATTCTGGGAAGAGGATATTTTTTCTTGACTGTGACTTTATTAAGTCGACGATAATCAACACATATTCTGAGAGAACCATCTTTCTTGCGCACGAATAAGACTGGTCGCCCGATGGGGACACACTGGGTTTGATGAATCCCTTAGCTAAGAGATCCTTCAACTACTCTTTCAATTCTCTGAGTTCTGCTGGTGCCATTCTGTATAGCGGAATAAATATAGGCTGAGTATCTGGAAGAAGATCAATGCCAAAGTCTATTTCCCTTTCGGGAGAAATTCCTGGAAGATTTTTGGGAAAGACATCTAAATATTCATTCACGACTGGGACTGAATCAAGACTGGGAGTTTCATAACTAGTGTCCTTAACTCAAACAAGATAATAGAAACATCCTTTAGATATCATTTTCCTTGCCCGAAGGTAGAAAACAAAAGCTGAAGTACTACCCCTCCACACTAGGACATGTTTATTCAAAAACTGGAACTAGACTTTTCTATTTCTGTAGTCAATTATGGCATAGCAGGAATGAAGCCAATCCATGTCGAGAATGACATCAAAATCAGTCATCTCTAATTCGACTAAGTCCGCTAAAGTGACTTTCTAAAATATCATAATCGGACAGTTCCTGTATACCCGTCGAGCTATGATAGTTTTACCCATATGGGTAAATACTGAAACGGGCTCTGCTAGAATTTTGGGACTGACTCTGAAATCAACTGCTATATAGGGAGTAACAAAATACAAAGAAGCTCCTGGATCTAGAAAAGTGTAAACATGAACATGAAAGATATGTAACGTACCAGTAACCACATCAGGAGAATTTTCCTGATCTAATTACCTGGACTGGAGAGCATAAAGTCAATTTTGGCATTGCCCACTAGTATCACTGAAGGTGGCACCCTGCTGATTTGGGCGATCGGACTGAGATGGGGAAAGATTCTGCTGACCCTGAGGAACTGGCTGAGGACAGTCTCTGACTCTATGGCCCGGCTTGCCACATCCGAAACAAATACCACTGTCAGCTATGCAAATACCCTGATGGTGCTTGCCATAAGTCTGGCAAAAAAGATAGGTGCAGGCACTACTAACACTGCCCTGAGACTTAGAGCCTGGCGCTCTATCTCTATTACCATCTCTGAATCTAGGAGATGGAGCACTAGCTGAAGAAGAAGCTGGAACTGATAACTTAGGACGAGACTGAGAACGGTTTCCTCTTTCTAATATAGGCTGAGCAAAGTTAAAACTACCCGTCCTTGCTCTCTTATTCTGCTTCTCCCTCATTTTAATCTTTTGCTCCTCTATCTGCTGAGCATGAGTCATAAGCCCGGCTATGTTTATGTCACTATTCAACATCGCAGACCTACACTCGTTGACCACATTATCATTCACCCCAGAAACAAACTTACTCATCTTGGCCCTGCTATCTGCAACCACATGAGAAGCATATCTGGCTATTTGAGTAAACTTAAGAGAATACTCTTTCACTGTCATGTTGTCTTGCCTAAGGTTGATAAATTCTAACACTTTAGCTTCTCTCATCTCTAGGGGAAAGAATCTATCTAAGAATGCAGTAGCAAACTCCTCCCACTCAATAGGCCCTGCATTTACAGCCCTCTCTGACTTTCACTGTTTGAACCAAGTGTGAGCAACATCCTGCAACTGATATGCAGCTCTCTCAACACTCTCACTAGAAGTAACCCCTATGATGTCCATAAACTTCTGAACCTGATCAAGGAATTCCTAAGGTTCC
This sequence comes from Capsicum pubescens, assembly GCA_030864215.1. NCBI lineage: Eukaryota > Viridiplantae > Streptophyta > Magnoliopsida > Solanales > Solanaceae > Capsicum > Capsicum pubescens. The sequence goes on along the minus strand of CM061546.1, from coordinate 136,608,412 downwards.
TCGTCTGACTTAGACCCGAAAAGGGATGGAGAATTCATTCGGGTAAAGTCCCAAATCCTGGATGTTGCTGAATTGGACACTGGGTTGTTTGAAATGACAGATGGTCATTCATTCTGAGCAGCAACTAACTGAGAAAGAGTAATGAATGCAGCTCTGAACTCTGCATGAGAAACATGTTCGCCCAAAGGTTCTTCGGGATGAGGGGTTGACTGATTCCTATTTCTTCTTTTAGGAGGCATATTCTGTAGAAGAAAGGGAGAAAAGGATAAGACTGAGAGATTGACTTGAGATTATGCTCACTGGCACGATATGAATATTGAAAGAAGGGAAACTTTTCCTAAAACATCTTATAGCCTCTTGTACATAAATGTGAAGCGCAACGCACCTATGTACAAGACTCTACTAGATGTGGCTTTCAGACTTCCTAGGACTTTATTAAACCTAAGGATCTGATACCAATTTTGTAACGCCCTTAATCTGGTACCCAGAATGCAACACGAGGCTCATGACCCCGAAGGATCACAAGCTAACCCATGACTGATATCTGTGCCTGAACACTGCATAATATACGTATAAATGCGGAAATAAAGGTTGTAAGGCCGTAAGGTTCAAAACTATAACATAACTGATAAAATATAACATATGGATGGGGTATGAAATACCTAAAATAACTTAAATAAACTGTCTGAACATACTATAGTCTGAAAAGCCTCTAACTGATTGTACTGTCTGAATAAGGAGTTGATGGGACATGTCCCCAACTAACTCAAATTACTAAAATAAATTAATTAATGGGATAATAAAGTAATGTTCATGTCCTACAAAGATGATAACTCACTTCTAACTCTGACTGCGGAGACTGGAATGCTACTGATGCTCTAGAGCTCGTGCTTCTGAAACTATGGTATAAAATACCATAGTGCAAATGCATCAATACGTTTGAATGTACCGGTATGTATGTGAGGTAGGTTGAATGCAAAAGTGTTCACATGCATGAACTATAATAACTGACTGCATAACATGAACATGAGAGTACATGCATGACTACATAATAACTATAACTAAGTTCGTGATAACATGATTACTGAGTCTGAGTACTGATAACATGAGATACTAATAATTGTATAACTGAAATAACTAATACTGAGAGACTATATCTGACAGTCTAGTTTCAAATGGAACTAGCTAAGTTTGGTACTATTCTGAGTTGACTGTATCTGACAGTCCTAAATTTTGTAGAACTATCTGAGTTCTATTATTGAGAATGAATGACTGTAACTGACAGTCCTGATCTGTAACTGAAACAGTGGGAAGTAGTCAGATAACCGACATGCCCCAAATAACGCAATATAGCTGAGTTGGGGTCCAATTTGTAACCACAATTAGAAGGGTGTCAATACCGCGCCACTAGTAAGGACAATCTATAAATAACCCTCATATATCAGGTAACTTTAGTGAGAACGGTGGGAACCCTCATATAACAGGTTAAGCCACTTTATCTACCCTTATATAACAGGCTATGATGTCTCAACCTACTCTGGCTACGTAGTTCTGGAACGCAAGGATTACTTCTAAGAATCATACCCTCATAAAACAAGTGGGTTCCCATCCTTGGGTTCACTCGGTGCTAATTTCTACTCCCATCTGAATAGACACTGAACTTGATTAACTGAACTGACTAGACTGAGTTAACTGAATTTCCGTGGACTGACGGAATATTACTGAGATTACTGAGTTTTCTTGATTTATGAGACTGACTAAATTTTATGGATCATGGCTTGACTGAGAGTACTTGAAAACTTGACACTGATTCTAGGCACACAGCTAAATTTTTGGGTACAAATACCCCCAGGACTCGATAGAAGGAAACTGACAAAGCATGACTTTCTTGACTACACGACCAACATCACAATCCATAATACAATAAGTTGGAGATTTTCATGAAGTACAAGTTCTAAAGCACCACAATGGCTACACATATATCCATAATTCTTTGGCTAAGACATTTCATCAAACACTGGACATGCATAAACTTGTACATAAATGGGGATTTCATATTATCATACTAGTATGGCACTTTTCCTTCAGATAGGCATTTAATCGAACACATGGGGAGCATGCTTTGGTTATACAATCATCAACACATCTGATAATCATGGATACATCATCAACGTGTAAATTTAAGGGTTTACCATGATTATTATGGAAAACACCACATCCTAGGGTCAATCATTGGAATATGTAATTTCAAACATGAATCAAAAAAGATTCTTGAGCTTCATGGGTGAAAGGGACCCATGAATCAACACATGACATACCTGGGTTGTGAGTTTCTTGAAGTTCCTGGACTTGAAGAACTTGAATATCTTAATTTCTTGAAGAAGGATTTGGATCTATTTCTTGGGGATTATCTTTGAGCGAAAACCTTTATTTGATGTTGTAGATGGATAATGAACTTATGAGCCTTGATCTGATATAATTAGGGGTTAAAATGGGTGGAAAAAGACCCAAATACCCTTTTAAAAATGACTTTAAAATAACTAAACGAACTATGTGACGGTGGGTGTGACGGTCCGTTGTTGGGTCGACGGTCCGTCGGTCCTGACCGTCGTACCTGGGCAGAATAGGGTTTCACTGCCTCTGTTGTGATGGCTTGGGTGACGATTCGTCGCTAGCTCGATGGTCCGTCGGCCTGAGCTATCACCCTTAGGCAAAAGGTGGTCTCACTGCCTCCGCTACGATGGTTTGGGCGACGGTCCATCGCTAGCTCGACGGTCCGTCACTAGCTTGACGGTCCATCGGCCCTCATCGTTGCACCTGGACTGTTTTAACTATGTTTTGTAAAACGGTCATAACTTTCTACCCCGCTACCGAATTTGGATGAAATTGGTATCGTTGGAAAGCTAATTCAATTTCCCACATGACAAAAAGTGAAAATCTTAAAAATTCCACATATATAAATGTGGATTCATCTTTCAAAGTAAGTTTCTAACATACTTGGGACGATTTCAAGCTAAATAGAAGTATGGGGTATTACAATAATGCATCACGAGGCATATACACAAGTAAATATAAGTAATACGTTGGCGACCATACGCCAACTGGTGCATAAAGTAAAGAAATCATCATGTCATCCCATACTATGGGATAGTACACAAAAGAGAGATAATAATAAGTCATTTAACCAACAACATATCCAAATCTTATCATTATTCAACCGTATTCCACTCTTGTCATTAATTGGTCATTTTTCTGAACTTTCATTTGTTACCAACATTGACCACATACCCATATTCCATACAATTACCGACATTAGCGACTTATCATCAATACCCATTAGCCATCACTTATTAGCTAAGTGAGGATCATTAACTAGTCCATTAGATTCCTAGCCATCATATAATTATAGTCATCTATTAGGTAACTATTCACCACATAGCCATTTTAATAGCCAACACTCCTTAACTAACCATTATTTATCATGAACATTACTCACTAAGTGAACCCTTATTTTACAACTAGTTTCCCACTTACCAACAAGTCTTGATTAATCAATTACACAATACACATCATGAATCCTTAGTTCTCATTTACCTTTATCTACACCACTTTATATGCATTTAACACTAGTGGGATGCATCTAGAATTCTAATGTCATATTCCATCCACATTACACACATAGAGATATATATGTATATATAAGTGTAAAAGTGTCATACATAGGGCTAGCCAAACTCGAAATGGTAGATGTACACGTAGGCACATCAAATAATTATTCTTCGGCCTTGTCGGGTATATTAGCATCACCATAATATCCTTCAGCCTTGTCGGGTATCAAATCATCATCAAAATCTCCTCCGACCTTGCCGCATATCAATATCATTATCATAATATCCTCCGACCTTGCCGGGCATCAATATCATCATCATAATCTACTCCGGCCTTGCCCGGTATCAATATCATCACAATAGGCAAATTAATATCAATAATAAAGAACAAGCCCCACAAGGTCTAAAGTAAATGACAAGACACACGAGGGCTTAATTAAATGAACATAAAGGAGAAACAAGGAAGAGTATACCTCCATAATTCATCATTCGTCATCAATGTCAATTTACCAATAGATATATGAATATATAACATGAGCATTACAAACTATCATAGGATTTCAAGCATAATTCATAGCTACTCATAGCATTAACAATTATTTATCCAACAACCCATATACATCACTACCAATGTCATAACTAAAATCCATTTACTATGATTATCCAATATGCTTCCAAGGGACCATTTCCTAATCCTTTAGTAAGCATCTAAAGTCTTCAAAGGAACTACATCAATCTAAACTTAAGGTGGGTCAAGAACCCCCTTCTAACTACCCAAATACATTCTAAGTTCAACATCTACCTGAGACTAGTCTAAGGAATCTAAATAAACTCTTAGATGTATAGAAAGCCACCAATATACCTAAGGTAAAGGTCTCTTCAATACTCTACACCTAATTCAACCGTTGTATTTAAAGAACTTCCATTAATGTAAGCAACTAGAGTTAACTTACCCATAACATGAGTGACAAGGTCACTTACATCCAACTAGAATAACTAAGGCACCACATGCTAGCCATGGGACATGAAGTCCAATTTCCCAAGGTTCAAGCCTACAAGTCAAGTATTCAAATCTATAAGTTCAAGTGACCTAAACGATGCAACTAATCCAAAGTGTTACCTTTTATCAATCCAACACCTAAAACCCCTCCCAAATCTAACAAGATATCACAATTATACTATAACATAGCTCAATCTAACAAGGAATAATCCTAACCTACCTCAAATCAAAAGAAAGCTCACGAAATGCTAAACCTTCACTTTTCCCTTTCGATAAGCTTATTCAAGGTGCCAAGCAATCAAAAACACAATCTACACATAATAACGAGAACATCAATACTCATATTGCACCATTGTTTTTTGGGTCAAAAAACGACAGCAAAAACCCCAAGTGGGTCCCACTTATGAAAAACTCATTTTAGAGGTCAACCCAATGTTCATACACCATCAAGGAATCATAATCCACAAGAAATAGGTAAAACCCGAGCTTATTTGGGGATAAATAAGGCCCTTAAGTGTCACGAACTAAACCAGGGCCTGGCTATGACGGGTATCTCAAGTTCAACAAGGACTGGAGACCACCCTCTGCACCTAGCCAAACAGAACACCATACCCCCAACAGTAGATGAATTCTGAACATATAACAAGATAGCATAAGATAAGATCAAAGAATTTAAGATATGTCCATGACCGTTAACCAATAACCAACCAATCAAAATCACTACCCAAGTCCACAGTAATCCACAAAGCCTTCTAACAAAACCAAAATTAATAAAGTGTCAGGACTTGCCCCCGATCCTGACAATGACAATGCCAATGTTAATGATAATATTAACTCTCAATTCTAATATATGAAAGGAAACTGATGAAATATACATGTTTTCCAGAGAATGGAAGCTCACCATTTCACCACCACCAACCGACGAATCGAGCCAATACACCTAACACTGCATAGGAAAAGTAGAAATATCTCTGATTCCTGCATCACATGGAGATACAGAGTCCAGAGATGGTTAGTGGGTTAAGCACTAGTATGTAACTCGGGATATGAACATCAACATATAAATACATAATAATATGTAGAGAATGGAATCAAGGCTTAGATGCACTTTAAAACTTTAGCCTAGATAGTGCAGCTCAACCGTCATAGCATAAGAAGGAACCCACAGGCTATATAGGTACGATGCTTCCCTAGCTGGAAGGGCCCGAGTGTGTGTAGCTGCACGAATCAGAGGATGTATCTATGCACTATAGGGGACTCGAAACTCCCGACATACTAAGGTGACTGAAGCACCCAATCATGTAATATGCTATGGGGGACTCAAACTTCCTAATCATATAATAATAATAAAGGAGACTTAAACCTCCCGATGATTTAGACCCCTGCACCGGCTAGCGCAGTTTCTGGTGTTGGTCCCTCAGGACCTCCACTTTCATGACTCATCTACACCACCATATTAAAACCTAATTAAATCATTTGTCATATATTCCCATTCATTGAACTATAAAACACATTTAGGCATATTTTGTTGGTATCGTCATACCAACTACACTTGCAAAGTAACATCAACATGCTAAACCAATTATCATCACTTGGGGAAATTTACACTTTTGGTTCAATTATACATTAGCTTGGGGAATTTCACAACCCCATAAGGATCAATTAAAAATCATTATGCTTCATTACTTTTTCACATTTGCAATAGTTAAAGAGTAGTTCAATGTGCATACTTTTCATATTCAAAATCAATTTCACAATATGGGGTTGAGGTCATTATTACTTTAATGGTCAATATTCACAAATTGGGGAAAATCATAATCCCCTAGTTTATTCACCATACCCATGCATCCCACAAGTTTAAAACCATAAACAAAGAATGGCTAATCATATGTAAACCATAGGAAAACATTATTTGAAAAACAAACATTCAAACCCTCAACCCATGTTCCAAAACCAACACCAAAACCATATGAATAATACTTTAAAACATATACTTTTAAAAAAGTAACAACTGGGGAAGAGTAACATGCCTGAAGGATTCTCAATTATGGAGAAGAAACCATGAATTGACCCCTAGATGCTCAACCTAGAGGAAACTCTCGTTTGTTTTACTTGAAGGAATTTGAGAGAGTAAAGAGGGTGTATTTGATGTGTATCATGGATGTAAATAGGGTCCCAAGTATGTTTATAGGTCGTGGGTTATTATTGGAATAAAAGGAAAATATCCAAAATACCCTCATTAAAAAGATGGAAAATAAATCGCCAGTCATTATGGGTGACCCTATGTCTAATAGGGCGCCTTACGACTCATTTCCCCTAAGTCATAGTCTGTACATTGTCCTAGACGACCAACACTGGTTTAGTTACGAGTCAGACAATATGACTCGTTAGGGGACCCTATGACTCGTAGGGTCCTAATCGTCTCCAGGTCAACAACACTTAGAACATATACTAATTTGACCATAGTTGGGACATCACGACTCGTAATGAGTCCATACGACTCATTAGGAGCCACTAATACTCAGAACGAAAAACTTAGCCACACACGCTGGTCAGGTTACAATTTGGGTCCTTACGACTCATAATGACACCTTACAACTCGAAGGGTGAGTCATAACAAGAACAGTAAGGATAAAATTTTAGAAACTTTCAAGGACCAATAATCTTGGTGTTGCATCAAGCTAATTGGGATTTTGGTAATAAGTTCAAGAAATTCAAGCATGAAATGAAAGAATCCATACGTCAAATCTATTTTTAATCATGAAAATATATGTTAACTAAGCTACCAAGACACTCCCAACACTTAATTTGAGTTTAGCAAACCATTCTAGGGTTTCTTGGTCTCTAGGAAGAGAGAAAAGTGCCCAAAACATAGACTAAAGGACCTTTAAATACCTAGCCCAGGTAAAAAGATATCGCTATCATACACCATGGACTGTGATCGTCATTGTGCAATCCCCATGGCCTTAGCTGCGATTGCCATTGCACCAGAAACTTAGAATTTTTCTAAGTTTCCAACGATACCTCGAGATACATCCAAAATTTGATATATGCAAATGAACTATGTAACCACACTAAATTAGATGTTTCAAACGTGTTTGTGAAGTTGGATTTTCCATCCAAGGTCGTTTTGACCAAATTTGGGTCCCCCACCTAATCTTCCAATTTTTCAACTTCCGATCAATAGGTCAAAATGAGCCTGAGTGCATTGGGACCCAAGACAAAGGTCTACCTAGCCTAAAATTAATATTCCAGAGCTGCTAGAGCAATCGAAATTTGCATCTGAGATAGTTTTACTAAGGTTTTTGCTCGACAACCATTTGGAACCAGCAAAGACTTATAAATAGGGAATTGACTCTAAAAAACAAATGAACTTCCTGGTAACCGAGCTATCAGTTCCAGCAAGTTATAACTGACTTAAAGAAGCTATGGAAAAACTCTAACGATGAAAATAAGTAAAAATGTGGAAAATGACCTCAAGGGTCATTACAATATCCACTACTAGAGGAAATTTCGTCCCCGAAAGTTAAAGATGAGAAAATAGCTGAAGTTCGAACAGGTGAGGACATTGGGCCCGCATCTCACTCTCGATCTCCCAAGTAGCCTCCTCCACTTGGCGGTGCCTCCACTGAACCTTAACTACAGGAATTTTCCTAGTACGCAACCGTCTCACATCACTAGCCAAAATAAGCACAAGATCCTCCCCAAAGGACAAATACTCATCTAACTAGACTACGTCCCATCTAAGCACATATGATGGATCAGGAATATACCACCACAACATAGAGACCTGGAAAACTGGATGAACATCAGCAAGATTTGGAGGTAAATGTAACTCATAAGCTACCTCACCAACTACGCGAAGAATCTCAAAAGGACTAATATATCGAGGGTTAAGCTTACCCTTTCTCTCAAATTTCATCTCCCCCTTTATAGGCGATACATGAAGGAATACGCGACCACCAACTTCAAATCTTAAGGCATGAAACCTATAATCTGCATAGGACTTCTACCTACTCTAGGCTGCTTTCAGCCTATCTGAAATCACCCTGACTCTATCCAGTAAGTCCTAAAGCATATATGTACCACGAGGCCTCACCTTGGAAGTCTCAAACCATCCTACCATACAAAGCCTCAAACGGCACCATCTAAATACTCGAATGATAACTGTTGTGATATATGCAAACTCTGTCAAGGCTAAGTGCTGATCCCACTGGCCTCCAAAATCCATGACACAAGCTCAGAGCATATCCTTAAGTACCGAATAGTCCACTCGGACTGACCATCGGTCTATGATTTACAAGTTGTACTCAAATCCACCTGAGCACCCAACTCCTCCTAAAATATTATCCAAACCTCAAAGTGAACACAGAGCTACGATCTAAAATGATAGAAATGGGCACCCCATACAAACGGATTATCTCCCAAACATAGATATGGGCAAATCTCTTAGTGTTGAAGGTCATCTGAATAGGAATGAAGTATGCTGAGTTACTCAAATAATCCACACTAACCCAAATGCCATCGAAACCATAGGAGGTACGGGGCAATAAACTAATGAAGTCCATAGTAATTCATTCCCATTTCCACTCGAGAATAGGTAATCTCTTAGTCAAACCACTAGGATGCTGATGCTTGGCCTTTATTTGGTGACAACATAGGTAATAAGCTACAAAGTCTGCCATATCTCTCTTCATGCCACTCCACCAATAATGATGCCTCAAATTTGTATATATCTTGGTTGTATTGGGATGAATGGAATATCTAGATCTACGAGCCTCATGCAAAATTGACTGAATTAATTCATAGATCTGAGGAACAAAAATACGGCCATCAAACCTCAAAAACCCTCAGAATAAATAGTGTGCCTTTTGGACTCACCACTTGACACCTGATCACGAAGGGAGCAAAACTTCCCATCTTCATACTAACAATCACGGATCTACTCAAATAGTAAGGACCTCGCCTCCACAATAGCCAAAATCCTCCAAGGATATGAAATATCAAGGCAAACCATCAAATTGGATAAGAACTAAATATTTATGCCAAAGGCCTCTGAGAAACTAATATGCAAGACAAACTACCCATACTCACTACCTTGCGACTCAAGGCATTAGCTACCACATTATCCTTACCTGGATGATATAAGATGGAAATATCATAGTCCTTAAGCAACTTTGTCCATCTACATTATCGAGCATTAAGCACTGCTAGGTCATAAGATGTTGAAGACTGCGATGATCAGTGAAAATCTCATAATGCATACCATAGAGATAGTGCATCTCAATCTTAAGCATAAAAACTACTGCTACCAACTCTAAATCATGAGTGGGGTAGTTACGCTCATGCACCTTAAGCTATCTAGAATCATAAGCGATAACATGACCTCGTTGCATCAAAACACAACCAATACCAACACCAGAAGCATTACAAAATATGATGAATCCCTCACCCTCAACAAGAAGGGCCAACACAGGAGCTGAAGCAAGGTAATCCTTGAGCTTTCCAAAGCTCGACGCACACTCCTTGGACCATTTGAAAGGAAACTCTTTCCGAGTTAATTTGGTCATAGGTGCTAAAATAGTAGCAAAGTCCACAATGAAGCATCTATAATAACCGGCAAACCTAATAAAGTTACGAACCTTAATAGAAGATGTAGGCCTAGCCCAATTATGAATCACCTCAATCTTTGTTGGATCTACCATAATACCATTCTTAGACACCACATGGACAAGTAATGTCATGGACTCAGGCCAAAATTCACACTTAGAGAACTTGGAAAAAAACTTGTGATCTCTCGGGGTCTGGAGCATATCCTCAAATGTTTTGCATTCTCCTCACTACTTTTTGAATACACAAAGATGTCATCAATGAACACAGTCACAAAGGAGTCCAAATAAGGGCTAAATACATGGTTCGTTAAATCCATAAACATTATTGGGGCATTAGTCAACCCAAAGGACATCACTAAGAATTCAACATGACCATAACCCCTTGAAATAAGTATCCTATCACAAACATAAGCGATAATCCCTATCGGCTCGTGGCTAACAGCTTCCGTCCACACGACTAGGGGCATGCCAGGCATGTCTAAGGTAACAATCTTGGCAAAACAATCCATGACCACATGATAGTAGGACAACTAGTCCATTTCCAGAATTATATCAAAATATAGCATATCCATAGTAAATAAGATCAACACAAGTATCAACACCACTAACTGTCACAACATATGATCTTAATACTCAATCCACTACTAAAGAATCACCCACGAGAGTAGATACGTGCAAAGACACAGATAATAAATTACTATTTAGCTCTAACTGTGGTGCATAATAAGCAGAATTAAAGAATAAGTGGATCTCAGATCAAATAAAGCAAGAGTCGACTTGCGGCACACCAAAATCTCACTTGTAACTATAGAATTTGAAGTCTTAGCCTCGAGCCTAGCAGGTACTGCATATAACTAACCACGCCCGTCACCTAGTTGGCCACTTAACCGACCTCTTGTCCTGCCTACCTAATAATCTTCTCGAGCACCCTGGTAACAACCCTTATGATCATGAGAATTACCTCTACCAAGGGATGAACTGCTCTAATAGGGCTAGCACCCTGAGCTGAAACAACAATCGCCGCACGACTAGGGTAATCACGCAAATAATAGCCAGGAAGTCTACAAGTAAATAGGAAATCTGAGCAGAACTAGAACCAACAAAATCGGCTGACCTAAAATAACCACCACATCTAGAGTGGACCAAAATCAACCCCTCAAAGACTATTAACCACCTATATTAGGGTGACCACTAGAACCAGATTGACCTCTATCAGTAATCTAAATAGCTGCCTGAACTGGTCGACTAGGCTGACTCTGGGGCTCAAAAAATGGATACGAAGGATACCCAATAGTAGAACTACCACCTCTTAATTAGGAACCACTATGGCTCCTATTGTATACCCTGAATCTAGGTCTCTTATCACTACCCCTACGACTCTCATAGTTCACCTCTTCCATCACCCTAACATGATTCAAAACCTCAGCAAAAGTCCTACCCGCAGCAACTAAACTTTGAGTAACCTTATGAATGGGGAGTCTCAACCTTCTAACAAAGAAGCAAACTCTCTCATACTCAGTGTCTAATATAGAAGTTGCATTCCTGGCTAACTCATGAAAATAGGCCTCATACTCAGCAATTATCATGAAGCCCTGCTCCAATCAGGAGAATTGACCCCTAAATCGATCTCTAAGGTTGTACAACTTATACTTCTCTAAGAACATCTCGAAGAACTAAGCCTACGATAAGGGAGAAGATCTCACTAGTATAGAATCCACATAACCTTTCCACCAATAACGAGCAAACAAATCCAACTAAAATATGGTGTAGTCCACACTATGAGTCTCAACTAGTCTTAAACCATGAATCCTATCCTCACAAATAATAAGAAAATCATATGCATCCTCGCCATGAGCACCAAAAAACCTAAGCGGAGCTAACCTTAAGAATCTACCCAATATCTTCTACTCTTTAGAAAACCTAGCAGGCTGGGTCACAACTGGTTGAACAACTACCAATCGAACAACTATTGGAATAGGAGAAACCTTAAGTTTGGGAGTCGCAGCTATAGGATTCTCCCCCACCTCAATAGCACTTTAATTAGTATATCGTGCACCATCAGATGGAGCATTATCAACAATACCCAATAGATAAATCAAGGCATCTCTGAGCAATGGGGAAAGAAAAAAACCTAGTGGAGCCTAGGCTAGTCCCTAGCTCACCTCTATCTATGGTAAAAGAATCTCTATCTCAAGTGTAAAAATAGGGTCTAGGAAAGGCATCCTATCTTGGCCCCTATCTGGGGATACACCACGAGGTTTTCCTCGGCCTTTAGGTCATCCACAAATAGGAGTAGGATCCCTATGCTCAGTCTTAGAACCCTCATCTCATGTAGCGGTAGCATGTGACCTGTCCATCTACTAAAGAGTAAAGTCAAGGGAATATTCTACAAACCTACTATGACTCTTAGCATGATATGAGTGAAAGAAGTGAAGAACTCCTAAGAATGTCCCTTAGCCTCCTAAGGATAGGAAATAGATGTCAATATTCCGATCTATGGGACTCTACTAGACACTTTTCTTGTACCAATAATACCGGTGAAACTTAGGCTCTGATACCAATTTGTCATGACTCAATTTATCAGTCATGATGACACCTACTAAATCCCGCCAGTAGGTAAGCCAATACCATAACTTGTAGCTAACACAATGGGTTAATTTGGTAATAAATACCATCTTAGGCTAACTTCAATAAACATAAGTTAATATATAAACAAAGTGTTTTAAAGTAGATAAAGAGTCATAATAAGATACCAATCCCACGACCTAGTAGATCTAGTACAAGAGCATCTAATGTTAAGAGTACAACCCAAAAGATTTAGAATATAGTGAATATATTTGTCTTAAATACTAAAGACTGGATATAAAAGATAGAGGTAAAATAGGCGACTCAAACTCCATGAGCTCACCCTATGTCCAAAAATCAATCACCACACGAGTAATGATCAATGAAAATAGCTAGTACTCAGATCTGCACCAAAAGGTACATAAGTGTAGTATGAATATCCAAACAACAGGTACTTAGTAGGAATCATCAACCAACTGAGCTAAGTCATGATATAAAGATGATATAATACAAGATAATCCTAAGTAAGTCAAGGTACAAAATTGAACCTGAATCATCTCCATCACCACTATATATAATAAGTAATTAAACTGAAATAATAATACAAAATATGGCATCAACACATACCAACATTGTCGTGCATAAGAAATAGATAATTCAAAACCATAATGCATCATAAGGCATATACATAAGAAAGCATAAGTACAAGTTGGCGCCCATTCACCAACTGGTGCATAAAGTAAAGAACTCATCACTACATCCCATACTACAGGAGAGTACACCTGAGAGAGATAATAATAAGGCATTTAACAAATAACGTATCCAAATCTCATCATTATTCAATCGTATTCCACATTTGTCATTAATCGGTTATTTTACCAAACTTTCATTTGTTACCAATATTGACCACATAACCATATATCATACAATTACTGTCATTAGATATTTATCATTAATACCCATTAGCCACTATATATTATCTAAACGAGGATCATTAACTAGTCCATTAGATTCCTAGCCATCATATAATTATAGTCATTTATTGGGTAACTATTCACCACATTACACATATTTCGGCATTCTAATGTCACATTCCATCCAAATTACACACATGGATATATATATAGAGAGAGAGAGAGATAGAAATATAAAAGTGTCATACATAGGGCTAGATGGACTCGAACCAGTAGATGTACATGTAGGAACATCAAATAATCATCGTTCGACCTTGTCGGGTATATCATCATCATCATAATATCCTTCGGATTTTTTGGGTATCAATATTATCATAACAATGTCCTCCATCCTTGATGGGTATCAATATCATTATCATAATATCCTTCGCCTTGTTGGGTATCAATATCATCATCATATTCTCTTTCGGCCTTTACGGTTTTCAATATCATCGGAATAGGCAACTTAATGCCAATAATAAAAAAAAAAGCCCCACAAGGGCTAAAGTAAATGACAAGCCCCATGAGGGCTAAAGTAAATGAACATAAAGGAGAAGCAAGGAAAATCATACCTCCATAACTCATCATTCATAATCAATCAATTTACCAATAGATATCTGAATATATAACATGAGCATTATAAACTATCATTAGGTTTCAAGCATAATTCGTAGTTGCTGATAGTATTAACAATAATTTAGCCAACAACCCATATACATCACTTCCAATAACATCGCCAAAATCCATTTACTATGATTAACCCATATGCTTCCAAGGAAGCATTTTAAGCGTCTAAGGTCTTCAAGATAACTACATTAATCCAAACTTAAGGTGGATCAAGAACCCTCTTATAACTCTCCAAAAATATTCTAAGTCGAACTTCTACCCAAGACTAGGCTAAGGTATCTAAATAAACTCTTAGATGTATAGCAAGCCACTAATACTCCTAAGGTAAAGGTCTCTTCCATACTCTACTCCTAATCCAATCATAGTATCTAAATCATTTCCATTAATATAAGAAACTAGAGTCAACTTACCCATAACATGAGTGACAAGGTCACTCACATCCAACTAGAGTAACTATGGCACCCTCATGCCAGCTATAAGATATGAAGTCCAATTTCCCAAGCTTCAAGCCTACAAGTCATGCATTCCAATCTATAAGTTCAAGTGACTTGAATGATGCAACTAATCCCAAGTCTTACCTTTTATTAATCCAGCACCTAAAACCCCTCCCAAATCTAACAAGATATCACAATTATACTATAACACAACTCAATCTAAAAATGAATAAGCCTAACCTACCTCAAATCCAAAAAAAGCTCATGAACCTCTAATCCTTCACTTTTCTCTTTCGAGAATCTTGTTTAAGGTGTCAAGCTATCAGAAACACAATATAAAATTACAACACGGACATCGATACCCATATTGCACCATTGTTTTTGGGGTCTAAAAATGACATCAAAAACTCCAAGTGGGTCCCACTTATGGAAAACTCATTTTCAAAGTCAACTCATTGTTCATACACCATCAAGTAATCATAATACTCAAGAAGTAGGTAAAAATACAAGATTATTTGGTGCTAAATAAGGCCCTCAATCTATTTAGGGTTTTGGTCAAAATTCAAGAAATTCAAGCATAAAATGGAAGGATTCATACCTCAAATATATTGATAATCATGAAAATATATGTTAACTAAGATCCCAAGACTGAATTTGAGTTTACCACAATATTCTAGGGTTTCATGGTCTCTAGGAAGAGAGAAAAGTGCCCAAAATGTGGCCTAAAGAGACTTTAAATACCCATCCCAGGCCAAAAGATGCCACTATCACACACCATGTACTATGATCGCCATTTTGAAAATGTCATGGCCCTAGATGTGATCACCATAGAGAAATCATGGTGATCCTTGTGTGATTGCCGTTGCACCAAAAACTTAAAATTTTCCAAGTTTATAAGGACACCTGGGGATACATCCAAAATCCGATATATGCAAATGAACTATGTAAACATACTAAATTCAATGTTTTGGATGCATTGACAAATTCAAATTTTTCATCCGTGGTTGTTTCAACCAAATGTGGGTTCCACACCCAATCTATAAATTTTTTAACTTTTTGACCAATAGGTCAAAATGAGCTCGGATGCATTGGCACCCAAGACAAAGGTATACCTAGCATAAAATTAATATTTTGGAGTTGCTGGCATAGTTGTAATTCACATTTGAGATCATTTTATTGAAAGTTTTACCCAGTGGCTATTTGAAACCAGCGAAAACTTCTAAGTAGGGAACTGACTCAAAAAACCGAATAAACTATCTGATAACCAAGCTATGAGTTCTAAAAAGTCATAAATAACTTGGGGTAGATATGGAAAATCTCTAATAGAAAAAATAAGCAGAAATATGGAAAATAATCTGAAGGGTCATTATAGTGGGTTTAGGTGGTTCTTCCACATGGGGTACCGGATCCAAGTCAGAGCACCCTAAAGTGAGAATGACTTTCTCCTTCCATTTATTAAATTGGAATTCTAGAATTTTCATGAATTATTTAAATTGGAAAAGTATTTTGAACATCAAATCAAGAATGCACATTCGTAATCTATGAAATACATAATCATCAAAGTAAATCATGTAAATACCGATTTGAAGTAAATTCTAAACCTTACTATGGGTAAAGGTTGAAACCCATGCATAAAATTTTATTAACTTTATCAATCTAATAAACCAAATAAATCTAGAAAATAATCTTTACCTATGGGCATAGGATGATTTTCAACCAAAAGGTTTACTATCTTGCTCCAGTTAATCTAACCAAATTAGTTACCTCGCTATGAGGTAAGACTAATGTTTTGATAAGATAATTGAACTTTATTAGACGTGGTTATAATATCTCCAATCACTTAACTATATGTGATTAAAGAACTTAATTTTCTTTATATCATATACTACGGATGTTGTGGTTAATTCAAATATATGACAAAAAAACTCAAAAATGACATCTTCAAATATTTCACTTTAATAATTAACTTAATTAAATAGTTAATTAATTACAATGCTAAAATCGATTGAATAGGTGGGGTCTACATCAAAGAAATTTGATGCACAAAGTGTCTCATGTTAATCGAGAAAAATCGCACAACAAAAAAATAGACTGAGCCTACATATCCTTCATTGAGATGATAATTCTTAAAATAATGACATTAAATGTACAAATAACTAAGTTCACATAATATTGCCATGTACAGTACTAGTATTTAAACAAGAATTTATCATAATTAATCCTTAACAAGTTCCTCATTCATACAGTAATTCTCAAAATAATAATAAGAACAATTTTAAACAATAGAAAAAATGCATAAGTATCGACCAATACGAATTGCGATTTTAAGAAATAGATATCAAATATCCAAATAATCATCTTCCATCGGTACAAAATCAAGAAACATATTTCCATGTAATTGTATCATATTTATTAGATCACCGTGATAGATTATTGACAACAAATTTAAGCTATGAGCTATTTGTGAATTGTCACAATCCTAGATGACCATGAGTGACACCCACACTAATATTCCTATAGGAGAACTATCGAACCCAAACCATTGCCTAATTATTTAGTCAACATTAAGATGAGATTATCATAGAAACAAAATTAATGATAATAAATCTAAATCTAATTATTATTAATGTGGGATAGTAAAATTTCTAAGACCCGAAAGTCATCATACAAGAACTTCTAAAATGAAAATCATGTCTAAAGGAGATATTCAAAATAAAAAAAAATAATGTCTCATTGCTCGAATATATGAGCCTGTAAAACTTCAATGCTTTTATTTCAACCCTCCCACATTCGTAATGTCGATTTTTGACTTGAATTATGATTAGGTATGTTAAAGGGGTGTTTTGGGAAAGCTTTAGAATTTTCTAAAGAGGTTTGGGGTCATTTTGGGACCACGAGGCAGTAAGGGTCCGTGATATTAGCGTGCCATGGGGGTTAGCCTCTGCGATATTAGCATGGCATGGAGGATACCCTCTACGATAGAGGCATGCCACGCTGATGTTTTAATTTCATCCTGTTTTTATTTTTTTTCACTTGAAACAAGGTGCTTTTGGTATTTTTACCCCTTGTACAACCTTCAAACATAAAATAACCTCATTCCCTTTAATTTTTAAAGATTAAATCATTCTCTTTCTCTCTCAAACTCAAAACTCAAAGAACATTCAAGGGTTTTACAGTGAATTCTTCATCTTGACTCCAAACTTCAAATTGACTTTAATTTTTTGTGTATTTATGGCATGTATCTCATTCCTAAACTTTAATGTTATATTGTGGCACTTATTTTATCATTATCCATGTATTGTAAATTGATGAGTTTGAAATTAGGTTGAGGGATTTTGATTGGTACTACTTGAATTACTTTTCCCATTTTTAAATTTATGATTTAAGCTTTAAATTTATGATTTTTGGATTGAATGGGTACATTGTTATGGTAATTGAAATGGGGAACATAGGTTTCCCCAAATTGATGACTTTTTGGCTTGGTAATGGTGTTAACCCCAACCCACTGTGTAAATTTGTTTTTTGAACGTGGATAGTTGAATAATTCAACTTATTTATGAGCCCATTGAATTATTGGTTAATTGGTTAAAATGGATTTAAAGAGCGTCTTTGGCGACCATGGTTTGGATTTTAAAATAGAACTTTAGAGTTAAATGGTTACATAGATTGGAATGGCATACTTATATATTCTTGAAAGCATAATTGGTATGACGATACCAAGTGGTAAATGTTGTAATATAAGACTCATGGGTTAATAATTGATATTATATGCAAACTATTTTAATTTAGGCATTAAGGGAATTGTGTAGCTCACCGTGAAGGTGTAGTCCCAAGGGAACTAACACTAGAAATCATGTTTTCCAGCATGGGGGTCTATATGACCGAGTGTGTGGTACATATTATAGTTAGAATGGCTAGATCCTTGTTTTCTTTAGCCCTTCTTTCAGATTTTTTTATTCTTGTAGCTAACATATACTTGGTCTCTTTCAGTAGGGGAGCTAAACCCATATAGCTCGTGGGTGCCTTTAGGATAGAGTGAGCAACATAGTTAAGGTTATTGGTTTAAACTCTCATGTTCATGACCCTTGTACCTATCCTGGCATCCTATATTACGTATATAAAAGTGGTGCGTATGATTTTTGATTGGTTTTTGGCATTGGCATTATTTTATAACTTTTCCTGAGTTACGTACCAATGCTTATCCTACTGACCATCCTTAGACGCTATATCATTTCATGATGTAGGGTCCAAAGGGTTTCCATGTTACTCATGTACAGTGTTAGGTGACTCGATATTCCTGTGGATCTGCTTTGAAGTGGTGAGCCTCCATTTTTTGGAGGGATATGTCATTTTTATTGGTTTTTTAATTCACTTAGTATTTCTTTTTGTATACTTTTGTCATATTCTGGAGCATATCCCGACTTAGTTGATATTTTAGTGTTAGAGAATTTTGTGGACAAGTGTGGGTTGGATGTTTCTTTGTCTCTTAGTCTTATTTCATTTATCTATACATCTTATTTTAGTTTTTGGTTGGCTTTTGTTGTATTAGTTTATTATATTCTAGATATTAGACTAAGGGGGTGGTCTCTAGTTCATGGTGGGATTGAGATACCCATTACGGCTAGTCCCTTATTTGGGTCGTGATAAACTTGGTATCAGAGCATGATTCAAGGTCTTCAGGTGTCCACAAAGCTATGTCGAGTAGAGTCTATTTTATGGGTATATAGCGTGCCACACTTATAAGGGGGAGGCTACAAGGAAATTAGGAATATTTTCCTTTCTTGTGTTCTATTCTAGGATATAGAGTCTAGTACTATGAAACTTCTTTAACTCCTGGCTTACTCGCATTTCAGATCATGCCACCCCAAAGATCTGACATTCATAGAAACTCTTCTAGATCCTCCATTCTACCTAAGGAAAATATGGAGGGAACCCACATTATTTATGAATTGTAGGCCCGATCTAAGGTCCCTGTTTCTAATTGTACTTCCCCATATAGAGTTCCATCGGTCCCTACAATTCCTCCCCGTTCTTCCCAGGCTGGTGACACTCATGCTTAGTCACCCCAGGGAGATATTTCTAATCATGTTAGTTCTGTTTCTTATTCATAGGAGGTCACTCGAGTTGGCAAATTTATGAGGTTGAGTCCCCCAACCTTTATAGGCTTTAAGGTTTAGGAAGATCCTTATGGGTTCATTAATGAGATGGAAAAGATTTTCAGGGTGGTGTATGCTACTGATTCTGAGGGTGTAGAGTTTGATACATATAAATTTAAGGATGTAGCTTATCAATGGTATGAGGAGTGGAAATCTATGAGGGGTGATGATGCTGAGTAGGCAGTATAGGATGAGTTTTTAGGTGCCTTTCTTGATCACTTCTTTTCGCAGGAGTTAAGAAATGCTAAGGACAAAGAGTTTGTGAACTTGGGGCAAGGGAAGATAAGTATTAAGGAGTATGCCCTAAAGTTTCAGCAGTTAGCCTATTATGCTTAAGGAATATACCCTGAAGTTTCTACAGTTGCCCATTATACTCCGGAGTTGGTGTCTAATATGAGATTCTGAGTGAGGAAGTTTGTGTCTGGTTTGTCTCGTGATTTGGTGTTAAAGTGTAAGGCTTCCATATTGAATAATGATATAGACATATCCAGGCTGATGGTTTATATAAAGTAGGTAGAGGATGAGAAAAAAAGCAAGTATATATGGGAGAGAGACAGAGTAAGAAGTTTAGGTATTCATAGTAGGGAACGAATTAGTAAAATAGTGGGAGAGATAGTAGATAGTGGACTAAGAAAATGAATTTAAGGAATTCTTATTTGATGGCCAGTACTCCTTATCCTAAGCCTTTGGGTGATCGTCGCTTTCAGACTAGCAGTGGTACTAGGGCATAGGTTACCTCAACTTAGGCTAGTGGAACTCAGTCAGCCCCGCCTTATACTCCTTGATGATTTTGTGGACAACTATACGTGGATATTATGAGGAGGGAGGAACTTGTGTTTCAATTGTAGTCAACCTGGTCATCTACAGAGAAATTTTCCTATAGCCAAAGTTTTCACTGGAGATAATAAGGTTTCCATCGCCACTTCTTCAACCCTGGCACCTAAGGGCACCACTTCTGGTATCGGCACTGACCAAAATCATCTCTATACACTTGCTACTCGATAGGAATCTGAGGCATCTACAAATGTTATCATTGTTATATTACTGCTCTACTCTCATGATGTTTACTGTTTGCTTGATTCGAGTTCTTCCCTATCTTATATGACTTCTTATGTGGCTGTACACTTTGTTCTTGGTCTTAAGAATATTTTTGACCCCTTTTCTGTGTCTACTCTGGTGGGTAGTTTTATCATGGCAAAAAAAATATATAAGGGTTGTTTGGTGTCCATCTTTCATAGAGAGACATTGATGGATTTGGTAGAGCTTGATATGGTGGATTTTGATATGATCTTGGGGATGGATTGGCTCCATTAGTGCTATACTTCTCTGGATTTAGGATCTAAAAGGTCAGTTTTCCATTTCCTAATGAACTTATGATTGAATGGGAGAGGAGTTCCTTAGTGCCCAAAGAGAGGTTTATTTCCTATCTTAGAGCTCAGAAAATGATTTCCAAAGAGTGGTGGTATCATTTAGTTTGATTTAAGGATTCTAGCTCTAAAAGTCCCACTTTGCATTCTATACTAATGGTTAATGAATTTCCTAAATTTTTTCTCAATGATCTTCTTAGAATTTCCCATAATAGGGAAATAGACTTTGGGATTGATCTTCTACCCGATAGTCATCTTATTTACATTCCCCTATATAAGATGGATCCTACTGAATTAAAAGGGCTTAAAGAGCAGTTAAAGGATCTTCTTGATAAAGGGTTCATTCGTTGTGGTATTTCTCCGCGGGGTGCTTTTGTACTTTTCGTGCAAAAGAAAGATGGGTCTCTTTGGATGTGTATAGACTACCATCGGCTAAATAAGGTGATAGTGAAAAATAAATATCCTCTTCCTAGGATTGATGATATTTTAAATCAGCTTCAGGGTGCTAGGTTTTTCTCTAAGATTCATCTTCTCTCGATCTATCATCAGTTGAAAATTTGGGAGGTTGATATTCCCAAGACTACTTTTTGAACCTGGTATGGTCATTATGAGTTTTTGGTTATGTCATTTGGGTTGACTAATGCTCCAATGACTTTCATGGATCTTATGCATCGGGTGTTCAGATAGTTTTTGGATTTGTTTGTTTTTTCATTATTAATGACATCTTCATGTACTCTAAGAGTGAAGAGTATCATGCCAATTACCTCCGAATTGTTGCAGGCTCTTAAAGACCAGAAATTATATGCAAAATTTTCTACGTGAGTTTTGAGTGAATTTTATGACTTTTCTTGGGTATGTTGTTTCTAGTAAGGTGTAAGACCCCGCAAAAGTTCCCTCGTAGTCTGAGCCTTAGAGCGTGTCAAGTGAAGTGTAATTCCAGCCTTAAAAGATTGAGAAGTGGCTTTCCAAGTGATTAGTGTTTTAACTTTGATTGAGTTTTCCTAAAAATAACTTTATATCATGTAGAGAATTGAATTAGCTTTCCAACGATACCAATTTCGTCCAAATCTGGTATCAGGGTTAGATGTTATAGCTGTTTTACTGAGAGTTGTCGAAACTGCCCAGGTGCGACGGACAGGTTGACGGACCATCGAGCTTGCGATGGACCATCGCCCGAACCGTTGTAACTAAGGCAGTGACTCTCTCTTTTGTCCCAAGTGCGATGGCAAAGATGAAAGACCATCAAGCTAGCGACGGACCGTCACTAGGATCGTCGCAACTAAGGCAGTGTGGCTTTTTTCTAACCAACATGCGACAAACGATCTGACAAACCGTTAGACTAGCGACGGACCATCACTCTGACCGTCGCAAATCCCGTTCAGTACTTTTAAGTTATTTTTCAAAGAATTTTTTGGGTCTTTTCCCTTTTAATACCCTGATATATTCAAAACTAAGCAGAGCCTCATTATCTCCCAAAACATCCAAGAGGTAGGGTTTCTCCCTCAAGAGAAAATCCAAAATCCTTCTCCAAGAAATTCAAGAACTCTCCATGGATTCTACAAATTGAGCTGAGATTTAAGTTCCCCAAATCCAAGGCTTCAAGAACCCTCTCTCAAGGAGTAAGAAGAAGAGTTTCAAGCCATCTTGTTCATCTAGTTTCACAGTCTAAGGTGTGTGAGGTTTGAACAAGGACAGTTCTTTCATCTTTGTTCCCAAAACTTGTTTTAAAATTACAAAGATATATGACTTTATGAGTTCTCCTATGAATTTGAAGTGTGGGTTCATACCCGATATTACTATGTGTGAGATTTTGAGATTTTCCATTGTTCTAGAAATTGAAGTACATGAGTATGTTGAGATTTTAAGAAAAATTGTTGAACATTCCAGATTTTTATAGGATTTGTGTATCCTTATGACATCTAGTATGCATTTTGGCGATTCTTATCTTGAGATTTTAGTTTTTATGAACTTTTGTGCTATAAGCATCCATGATTTGAGTATTTTGAGATCATTGAGAAAGTTTTGACCTTAATGGTCATAGTATCTTTGAAATCCACTTTACCAAATGAGACTACAGATTTTATAGTTGGGTTCTTATGAACCATGAGATTATTTTAAAGTGGATTTCCCTGAGATTAGCGTAGCTAACTAAAGGGAGAAGTATTTATCATCGAGTTGGGTAAGTTGCTACGGTTTCATACCCCAAAACTATGTGCCACCGTAGGATTAAGATTTATGGGCCCGAGGCCGAGATAAGTGATCACTGAGTTGAGGTTATACTCCCTGGCAAGAGTATGACGTCTCTCCCCAACATGAGGTTTCTTTCTTAGGAGGACAAGATGTTGGACTCCATGTAACTCGCATGGTTTATGTCGGTTAAGAGAACCTCCCTTGAGATAGAATATTTTCCATAAAGTTTTGAGATAAGTGATTTGCCCTAATAGTAATATTTTCAAAATAGTTTCTTGAAGTAAAATTTTCCCAAGAAGAAAGTAGTATTCTTTACTAGTAAGAGTTATAGAATTCCGAGTTCCAAGTGTTTTGAGTTTAAAAAAGTTCTAAGTTCTTGAGCATTAAAGAAGTTTTCTCTCCATGAGATATATGCATGAGTTTGAAAGTATTGTTTAAAGATTTCTTTAGTCTTCGAGTAATGAGAATAAGAGAAGAGTTTAGATTTTAAAGCTAATGTATAATGACTCACGATATTTGTGTTACATGCTTCATTCTACATGATTTATGAGCTTTATATTGTAGACGTATTCAAGATATGTGAGTCATTCATATTTCCATGCATGATTTGATTAAAGAGTATTGATATTGTTTTATACAAATTCATACACCCCCATATACTCAGTACATTCCCAAGTGTTGATCCATATATACGTCTATGTGCTACATTGTCTTATAATGTAGGTTCAGGTGCTCAGTGCTAGCCTCTTCAGTGATTTTCAAGTACCTTTGTCTATATCTCTACAGTGGTGAGTCCTCATGGTTTGAGGACCTATCTTTAGATATTTCAGTATTGTTAGTAGACATATTATTACTTTCAGTTTAGTTTGAGTCAGTTGGGGACCTGTCCCAATAGCTCTCTAGTAGACTTGAGTAGTGGAGGCTTTGTCAGACTAGTTATCAAATTGTTAGTATGTTGAGATTTCCAGTATTATGGTTATTTGGACCAAGTATTTTCTATCATTTGATAGGACAGTGTCAGTATTTTGTTTATTTCTTCTCAAAATAAGTTATTTTATGTAGTGACAGGCTCAAAGGGTTAGCTTAGGGATACTTGTAGCCTTAAGCACCGTGTGATACCTCGATAGGACATTTTGGGTCGTTACATAAGGGTATCAACATGGATACACAAAAAGTTGAGGCAATTAAGAAGTGGACTAAACCCACGACTCTAACCGACACTAAGAGCTTCTTGGGATTGGTTGTGTATAATAGGAGGCTTTTTGAGAGTTTTTATTCTATTGGTGCTTCATTGACAAGATTGACTCAAAAAAGGTTAAGTTCTTGTGGTCCGATGCTTGTGAGGGTAGCTTTGAGAACTTGAAGGATAAGTTGACTTCTGCGCCAATTTTGACCTTGTTGAGCATACTGATGCTTTTGTTTTTTACTGTGATGCATCCTATGTGGGACTAGGTTGTATTTTGATGTAGTATGCTAAGATTGTAGCCTATGCATCTAGGTAGCTTATAGTTCCTGAGAGGAGTTACCCGACTCACGATTTAGAGTTGGCGATAATGGTCTTTCCATTACAAATCTAGCGCCATTATCAGTATGGAGTACATGTGGATATCTATTCAGATTATAAGATCTTGCAGTCTGCATTTATACAGAAGGAATTGAATCTCAGGCAAAGAAGGCGACTTGAATTGCTTAAAGATTATGACATAAATCGCACTACCATCTAGGTAAAGATAATGTTGTTGTTGATGGTCTTAGCAGGTTATCCATGGGGAGTCTATCCCATGTTGATAAGAATAAAAAATGGTTGGTGAAGGATATTCATAGGTTAGCTAATTTAGGAGTTCGTCTCTTGGACTTAGGGGATCGGGGAGTTATTGTTCAAGAAGTGGTTAAATCATATCTTGGTGTTGAGGTGAAGGCGAAGTAGGTTTTGGATCCCATACTTATGCGGATTAAGGATGATATGGCTCAACAAAAGATTATGAATTTCTAGATTGGGAAAGATGGAATCTTGAGGTATCAAGGGAGGTTGAGTGTTCCTAATGTTGATAGGCTACGGAAAAGTATTTTGATGGAGACTAATGAGTCTAGATATACAGTTCATCCGGGTTCAACTAAGATGTACCATGACTTGAAGAAAATCTACTGGTGGAATAATATGAAGAGGGATGTGGCAAATTTTGTGGTTTGTTAGCATGTCAAGGTTGAACATTTAAAGCCTGGTGGCATATCTCAAGAGTAGAGATGCCCATATGGAAGTGGGAAATGATCAATATGGATTTTTCTATAGGTCTTCCGCGGTCTCGCAATCAGTATGATTCTATTTGGGTCATTGTAGATAGAATGACTAAGTCTTCTCATTTCTTGCCTATAAGGACTAACTATTCAAGAAAGGACTACGCTAAGTTGTTCGTTAAGGAGATTGAGAAGTTGTGTGGACCATCGGTGTCCATTATTTCAGATCGTGGTACGTAGTTTTTTTCTCACTTTGGTATTTTTTTAGAAAGGTTTGGGTACTCTAGTGAACCTTAGAACCGCTTTCCACCCTAAACGGATGGACAAGCAGAGCGGACTATTCAAACCTTAGAGAATATGAGAAGGGCATGTATGGTTGACTTTAAGGGTAGTTGGGTTGGCCTACCTCTTATTGTTTTTGCTTACAATAATAGTTACCATTCTAGCATTCATATGGCTCCTTTTGAGGCTCTCTATGGTAGTAGGTGCAGGTTTTCTATTGGGTGGTTTGAGGTAGGTAAGACTAGGTTGTTTGGTCCTGACTTGGTTTACCAAGCCATGAAGAAGGTGAAGGTAGTTGGAGAAAGACTTAAATTGCCCAAAGTCGCCAAAAGTATTATGCGGACGTGAGCTGAAGGGAGTTGGAGTTTGAGGTTAGTGATTGGGTATTCTTGAAGGTGTCTCCTATGAAATGAGTCATGAGGTTTGGGAAAAAGGGAAGCTTAGTCCCTGTTATGTTGGTCCATACCAAATTATAAGGAGAGTTGGGAATGTCACTTCTGAGTTAGAGTTACCATCAAGTTTAGCTTCTATTCACCCTGTTTTCCATGTGTCTATGCTGAAAAAGTGTGTGGGTGATCCTTCTCTGATAATGTCAATTAAGGATGTTGGTGTTACGGACTCTTTGTCTTATAAGGAGGTCCTGATTGAGATATTGGATAGGCAAGTTCATAGATTAAGGACTAAAGATGTAGCTTCGGTGAAGGATCTTTGGAGAAACCAAAATGTGAAAGAAGCTACATAGGAAGTTGAGGAAGATATGAAGGCCAAATACCCATTCTTGTTCCCCGAATTGGATGAGAGTGCTTAAGGTATGAATTTCATTTTTCTCTTGTCACATTTTGAAATTTGTCATTTGATTCTAGTGGATTCTTGCTAATGTCGTACTAAAAATAGCCTAACTCTTCATTTGGGGATGAATGATCTTGGGGGAGGGGGTAACGTAAGACCCCGTAAAACTTCAATGATTTTATTTTGACCGCTCCCACATTCTTAATATCAATTTTTGACTTGAATTATGATTAGGTATGTTAAATGGGTGTTTTAGGAAAGCTTAGGCATTTTTGAAAGGGTTTTGGGGTCATTTTGGGATCCCAACACATAAGGGTCCGCGATATTGGCGTGCCACAGAGGTTAGCCTTCGTGAATTGGCATGGAATGGAGGATACCCTCCACGATATCGACGTTCCATGTTGTTGTTTTAATTTCGTCCAGTTTTTGTTTTTTTTCACTTAGGATAAGGGGTTTTTGGTCTTTTTACCGCTTGTACCACCTTTATACATAAAATAACCCCATTCCTTTCAGTTTTCAAGGATTAAATCATTTTCTTTCTCTCTCAAACTCAAAACCCAAGGAACATTCATGGTTTTACAGTGAATTCATCATATGGGCTCAAAACTTCTAATTGTCTTAAATTTCTTGTGTATTTCAGGCATGTATCTCAGTCTCAAACTTTAATTTTACATTGTGGCACTTATTTAACATTATCTATGTTTTATAAATTGATGAGTTTGAAATTGGGTTAAGGGGTTTTGATTGGTATTAATTGAATTACTTTACCCATGTTTTAAATTGATGATTTATGTTTTAAATTTATGGTTTTTCGACTGGATGGATGCATTGTTATAGGAATTGGAATGGGGAAGATGGATTTCCCCAAATTGATGACCGATTGGCTTAGTAATTGTAGTAACCCCAAACCACTATGTAAATTTGGATTTTGAACATGGATAACTGCATAATTCAACTTATTTATGAACCCATTGCATTGCATTAATGGATAATTGGTTAAAATAGATTTAAAAAGGGTTTGGGTAGCCATAGTTTGGATTTAAAATAGAACTTGGGAATCAAATGGTTATATGGATTTGAATAGCATAATTATATAAGCTTGCAAGCATAAATGGTATGATGATACCAAGTGGTAAATTCCTTATATAAAACTCATGGGTTAATGATTGAGATTATGTGCAAACTATTTTAATTTGGGCTTAAAGGGAATTGTGTAGCTCAACATGAAGGTGTAGTCCCGGGGGACTAAATTTGAAAAGTACATTTGCTAGCGTGGGGGTATATATGATCATGTGCATGGTTCACACATTATATTTAGAATGGCTAGAGCTCCCTTGGATTCTTGGTTCGTGCGGTTAACACGCGCGGGGGCTGCGGGAGGGCTGAACCCATATAGACCGTGGGTGCCTATAGGATGGAGCGAGCTATATAGTTTAGGTTAATGGTTTAATCTCTCATGTTCAGAACCTTTTTCCCTATCCTGGAATACTATATATATGTATATGAATGTGGTTCATATAGTCTATTGACTGGTTTTTGGCATTGGCATTATTTGATTACTTTCCTTGAGTTACATGCCAGTGCTTATCCCACTGACTGTCCCTAGGATGCTATATCATTTCATGATGTAGGGTCTGAAGGGTTTTCTATTTCTCCTATGAAGCGTTAGGTTATTCGATATTCCCTTCGATTTGTTGTGAAGTGGTGATCCTCCATTCTTTTGAAAGGCCCTATCATTTCGCTGGTTTATTTATTCACTTAGTATTTTTGTGGATACTTTTGACATAGTCGGGGGAACGTCCCGACTTAGTTTATATTTTGGTGTTAAAGGCTTTTGTGGACAAGTATGGGTTGGGTGTTGCTTTGACTCTTAGTTTTCATTTCGTTCGTCTATACATCTTATTTCAGTTTTTTATTGACTTCCATTGTATTCTTTTATTGAGTTTTGGATGTTAGGCTAAGGGAGTGGTCTCCGTCTCACGATGAAATTGAGATATCCATCATGGCCAATCCCTAGTTTGGATCGTGAAATCAAAATATGGACAATAACAAATATGATGATCTATGGCAGACTTAAGATCGAGTGCTCACCCTTGGATCGAGACCAGCTATCAAACACTAGAGGCAAGGTCGTGTTTGAGCCTCTGGAACATTTTCTGCATTCAACAAAAGAAGAGTATAGGGTAGTGTCAGTACAAGCCACTACCAACTGGTAGGTATCATAGGTAAACTCAATTTAATGGTGTGTATACAAGATAAATCAAATACCAAGTAAACAAGAATCAACACATAGTAAGTATTTAATTAATTGAGAAATACATCAATGACAGGCCAACAATGCTTACAAACAAGCCACGTAACCATCAAGAGTATCAACCATACTGTAAACATCCACGGAATCAACACTAATACCATATGTAACAACAATGTCCCTCTAAACCTCGTAATTAGAACACCATTAGCTCGTTCTCAGCATATTAAACCACATGATCTCTTAAAATCAACACTAATTTGTACACATATGCTAAGAAACTTATTTTTCCCTAATTAGTCATGACCTGCAGGGGATACTCTAAGTCCATGTACCATGCCTGCGTGGTTCTTAATCCTCCATAAACAAGCAATATCAGTATCCATATTTGTACTGACATGGTACCTGATCCTCCATAACCATATTATATACAATTTATCAAATTCACACTATTTCTCATGAACAATATGACGTACTAAATTTACAAGTGCACATATTATCATATGGAAATCGATCATGTTTGATTTTCAATAATTATTCATACAAGTGTCAATAATCCAAATAACAATAAATTCAAGTATTTCTAGAGGCCAATCAACAAGTATCCAATTTAGGATCATACACACAACTAAATCAAATCTAAACTCCAATTAAACTGTAACCTACTTCAATCAAAGAATCCAATTGCAAGAAAATTTGCAGGGACCTTGCCCTTCCGTAAATCTTCCAAATCCTTAAAATCTGTTCAAATACATAATCTCCATAAGAGTATAAACTAATACTCTCTAACTAAAGTGGGTCATTATTCCACCCTCAAATTAAGAATTCTTACTCTGAGAATCCGAAACCTCAATTTTTCAAAATTGTGGATACAGATATGTCTAGAGTTATTACTCGGTTAATTTGTAAGTTACATTGGCAGTGAAGATGCCCAGCCTATTCTAATTGGGAATTAAAACAAATAATTATTGCCGCAAGTGGATATGTGTGAATGAATTGAGATTAGTTACCTAAGAAATATAACATTGGCCACTATCATTACTACGCAATGTTTGGATATCATTAATTTATCCTTATGTTGCTTCTTACATGGTTCCTTGCAACCATCATTAATTCACTAAAAAATAATTAAAATGAATCATCAAATAGTTAACAATACCTGAAGCTTTTCAATGCATGATGTGTTTTTCCTTTTCCTTTTTCTAACTATTTTCCCTTTTTCTTTCTTCATTTCTTCCACTTTGGAGAATACCAGTGTTTCTGTTTCTTCATTTCTTCCACTTTGGAGAATACCAGTGTTTCTGGTTTTTCTTTTATATCATCATTAACTAAATTAGGGCATTCTTCCTTTTTCTCATAAAAAATATTAAATAAATTATGAATTTCGCCCATTAACCCCTAACTAAATTAATTATCTAAAATACCCAAAACTTCTAATAAATCCTTGAAATTTATTTCAAACCCTATAGAAATAAATTAAAATTTTAAATTGGCTATAAAGTACATTCTGAACCTATTGAAAATATAAAAATACCATATCGAGAACATCTTGACCAAAAATTGATTGTGATTGAACTTAACTTTCTGAAAACTCAATAACCAAACTAATAACTT
Source organism: Capsicum pubescens (assembly GCA_030864215.1). NCBI lineage: Eukaryota > Viridiplantae > Streptophyta > Magnoliopsida > Solanales > Solanaceae > Capsicum > Capsicum pubescens. The sequence goes on along the minus strand of CM061546.1, from coordinate 136,577,729 downwards.
AAAAATCACTTTCGAACACCTCAAGAAGCAGTATTACCCATCCTCATAAGTCATAAATCATGTATACATACAATGAAAGAACTAAGATAGAGAATACAAGTAAGATTAACAAAACAACTAGGAGGGTCGTTACATCAAATATCAATTAAACAACAATTCATCCCCCAACAAGCAAACAAGAAACAAGAAGAAACATTAAGGAATTGTCTGAATCATCAAAAAGATGCAGATACTTGCTATGCATGTCCGCTTTGGTCTCCCAAGTGGCCTCCTCAATAGGACGTTCTTCCACTAGACCTTCACAAACGCAATATCCTTAGTCCTCAACTTACGGATGTCTCTACCAGGAATAGCAACAGGTTCCTCTTCACAAGAGTGGTTTTCCATCTAACAAGACTAAATCCCAACAAAATTTGTAGTTACCATCACCATGAAACTTCTTTAACAGAGATACATGAAACACATGGTGAACTCTTGACAAACTCGGAGGCAGTACCAACCTATAGGCCACCATCCCCACGCGTTGAATAATCTCAAATGATTTAATATATCTAGGACTAAGCTTACCTCGCTTAACAAAATGCATGATATCCTTCATAGGTGAAACCTGGAGCAACACTTGCTCACCCTCCATAAAGTGCATATCTCTGACATTTTGATTTGTATAGTCATTTCTCTTGCTTTGAGGCGCTATAAGTTTCTCCTAAATGAACCTAACCTTCTCCAATGAGTCTCTCAACAGATCAATACTCCACGATCTCACCTCAGAGGTATTAAACCACCCAATGAAATATCTACACCTCCTTCTATCTAAAGCCTCAAATGACGACATATCGCTACTCAAATGATAACTATTATTATATGAAAAATCATCCCAAGATAGGAATTAATACCACTAATCTCTAAAATCCATCACACATATACCAAGCATATCCTCCAATACCTGTATCATTCTCTCGGACTTCTCATTAGTCTGAGGGTGAAAAGTTATACTAAGATTCAACCTAGTACACAACTCCTCATGCAACTTCTACAAAAATGTAGAGGTATATTGAGTACCCCTATTCAAGAAAATGGAAATCGAGACCCCATGCAATCGAACAATATCCTTAAGATAAATCTTGTCTAAATTTTCTGCATTATAAGTCACCTGAGCTAGAATGAAATATGTAAACTTAGTAAACCTATCCACAACAACCTATATGGAATCGTACTTTCCTAAAGTCTTAGAAAGGCCAACCATAAAATTCATAGTTATCCACTTCCATTTCCATTCAGGAATGGGCATCCTCTGAAGAGTACCACCAGGATTCTGATGCTTGTACTTAATTTGTTGGCAACTCTGACATTTAGCAACAAAATCAACTATATCATGCTTTATTCGACTCCACCAGTAATGATTCCTTAAATTACAGTACATCTTAGTCGCTTTAGGATGTATAGAATACTTTAAATAGTAAGCATCATCTAGAATAGGAGGAATCAAATCATCAACACTAGGCACACAAACTCACCCCTTAATTTGCGACACACCCTCATCATCAAGAATGGCCTCCTTGTCTTTACTCTACAAAACCTTATCACAAATATTGCTCAACATAGCATCCTCGAATTGTTTAGCCTTGATTTGATCAAGAAATGTGGACCTTGCCTCTATAATAGCTATAAATCCTCCTCTTTTAGGCACCTCAAGTCATACAAACTTATTAACTTGAGTCTAAATCTCTTTAGCTAACGGACACCTGGTAGTATTCAAGTAAGCCAAGCTACCCATACTTGTTGACTTTCTGGGTAATACCTCAGCTACCATATTAGCCTTTCCTGAATGATATAGAATAGTAATATCATTATTTTTAAGAAACTACATCTATCTATGCCGTCTCAAATTCAAATCTCTCTATGTGAACACATATTGTAAACTATGGTGATAAGTGAATAATTCATAACGAACCCCATAGAAGTACTTCCTTCATATGTTAATAGCAAAAACCACAGCAACAAAATCCAAATCATAAGTTGGATAATTCCTTTCATTATGCTTTAATTTCCTCGAATCATAAGCAAGCACATTCCTTCCCTACATCAAAATAGCACCTAAACTAGAACGTGAGGCATCACAATAAATAATAAAATCCTTACCCTCTACAGGCAAGGCAAGAATAGGAGAAGTAGTCAACAAGGTCTTGAGATTTTAAAAGCTCTCCTCACACTCATTAGACCAAAAGAAGGTACATTCTTTTGAGTCAACCACATCATATGAGTAGCAATAGAAACAAACCTTTTCACGAACCTGTTGTAGTAACTTGCTAACCCTATAAAGCTACGAACCACTATTAGTGAAGTAGGTCTAGCCCAATTTTTAACCACTTCAATATTTTGTGGGTCTACCATCACCTGTTTCTTTAACACCATATGCCCCAAAAAAGGATACAAAAGCCAACCAGAACTAACACTTAGAAAACTTTGCATAAAGTTTTTTCTCTTTTAACAAACCCAAAACAATCCTTAATTTATTCTCATGTTCCTATTTTCTATTAAAATAAACTAGAATATCATCAACAAAGACAATCACGAAAGAATTAGAGTAGTTGGAGAAAATGGATGCACCCTGCAACTGGCCAAACAAATCATCGATACAGAGTAAAGGATACTTGCTACAAATTGTAGCCTTGTTTAACTATTTGTAGTCTATACACATATGAAGACTACCATTCTTCTATTTTACAAAAAAGATAGGTACATCCCATGGAGAGGCACTCGAATGAATAAATCCATTAGTCAACTAATCCTGCAATTGATCCTTTAGCTCCCTCAACTTAGTCGGAGCCATCCTATAAGGAAAAATAGAAATAGGACGAGTACTTGGATCTAGATCAATACAGAAATCAATGTTATGGTCTAATGGCATGACAGGCAAATTTATAAGAAATACCTCTTGGAACTCACACACCATAAAAACTGATTCAATAGGTGGAACCTCTACAGTAGTGTCCCAAAGATGTGCTAGGAAATCCAAACAACCCCTCCCAATTAACCTCTTTGCATGTATAAAGGAAATAAGTTTTATTAGAGCAGGACTATAATTACCCTCCCACTCAACTCTTTCCATCCCGAGCATAGCCACAGTCACTGTATTAGCATAATAATCTAATAAAACATAATACAAAGACAACCAACTTATTCCTAGAATTATGGCAAAACCTACCATGTCTAGAATCATCAAATTTGACCAAGTTTGATAATAAAACAGAACAAGAGTGATAAATCCTATAAATAATAATCAAATCACCAACAGGGTAGATAGGTGAATAGGGAAGTCAAGTAGATTAGACACTATGTCCAACCCCACAGCAAAATTTGCAGATGTATATGAGAAAGTAGAAACAGGATCAAACAATTTAGTGGACATCCAGTCACAAACAAGAATAGTACTTAAAATAACAATGTATAATGCCTCTACTCAGGACCACCTAGAAAATCATAGAAATGAGGCCTATCACCATTGCGAGCATCACCCCTACCAAGATGAGAACCACCTCAATAGGGCAAATTACCACCCCTACCTGCCGGTGACCACCACGCCCACCCTGGGGATGACCTCTACCATTACCACTACCTCTCTTACCTGCTAAAACTAGAGCTCGAGGAGCCTACAGCTGCACAAACTGACCATACTACCTAAATTAGGACAATACCTCTTATTATGACCAACTCTAATACATCCATAACATATACAATCCAATGTAGGTTACTAAGCTAAAAAGACTAAGTGAGGTAACCCCCAAAGTTTGAAGAAAGCTGACTAGACCCTGATGAACCCCAGTAGACACCTGCATCAAAGATTAAATGGGGAGATCAAGGTATCCCTGTGAACTCTAACCCCTAGTATAAGAACCATTGAAACTATCTCTTTATGGGCCTTCTTTTTTGCCATCTTGGCATAACCCTCTTGCCTTAAACCCTCCACCTTCTTAACAAAATTAACCATAGAAATACTTAATTGAAGATATCATTTGAAAAGCAAAAATCTGGAGACCTATATTCAAATCCTTCATAATGAGACTGTCATGACCAAACCAAGGCCTGGCCGTGAAGGGTATCTCAAGCCCACCATAGATTGGAGATCAGCCCCACCGCCTAACCTCATGAGCACAAAAATAATGGTAATGCGGAAGCCAATTAAGAGTAATAAGAATATGAATAGATAACTCAAAGAAACTAAAAGTCAAAATAATAACCAACCCACATCAGTCCACAAAAGCCTTTAAAACTAGAATAACATCTAAGTCGGGACATATCCCTAACTATGACCAAAAAAATCAAAAGTACAGACTCAATAAAAAAGAGTAATGAAATAATAAAGCCTTTCAAAGGATGGAGGCTCACAACTTCACAGAAACTCAACGAATGCGCTAAACCACCTAATGCTACACAGAAGCGATAGAAATGTCTTTGAACCCTATGTCATGACCCAATTTCTCAGGTCATAATGGTGCCTACCATAATCGGCCAGTAGGCAAGCCAACTCGTATTCCAGAATGGCTAGTAACGGACTACTTAATAATATAAGAAAATGAATGCGGAATAAATAAAACCAAAATTAATACATAATAAAACCCCAAAACCTGGTGGTATCAGTACAGGAGCTTCTAATATAATAAAAGTACAAAAGTGAAATATCAAGAGAAATACACCGATACAACTTATCTCTAAATACAACATAGAAACTAGTCTAATACATAAGAGAGAGATAAGCAATACTCCAAACATTAGAATCTCACTCTAAGTCTCTGAACTACGGATGCTCCGCATAATGCACACATCAATGGAGATCACCCATACTATAATTTGTAGGCAGCAGAAGTGTAGTGTGAGTACCAAATGAATGATACTCAGTAGGCAACTGCCAACTGAGATTCAAAGATAAAGAAGATATATACAACACATAAACAAAATGAAAACTACATCAAAAAGTTAGAAATCATATGAAAAGTCAATGAGATAATAAGGAACAACTATCTTGTTCGTGTCCAATAGACCCACATAATAAGGCTAAGGAAGTATCAGAGTGAACTATCCTATTTCAGCCGCATTCAATAGACGTCAATACTATATCGTATATCCCAAGACAATATACGAATGAAGAATGAAATAAAAATACATAGCAATGTACAAGTCCAAGAAATGAATATACAATATGAAGAAATGAAGGAAGGGATATACGGTAGTTCCATAGCTTTATATAGCTAGATATATATATACATACATATATATATACACATATATATACGTATATATACATATATATACATATATACATATAAAAATAAGTTTATCTCAAAGCACAACCTAGATCATCATATCCTTATTCTAAGACCTCATTATAATACTATCAAAATTTAACACTATCATGCTCAGGGTTTTTAATCCACATGTCTAGACATGAAATAATCGGGTATAATAATTCTATCAGAAGATAAAACAGTCCATAAAAATACCACAAATCTCAATACCTGATCTAAAACAGGCCATAAAAATACCACAAATCTCAATACCTGATCAATGGCCAATCTACCATAAGCTAGCCAATATAATAATCATAACAATGATAATAACAATATCAATAACAGTTTGAATAACTGGATACTCCGAACAACAAAATACTTGGTCGAGCCTATACATACCACCACCGCCCCAGTCTCAGAAGTTTCAATCAATATACAACAACATAAGGCATATTGTTCACCCATATTTATGTAACTGTCCCATACCGACTGATAGACATAGGTGCATCCTGGTGATAGGCGATACACATGCAAAAAAGAATGTAAGGTACAAAATTAATATCAAAGTCTCATCATCATCATAACCATCTCTATCATAAATATTCATCATCAGAATAATCAACCTCCAGCCCTGTCAGGTATCAATGTATTATCACATTATTCTTCGACCTTATAGGGTACCAATAAATCATCACAGTTTCCTCCGGCCTTTCCAGGTATTAATATATCATCACAATATCCTCCAAGTGCATCGGGTATCAATATATCATCACAGTATCCTATGGCCTTACCGAGTATCAATATATTATCACAATATTCTTTGGCCTATCGGGTATCAATATATCATCACAGTATCCTCCGGCCTTGCCAGGTATTAATATATCATCACAGTATCCTCCGGCCTTGTCAGGTATCAATATATTATCACAGTATTCTCCGACCTTGCTGGGTATCAATATATCAGCACAGTACCCTCCAGCCTTATCGGGTATCAATATATCATAAACATTAATACATATGTATTTATAGATATATAATAGGTGCACAGGCTTAAGATCTGGCTAAAAAAAGATTATGAAAGTGTAGAAAGGGTCAGAATATCCCATGACCATGATAAGTGATAGGGTTGAATCATGAAGATCACCTATGATAATTAGCCCAACCATTTCTTCAAGTAATCATTATTCACTAAATAGCCAATATCTAGCACCTAGTCAAGATTCACCACTAGACCATAATCGCCAATAAAAAAATGTTCATTTCCAACCATCATAATCTCACTAGTCACCATCTAGGAAAAGACCACTAACCATCATTTAGACACTTTGTTTAGTTATCCACTAACATCTCTTATTATTAGCATCATTAATACACAAATCCTCGTTTAATCACTAATCAGCATCTTAAACTTGGTCATCAATAGCATATAATTTTCACCAATCCTTGTCATCATCATTATCCACGTATCATCCATAATCGCTAGCTACTACCATATATCAACTAGACAAGGTTCATTAACTAGTACATTAGATTTCTAGCCATTGGGTACTATAGTTACTTAATAGACAACTAGTTCCCACATAGCCTAAACCTTATTTAGGAAGAATATCCATAAGAACGTATTTTAGTTAGAATCACATCAATTATAGATATAATAATCAAGAACGTACTGAATCTATGCATGCCATCACCAGTATTCAATCAGAGGAATAATAAGGGTCATGTCGCATCTTCCTCCATCTCATACCGGAGAGATATGAATTTAAATATATATATATATATATATATATTAACTGTAACTGCCCCCTTTACAAGTTTAAACACTTCTCGAATGTCCAACCAATATCATAACATAGCCTTTGGCCCAATATGTGTCCTAAATAATCATAACATCCTAATCGCAGCCTTAGGCCCACATATGTATCCAAAACTCATATCAATTACCATATATATAAAACCATCTCATATTTATAAGCCATAGCATGTCTATAATCCTCTCACCTATAAGAGGCATCTCATATTTAGGAGGCATAATATCAATAAGCATATAATGTCTAATATATCTCATATCTATAGGACATACATCATGACTATGAGGAATATCATCTCTATAGGCATCATTATTAAGAGAAAAATCATCTTTAAGGACCCAACGTCATGTCTAAGAGTAAATATCATCTCTATGAGACAAATATCAAGTCTAAGAGGAAATAGCATCTTTATGGGTCAAATATCAAGTCTAAGAAGAAATAGCATCTCTATGGGTCAAATATCATATCAAAAATGAAGTAGCATCTCTATAGGCCTAATTATCATTATCCAGAGAAAAATACATCATTGGTCAATAAGCCACAAAGTAACTTTATACAAAGGTTTACTAACCTCAGCTACGCCTAACATCCGCAGCTAAGTCCACAAGGCTAACACAAGTCTTGGACTAAGTGGGCCCAATAATCCCACTTCTAATCCTCAATTTCCATAATTAGACACATTATGCCTAAAGGATAAGGTATCTAGTTCAACTTATAGATGTCAAGTAAGCCATACTCAAGCCTAAGATAGGAATTTCTGCTTCGGGTCCAAAAATGACACCAAAAACACAAGTGGATCCCACTTATGGAAAACGCATTTTGAGGCCAACCCAATGTTCACACATAAACAAGGAATTATAATATAATACCCCGTACTTCTACCTAGCTTAAAATCACCCCAAAAATGTTAAAAGATTACTTTAAAAGATGAATCCACTTTTATACATGTGGAATTTTCAAGATTTTGACTTTTTGTTGTGTGGGAAATTGAATAATCTTTCCATCGATACCAAATTCACCACAATACAATACCCAGGCGAAGAGTTCGAACCATTTTAGTAAGACAGTGTGCCATCTGAGCCATCAACGCGTCGCGGAGCATGCCAAAATGGCAATTGTCAAATCCAGTGAGCCTCTGCAATTATCGCGCATCGCACCAAGGATCAAATTCAGAATTATTCCTTTCCAGTGTCTCAACATGATACCACTGCATCGCAGTGAGCTTCCAGGTCCCATCCAGTATTGCAACACGATTTCACTGCGTCGCGCCATGATGCAATTTCTGATTAGTCATTTTCCAGAGATATGGTGTGATAGCTAGGTGCCCAAATTGGATTTCAATGACGATAAATAAAAACTTTCTAAGGGTAATTGGGTCTTTTTCGATGATCCAGATCAGCCTTTAACCACGAAATTATGCCCTAAAAACCCTATTATATCATTTTCCTCACTTTTTCTCATGAACAAAAAATCCTTCTCTCTCAAGAGGCAAAAACCCTAGCTCAAGAAATCAAGGCCAATTCCAAGAATCTCTCCAAGAACCTCAAGAACTTAGATTTCCAGGTATGTCAAGTGTAGATTCATGGGTCCCCTTTCATCCATGAAGCTCAAGAATCTCTTTTCTAAATCCAAGGATTTTGTATTTATGAATGTTCATGATTTATTTGAATTGAGATTCATGTTCATGTTGTTGAATTGAGATTCATGTTCATGTTGTTGTTGGGTTTTGATTCATGTTTTAAATTCCATGTTCCAATGATTGTTCCTAGTATGTGATGTTTTGCATAATATTCATGATAAACCCTTCAAATTTGCTAATTTATTTATGCAACCATGATAATTAGATGCATTAATGATGGTATAACCAAAGTATGCTCCCCATGTGTTTGATAAAATGCCTAGGTGAAGGAAAAAGTGCCACTATAGTATGTTAATATGAAATCCCCATTCATGCACAAGTTAATGCACGTCAAGTGTTTGATGAAATGTCTTAGTCAATGAATTATGGATATATCTATATAGCCATTATTGTGCTTTTGAAATTATGCCATGATTTACTATTATGCTATCGAGTCCTGAGGGTATTTATACCCGTTAATTTAGTTGTGTGCCTAGAGCCAGTGTTAGTTTCATGATAATCTTAGTCACGCCATGATCAGTAGAATTCAGTCAGTTACATGACTCAAAAAAACTCAGTAATCTCATGAACTCTTCCAGTTAACAGAATTCAGTAATATTTCGTCAGTCCACGGAACTCAGTGAACTCGTTCCAGTTCATCTCAGTATAATCAGTTCAGTGTCTATTCAGTTGGGAGTAGGATTTAGCATCGAGTGAACCCAAGGAGGAAGGCACACGCTAACAGTAGAGGGTGTAACCCTTTAGAAGCAATCCTTGCATTTTAGAACTATGTAGCCAGCATAGGTTGAGACATCAACACTGACAGTTTAGAGTTGATAAGGTGGATTAACACTGCCAGATGAGGGTCCCATCTCCTTTGGGGATACTACCAGATGAGGGTCACTCACATCTTGTCTTTACCAGTGGCGCGGTATTGACACCCTTCCAATTGGGGTTATAGATTGGACCCCAACGCAGTTATAACAGCTTATTAGGAGCATGTCGGTTAGATGACAACCTCCCACTGTCTCAATCTCAGTCTCAGTAATAGAACTCAGATAGTTCTACAGATTTTAGGACTGTCAGATACAGTTACTCAACTCAATATGGAACTTACCCAGTTCCATCAGAATCAAGACTGTCAACAACAGTCACCTAGTATCAGTTATATCAGTTATCAGTAATCCATGTTTCAGAATCCCCATGTTGCAGTTGCATTTATGTTTTCATACATGTATCCACACGAAGTCATGTTCATGTTCATGTTATCAGTCAGTTATAGTTCATGCATATGAACCCCATGCATTCAGCCTACTTTACTTGCGTACCAGTACATTCCCACATACTGATGCATACTTTTCTTCTGCGCTATGGTGTTTTATACCATAGGCTCAGACGCTCCGATTTCTGATCGAACTTAGCAGCTCAGGTTTCAGTCAGCAGTAGTAGATTAGCAATGAGTCCTCATCATTCGAGGATGCTTTATCATTTCAGTATTTCAGTACTTAGTTTATTTCAACAGTTGGAGTTAGTTGGAGACATGTCCCATCAACTCCTCATTCAGACAATTAGAGGCTTATTCAAACAGTTATTTCAGTTTTGGTATTGTTATACCGCATTTACAGTTATGTTTTAGTTTTGAACCTTATGGCCTTTCAGCCTTTTATTCCGCATTTATATAGTATATTATGTAGTGCTCAGTTATAGATATCAGTCATGGGTTAGCTTGTGGTCCTTCGGGGTCATGAGCACCGTGTGGAATTTCGGGTACCATATTCGGGTCGTTACACATAGCCCACAAGGAATAGATGAAAACTAAGCATACTTTGGGCTAAAATCAAGACCAAAGCTAAATTGGAGTTTTGGGTCCAAACAAAGTAATTCAAGTATGAATTTGAAGGATTCTTACCTTAAGTTCAAAGATATTTGCGATAAAAGATGATAAAAAAGCTCCCAAGTCACCCACCATGATCAATTTTGAGTTATTATACCTATTTAGGGTTTAAGCTCTCAAGGGTGAAGAGAAAATGACCCAAATCGCGACTATGGTGTTTATTTATAGACCCCAAGACAAAGAGATTCCACGATCACTGAGATGCGGGACATGATCATCGTGTCGCGATCGCCTCCTCCATGTCGCGATCCCCGTCGCACCAAAACCAGCAAAACTTAGAAAATTTTGAAGTTTCCAACAATGCCTCAAGATTCATTTAAAATCTGATTTTTGCAGATGAAATATTTAACCACACTAAATTTAACGTTCTGGATGCATTGGGGAAGATGGATTTTCAATCTAAGGTCATTTCGACCAAATGTGGGTCCCACACCTAAACTTTCAAATTTTTAACTTTTCAATCAATAGGTCGAAATGAGCTTGGATGCATCAAGACCCAACCAAAAGTCTACCTAGAAAAAATTATATATTCCAGAGTTGCTGGTACAATCAAAATTTGCATCCGAGATTGTCTCACTAAATTTTTTGCTCGGTGGCCATTTGAACCATGGAATACTTCTAAATAGGGAATTGGTTCTAAAGACCAAACGATCTGCCTGGTAACCGAATCGTTAGTCCCAGCAAGTCATGAATGACATGAGGAAGCTATTAAGAAGGTCAAATAGTGAAGATAAGCAAAATTAGGAAAAATGACTGGAAGGGTGATTAAAATATCCACTACAAAAAAGACTTTCATCCCCAAAAGTCAACGTATAGAATGAATCTCAAAAGCTCAAAAAAATGAGGTACTGGGACCGCATGCTCCAAACATGACTTCCCAGGTAACCTTAATAAAGAGAGAACACTTGCAAGGGATTTCGCCACAGGTATCCCTTTTTCAACCAGCACTCTCATTCTACTTTCAAATGACCAAAACTTAACTTAATCGCTAACTGTCCTTAAATTGAACCAAGAAGGTTGATGCACGCATATCTAAACCACAACACACTGATACTCTCTCGATAAAAGCATAACCCTTCCAAGGCTGGTCCAAGCCAAAAGAAAACCAAGACATGAGTCATAGCACCAACTCTAAATCTGAATATACCTTTTTTTTACCATTTCGCGCCTTATATCCACACCAAACCAGGAGGAAAATCACCTGAGTCTCATCCACATAGTGTCATCACAAAGAACTTAAGCTAATCCACTCAAAGTTCATATGGAAAACATGAGAATAAACTCATAAGGCGTTGTCTGGCACACAAATGGAGATAATCAAGGAATGTAATACCTGCAAATGCCATAATTAGTCTGAATGAAGATCAAACTAAAATCCCAAAGTCCAAGGTATACTACTCATTACTGAATATTCCACTCCAGGATGTCCATCCTCTGAGAATAAAGTCGTACTGAATCCAACTCGAGTATATTACTCCCACTGAGTAAATCATCCAAAATTTCCAAAAAAAAACTAAAACTCGAGGTCAAACCTAACATAACCGATACCGGATCCAGGGGATATTATCTGAAAACTTATCGACTATAATCTAATTGAAGTCTAGAAGATCGAATAGGCAATCCGCAGAGTAGGCTCAACCAGCGAATAAATGAAATCTGAACAAAGATAATTCTAAAAAAAAGGTTGCATGCAAGCTCAACAACACCAAGTTGAAATCTCAATACCAAGGCTGAATTTCTTGGTCTCAAATATCTAAACCAAAACTAAAAAGGGGTAGGCATTAACACTCCAAATTCATTACATTTCCAAATCGATGTTCCAAGGAATCAAATCAAAAACTGAGCCAATAAGGCTATATCAAAGTCAACTACCCTAAATCGACTCTAGTATCCAAATCTGACATACCCGGGATAAATCATACCAAGCCACAATCGAGACATAACTGAAGAACAAAATCACTACTAGGATAACCACCGAATGAAATCACAAGCGACCAACTCTATGTCAGCTAAAGGGCACGAAATATAGACACAAAATAGAAATCATGCAAAAGGATAAATCTCTGGTTAAAAATGCAAATAACCCACTCCATATTTCCTAGAGGGCATAAACTATCCAAACATACTCAAAAACTTCCCAAGGCTGAAAACAACACCAATATTGGAAAAAACTCTAGCAACTTGGAGAAATACAACTTTAGCCGACAACTGATCAATCTAACACTCCATCTAACTAAAGATTAGCCACAGGCACATATCATCAAGGAGAAACACTCCACCAAGCCTTATTAGGCTGTACAAAATCTGAAATGGGGATTTTCCAAATCCACCCAAGTAGGACAATTAGCACTTCATCCATCCAAGAATCACATCATCATAGAAGAAATATACCAATCTCAAAACATTGGTCAAAGTCGAGAACACCACCAGAGAACCAACAACTCAAGCTAAAGAGTTTCTAATTTCCTAACTTAAGAAGCGATCACAGGAAAGGCTACCTGTCTCTAACCTTCTAACACCACTAGATAAAACCATGTCAAATCAAGAAAGGATCATCCAATCTCCACACTAATAACAAGGGTAAACCATCACAAGAAAATGTACCCAACAAATCTAAGAGATGAATCCACGATATCTTAATCTCAAAACCACTATCGGACAATGAAATAGTCTTTTTTTGGTTGAAGACGATGAAATAGTCATAATCAAAGAACAAACCTCGACCTAGTCAATCTCATACACGGGATATATAGAAAGGGATTGACAAAGCAAAAACCTTCGCAACATAGAAGGCAAGTTTAAGATTCTCGAACTTAAGAATGGGTGATACAACTAAATCGCTGACCCTAGAATTATATTAGCACCACAGAGGGTCGACTTTTCTTCAATATCACAATACATCCCTGAATTAATCTAATATAGCTAACCAAGGAGGAACACAGTCAACCTCATCATGTTAGGGTAAAGAAATCATCAAATCGGGCTATATCTACTCAAGCCACCAAATAATATCACAAGAAAATGAAAGTCTAACTAGATAACACTAGTCTTTACAGCTACCCAATGAGGATCAAATTCATCAAGTAACAACATCAAGTAATATTAATAACCACACGCAGTGATAGCAATACCAATAGCAATATCATTATCAACGTACTGAACTGGTGGTATCAAAATGAACATCAATATCATGTACCACTCAAAGGCCATAATAAGGCCAATATGCCAAGATAAAAGGGACTCAAACCCAAAAAACAACACCCATAGGGTAAAATATCAATACAAATCAACTCCATCTACTACTAAAGGAAATAAACCACAGAGTACTAACATAATCATAAATTCAATAATAAGGCACATAATGACCGATATCAATTCATCAAGGCATATAATCATCAATAGGTATGAAAAATCCAATACACATAATAAAATATAAATGCGGGAAAAAAAACCACACCAATCGTGGTGACATCTGCAATTACATGCCTAACGGGCATAGGGAAAAATAAATCCGAACTGGTCCAACTTGGACCGATCGACTGAATCATCAAATGAGGTGCCACACACACTATCTCTAATTGAAGATACCACAATATCATGAGGCTGATCTGAATGAGATGAATGACTAAAAATCTCATATCGAGGACACTCCCTAGACTAGTAATCGGTCTCTCTGCAGTCATAGAAACTCCTGAAGCATCAATATGGAGAGAACACAAACTGAGCCTAAATGGTTGGCCAACTAACGCTGAGAGAAATCCACAAAATAAGTCTATACTTTCAAAATCATGGCTTGTCTCAGGAACTTTAGGCTGGTGGGGAATACGTGCTAACTCTAGTTGGTCATCTATCTCATACTTGGGGTATTCTCTGAACCAGTGTCTTATCACGACACAACCAAACCAAGATCCTGAATACTTTGAGATACTGCCCCTCATAATCTAGAATAGTCGCTATGGCCCGAAGAATCATACCATACTTCGCAAGTCTGATGGGGACTCTACCTACTATTATTATCACGACTAATCTAAGAACTACTCATAGTATAGAATACTATCTGCGTAGAGCTGATGGGCTGCAGGTGAAGCTGAACTCTACCAGAAGAATCCTCACTCTGGGATAAAGTACCAATAGCACTATACTGATGGCATGTCTCTTGCTGCTATTTTTATGTCTCAATACTTATGCTCTGTATGGTTCTTTAATAATCAACATCCTGGTGGAAGAAAGATTCAACTGATATCCAGTGCTTCGATACCAAATAGAGTGAAAATACTAACCCTCTAACACATCCATGCACCAATGTCCAACTCAGAAGGATGTAGCAGAAGAAAATGCCTGGACCACACGAGAAAATCCAATCTCACACTCAAAACTTGTAAAGAACCCTGATGAACACAATAAGCCCAACTCTGGTCTAAGGACTGCTCTATGAATCAAAGGCATCCTTGGTTGAGAGGGATCTACAACATGACTCAAATTCCCAATGCCGAACCTCAAAGGCTGAAGTAGTCATAAGCTCGAATGAAGCCTCAGCTGGCCCAAATCCTTTTTGGTTGCCACTAAAAATCTTCAATATCCATCTCTAACTCTCTATTCCAACACTGTGCTAAAATTCTAAAAACTCATATTGAATTATAGTCCACTTCTATCGACAATATCGCATCATCTTTTGTGGGTAGAATAGAGTCAAAGAATGTGTTTAAGGTTCATAGCAATGCGGACACATGATAAGAAGTCAAGAAGTTGATTATCTAAAATATCCTTATAGCCTTCCGAAGATTGGTGATGAGTGTCTCTGCACCAATCCACAGTACTCTACTAATACTTAGCTCTTGTACTAACACACCGATGAAGCCTAGGCTCTGATACCAATTTGTAATGACCTAATTTCTTAGGTCATGATGGCGCCTACCATAACCCACTAGTAGGCAAACCAGCCCATAGTCTAGAACAACTACTAGCGGACTACTTAATAATATATAAAAAAGAATGTGGAATAAATAAAAATAAAGATCCATACATAATAAAACCCCAAGACGTGGTGGTATCAGTACAAGAGCTTCTAATATAATAAGAGTACAAAAGTGAAATATCAAGATAACTACACTGATACAACTTATCTCCGAATATAACATAGAGACTAGTATAATACATAAGAGAGAGATAAGTAATACTCCAAATGTCAGGAGCTCGCTCTAAGTCTCTGAACTATGCCTATTTCACATGATGCATACATCAACAGCGATAACCCGTACTATAATCTGCAGGCTACAGAAGTGTAGTATGAGTAAAAAATGAATGGTACTCAGTAGGCAACTACCAACTGAGCTCCAAAGATAATGAAGATATATTCAACACATAAACATAATAGAAACTACACCCAAGAGTCCAGAAAACATATGAAAATTTAATGAGATAATAAGGAGCAACTATCATATTCATGAATAATAGACCCACATAATAAGGCTAAGGAAGTATCATGGTAAAATATCCTATTTTGTCCATATTCATTAGACGTCAATACTCTACTGTATATCCCAGGCCAATATACGAATGAAGAGAGAAAGAAAGATACATAGCAATATACAAGGCCAGGAAATGAATATACAATATGAAAAAACTAAGAAAGGGATATATAGTAGTGTCATAGCTTTATATAGCTAGATATATATATATATATATGTCACGACCCGAAGCTACCCTTAGTCACGAAAATGATGCTTACGGTCATAAGTGACCATAAGCTAACCCATGAGCTGGTATCTTCTATGAGTACTGAGTAATCTGATAAATAAAGACATATGCGGAAACAACTTTCAATGCCATAAGGTTTTAAATACTAAAAATACAACTGAGTTTGCAACATTAAAATATCTGTGAAAAATACTAAAATCCAACTGATAAGTCTGATAAACTAATTGACTGTTTGAATGTCTAAAAAGCCTCAAATTGATTGACTGTGGAGTTGATAGGATGGGCCCCAACTAAGTCCAAACTGACTATAACTAAAAAGAAATACAGAAATACTGAAATAACACAACAGGTCCTTGATATATAAGGACCCACCACAACTGTTGTTGCTGATAAGCTAAACTGTCTAAGCGTGGTCAGGAAACTGAGCATCCAAACCTATGATATAAGACATTATAGCAAAAAGAAAAGTATGGAATCAGTACTTTGAATGTACTGGTATATGAGATATGGTTAGGCTAAAATGCATAGGTTCATACGCATGAAATAATGACTGACTGAATAACATGACATAATTGATGCATAAAATGCGTAAAAGCTGTAAATTCTGAGAATGCATAACCAAGCATATAACAAGATTCTGAAATAGCCGATAAACTAAAATACTAAAAATTGGGAACTGAATAACTGATGTACTGTATGCTATGGTCAAGAAAACTTGAACTAAACTCTATATTGAATACTGAACTAAGACTGTGGGAGGTATCATCTAACTGACATGCCCTAATCTGAGCTAATCAGGGTCCAACCTGTAACCCTTGTTGGAAGGGTGTCAGTACCGTGCCATGAAACAAACGCTGGCTGTGTGGATCCACTAATATAATATCCTAAAGGACCAGGGTGTCAAGCCTAAACTGATGGGTGACCCCAGAAAGTAATTCAAGCCTAAACTAACAAGTGACTCCTTAGAGGAAGTCAAACCTAAAATGATGGGTGACTCCTCATATTTTACGCTGGCTACATAGTTCTGGAATACAGGGACTGCTACTAATAACTCTGCCTAATTAATAGGGAAGCCGCCATCCCTGTATTTTCTCGGTGCTAAATCTTACTCCCAACTGAACTGACATTGATTACTGGACTGAACTAAGTTTAACTAAGCAAACAACTTATCATGATAGCTAACTGAATGACAATGCTCATGGTTTATTTGAAACCACTCTGAAGATACTAAAATTATTTGAACAGCTAAGTATCGGGTGTTCATAACCCTCCAGCACTAAATGAAAATAGCAATAAGGACATATGAAGCTTTAAAACCCAAAATAAAGGATCATTGCTCAAAACCCAAAATTTAGACATTTCATCAAACACATGGGAGTCATGAATTTAAGCATGGGAATGGGTAAAGCATGTGATTGAAAACATAGTTACAATACTAAAACCATGAATTAAGAATTTAACATGAGGATTTCAATACTCAAATCATATAAGGGCTCATTCCATCGAAAAATATTTGTAACATAACTTGTAATCAAAATCAATAACAACTTCATGGAAACAATTCTTCATAAATATGTAAAAACTCATAATTTGATATAAAAAGGGGATTCTTGGACTCCATGGGTGAAAAGGGCTCATGGATGAACATCACACATATCTTAAATCCTTAAGCTTGAAAGAGAAACAGAATCTTGATGCTTTTCTTGAAAGTTCTTAGATTTGGGAACTTGATTTCTTAGTTTTCTTGAAGAGAAAGGAATGAAATTAAGGAACTTGGGGTATGATTAGGGTTTGTTTTTATAGGAAATTAGAGAATATGGGAAAATTATTCCCTAACCGACATTTCAATTCGTGTTTTTACGAATTGGATTGAGGGAAAAAGACTCAATTGCCCCTTAGAGAATTAAAGTCACAACTAGAATGCAAATTAAAGGGCCACCACAATGCGGTGAGGCTTTCACCACTATAGCCACCGTAATGCACCACTATCGCGGTGAGCTGCTGGAATCAAAATCAAAATACAACTCAATCCTAATCCAAAAAATCTGAAACTTCCTCGAGACATGCTCCCTACACCCCTGAACATGAATTATCTCAAAAACCAACATCTTAGAGTCGGGAAAACCAATTTAAAAATCATTGAAGTTAAGAGGACAAAAATAAATATAAGTCCCCAACACTTAGAGAAATTTTCAGGCTTTAATCCTCTTATGCATGTAGCTAGGAGCTGAACTAAGCTAAGTATAATATGGGGTATTACAATATCTCCCCCTTGGAAACATTTATCCTCGAATAAGACTGATTAAGCTGAGAATACTGGAGAAACTTAAATCACATACTGAATATGCATAACTGAAAACATGATTACATGACTAAGCCTGAAATATGATATATATTTGAACTGAATTCATAAATACATGCAAAGACATGAGAATGATTATATAGCTGGGACTTAGAATAGAAAAGAGTCAATCTAAGAAGAACTGCTACTTTAAGTTGAGTATGAGTTTGCAGAGAAAAGATGAGGGTACTTAGTACACATATCTACTTTTGTTTCCCAAGTGGCTCCCTCAATAAACTGATTTCTCCAAAGAACTTTGACCAAGGGAACTTCTTTGTTACTTAGTGTACAAAGCTAAAGGTCAAGGATCTCGACTGGATTTCTTCGTAAGAAATTCTATCCTAAACATCTGTGCTTCCTAAAGGAACTACAACAGTTGGGTCACCAATACACTTCTTTAATAAGGAAACATAGAACACTAGATGCACTGATACCAAATCTGCAAGCAACTCAAGCTCATAAGCTATCTTCCTAAAATGACTCAAGATTCAGTAAGGGCCAACATATTAGGGATTAAGCTTCCCTTTATTGCTAAATCTCTTCACTCCCTTCATGGGCGAGATTTTCAAATACACGAAATCCCCAACTTCAAACTTAAGATCCTTTATTCTTACATCTGCATAGGATTTTTTATGACATTGGGTTGTATTAAGCCTCTCTCTAATCAAATGAATCTTCTTCATTGCATCAAATACCAAATTTGGTCCATCAAAGTAGCCTCACCTACCTCAAACCAACCAATAAGAGATCTATATCTCCTCTCACAGAGAGCCTCAAATGGATCCATCTAAATATTAGAGTGATAACTATTATTATAGGCAAACTCTATCAAAGGTAAGTTATCATCTCAATTATCCTTGAAAGCAAAAATGCACGCTTTCAACATGTCTTCTAGGGTCTGAATAGTCATCTCAACCTGGCCTTCTGTCTGAGGATGGAAAGTTGTACTAAGATGAACTTGGGTACCAAGACCCTTCTGAAAAGCTCTCAAAAAGTGAGAGGTAAATTGAGTACCTCTATTTGAAATGATAGACAATGAGACTCCATGCAACCAAACCAACTCTCTAATATAGAGCTTGGCATAATCCTCGGCTGAATAAGAAGTATGAACTAGCAAGAAATGGGTTAATTATGTTATTTTGTCTATAATACCCCATATCGAATCATACTGACGACGAATACGAGGAAAAACCATCACAAAATCCATGTTCACCTCTTCCCACATCCAAGTAGGAATGCTGAACTCCTACATTATACCACTAGGCCTCTGGTGTTCAACTTTAACCTCTGACAGTTAGAACACTTAGCTATAAACTATGCAATATCCCTCTTCATACCACTTCACCAATAGATTTCCCATAAATTATGGTACATCTTAGTGGCTCCTGGGTGAATAGAATAATGTGCACCATGCACTTCTACAAAGATTCGCTATCTCAACCCATCTACACATGGTACACACAGTCTACCCTAATATCGCAACACACCATCTCCCCCTTGGGAGAAAACCTCTACCTTCTGATCTCTAAGTGATTTCTTTAACTTAACTAAACTGGAATCTCTATCTTGATTTTTCTTCACTTTGGCAACCAAAGAAGATTTTGAACCACTCTGAACCCATACACTAACCTTTACTGAATCAGCCAACCTAACACCTAATCTAGAAAGCTGATGAACCTCCTTAGCTAACCTTTTCTTATCATTATCAACATGAGCAACACTACCCATAGAACATCTACTAAGAGTGTCTGCCACTACATAGGCCTTGCTCGGATAATACAACACACTTATATCATAATCTTTCAATAACTCTAACCACCTTCTCTGACAAAGATATAAATCTTTCTGTGAGAACACATGCTATAAACTTTTGTAATATGTTAACATGTCAACATGAACTCCATAAAGATAATGCCTCCAAATTTTCAAGCCAAAAACAACAGCTGCCAACTCAAGATCATGGGTAAGATAATTCTTTTCATGGGGCTTAAGTTGTCTAGAGGCATAGTCTATGACCTTACCTCTCTGCATCAATGCACAACCGAGAAAAACTTTGGAAGCATCACAGTAAACAACAAATCTATCTGAACTATCTGGAAAAGTCAAGACTGAGTCTGAGGTTAGTCGAGTCTGCAACTCTTAAAAACTCTATTCACAAGAATCTAACCACTAAAATTTGAATTTCTTCTAAGTCAATAGAGACATGAGGGATGCAATAAACATAAACCCTTCAACAAACCATTTGTAATAGCTAGCCAAACACAAGAAGCTCCTGATATCTAATAGAGAGATGGGTTTGGGCTAGTTTCTCACTGCTTTGGTCTTTTGAGTGTCAACTCTAATGCCATCACTGAAAACAATATGGACAAGAAAAGCTACTAATCTTATCCAAAACTCGCACTTACTGAATTTGGCGAATAATTGATAAGATCTAAGAGTCTGTAATATGATTCTAAGATGGTCTGCATGATCATTTTCACTATGGGAGTAGGCAAAAATATCATCAATAAAGATGATGATGAACATGTCCAAGTACTGCTTGAACACTCTATTCATCAAGTTCATGAAAGTTGTTGGTGCATTTGTTAGTCCAAAAGACATAACTAGAAATTCAAAGTGACCATACCGAGTTTTGAAAGCTATTTTGGGAATGTTGCATTCTCTGAATCTAAGCTGATGATAGCCAGATCTGAGGTCTATCTTAGAGAAATAATTGGCACCCTGAAACTGGTCAAATAAGTCATCAATCCTATGAAATGGATACTTATTCTTGACTGTGACTTTGTTCAACTGATCATAATTGATGCACATTCTGAGAGAACCTTCTTTCTTATGCACAAAAAAGATTGGAGCACCCCTTGGGGAAATACTGGTCCTGATGAATCCTTTATCTAAGAGATCTTTCAATTATTCTTTCAATTCCCTAAGCTCATCTAGAGCCATTATATAAGGTAGAATAGAGATAGAATGGGTATCTGGAAGGAGATATATTTCGAAGTCAATTTCCTTTTTGAGAGGAACTCCAAGAAAATCTTCAGGGAACACAACTAGAAATTTCCTTACTACTAAAACTGACTCGAGACTTGGGGTCTCAGAACTAGAGTCCTTGACTCCAACAAGATGGTACATGCACCCCTTAGATATCATATTTTATTGCCTTAAGATATGACATAATTTGCCCCCTAAGGGCTGAAGTACTACCCTTCATTCAATAACTGCTTCATTAGGAAACTGAAACTGAACGACTCTATTTCTGCAATCAACTGAGGCATCACATGAGTGGAGACAATCCATACCAAGAATGACATCAAAATCAGTCATCTTTAACTCCACAAGGTCAACTAAGGTAACTTTTTGGGATTTTGTAATCGGATAGTTCCTGCATACCTGTCTGGCTATAATAGAGACACCTACTGAAGTAGACACTGACAACGGTTCTGATAAAAAATTAGGACTGATACCAAAATCGACTGTAATATAGGGGGTTACAAAGGAGACCGAAGCTCTGAGGTATAATAAAGCATAAACATAAAGGTGAAAGACATGTAATGTACCCGTAACACATCAGGAGATATAATCTATTCTGGTCTATGATTGTAAAAATAGAGTTGTTCTGATCATGAAGGGACTGGAGTGAATATAATCTATTCTAGTGTTGATCACCAGTTGCACTGGAAGTGGTTCCCTACTGAGTCGGGTGACCCACTGGAGCTGATGACTGAGTGGACTGACCCTTTTGGCGTAAATCTTTTCCCCTCTGAGAAACTACTCGACATTCCCTGATCCTGTAGCCTGAATTACCATACCCAAAACATACATCACTGCTACCTTTACACTCACCCTGATGATTCCTACCATATTTCTCACAGAGCGGATTAGTACGACCATTTTTCACACTACCCTAAGGATTAGAGCCTGGTGCCCTATCCCGACTATCATTCCTAAACTTTGGTACTGGCGCACTAGATGAAGATGAATCTAGGGAAAAAAACTTCTGACAAAAATGAGAATGTTTACCACCCTCTGATTTCGGCTGAGAAAAATTAAAGCTACTTGTTCTGACCCTCTTATTCTCCCTCTTTCTCTCCTTAAGTTTTTGTTCCTCAATCTTTTGAGCATAGAACATAAGCCTAGACATGTCTATCTCTTTAATCAACATAGCAGTTCAACACTCTTTGTCTATACTAAGCAACAAACTTACTCATTCTTGACCTATTATCAGCCACCACCGAAGGAGCATACCTCGCTAACTGAGTAAACTTAAGCGAATACTCTTTTAGACTCATATTACCCTACTTCAAATTAATAAACTCCAGTACCTTAGCTTCCCTCGACTCCAAAGGGAAGAATCTATCTAAAAAGGTTATGACAAACTTCTCCCACTACACAGGCCCAGCCTCAACACCCCTATCACCCTTTTACTACTTATATGACGTATGGTTATATCCTACAACTGGTAAGGAACCAACTCTACACTCTCACTTGAAGTGACACCCATGATGTTAGTCACCTTCTTAACCATATTAAGAAACTCCAGCGGATCCTTCTCAGACTTGGATCCTGAAAACAAAGGGGGATTCATTCGGGTAAAGTCCCAAATCCTAGCTGCAGCTGTATTTGCCATTGGATTAGATGGGTAAATAGACTACTGATTATTCTGAGAAGCTACTGAATAAGCTAAGGTATAACTCCCTAAAAATGAGTCCCGAGATATCACACGGTGCTCGAGACTACGAGTAGTCTCAAGATAACCCTATATGCCTTCTACTAAATCTAGATACTCATCATAAAGAAATATAGATATATAGTCAAAGTTAAAATATGAAACTATTTCTGTTCTAAGCAGAAATTATCTAAACATAATTTCTGAAAGTATTTGTCTCAAAAGTTTGGACAATCAATACTGAAAATCTGAATTATATCTAGCAGTCTAACAAGCCTAACTACTAAAACTAGAGAGCCATTGGGACAAGTCTATAGTTGACTCAAACTGACTGAAAAATATTGAATCAACTACTAAAATAAACTAGAAAATCTGAATGATTGGGTCCCTAAACTATGAGGACTCACCAACAATCGGGATATAGATAGAGATGCTCTAAATCACTCACGCTGCTAAAACTGAGCACCTGAACCTACATTATGAGACAATGTAGCACATAGACGTATATGAGGATCAGTACTTCTAGAATATACTGAGTATATGGGGTTGAATGTATAATTAAAACAGTATCTCAATGTTTGTATAAACTTGTAAAGTAATGCATACTAAGTATAAATGACTCACATTGGCTGGAATAACTGAAAGCTAAAGAAATCATGAATCATGAGTGATAAAACATATTGTATAAATCTTGTGAGTCATAACACTTAGTTTTAAAAGTTGTGTTTGTATTCTACCTTTAAATCATGCGATCTAAGTGTAGAAAGGACTCACTTTTATATCTGTAAACTGAAAGCTGAAATCTAGTAGCTAATGTCTTATGTAAAGCAATGTCTGAATAAAACTGTGAGCCTTTACACTTAGTTTCTAAAAGCTTTTCTATTATTATTTACAATTTTTTGTAGGTTGTAAGGAGGTTCTTCTAATCGACATAAACCATGTGAGCTAACATGGAATTCAACATCTAGTTTCCTTATGGGAAAACCTCACGTTGGGGAGAGGTATCATACTCTTGCCACAAAGTATAAACTAATCTAAGTGATCACATTTGTAACTGTCATCCATATAGAAATGGGAATAATCTGATAATGTGAACCTACGTTGGCTCATAGTTCTGGGGCATGCGATAACATACCCAACTCGGTGCTAAATACTACTCCCTTTTATTTGTGTGCTCATTTTGTTGGAAATCCACTTTTAAAACTAGCATAAGGGTTTATAATAAAAAACAATTATGCATCTATCTGTTTCAAACTATAAAAAAAGCTAAATTTATTTTCTATAAATTATAATAAAAATGTAAAGTGGATTCCATATCTTAACTGAGGATCAAAGATCAAATCTTTATAAAAATCTGAAAATAACTAATTATAGGATGCTTAAAGCATTGTCATTCTTAAAATATCAATGTTCAAATAGGGCTTAACAACCCATGCATCAAATTCATGACAAGTCATCATAAAGTTCATGCTTGATAATGAAAATATTGATAATTCAATTCAAAATCTGGAAATTTCAGCAATACGCATAAAAATACGAAAGTAGACATGCAATTCAACATATAATTCAATTGTAATCTCATAATCTTCAAATAGTAAAGAGTGGGTATAAACCCTAGGCTGAAATTCATATAATTTTATATAAAATTCAACTTTAAAATTAATTTTGGGCACAAGGATGAAAGAATTATCCTTGTTGAAAAATCCCACATACCTTAGTTAATGAAATTGATAAAGAAGCTTGAACTTGAATTCCTATTTGTTCTTTTTGAAGATGATTTCTTAAATATCTTGATTGGGAATCTTGAATTTTAGGTTATCTTGGAAAAATAATGGTGGAATTTTGATTTCTTGAGATTTAAGTTTTGAGGTTCTAGGGTTTCTCGGAGAGTAATTTGATGAAAAAGGATCATATAATGCTTAGAATAGGTTAAATATTGTGTTTTACACGATTTGGGGGCTTGGGAAATGACTAGGTTGCCCTTTGTAAAAATAAGTTCGGAGCTGGAAATCCCGATTTTGGGCCTTGGAGCGACGTTTCACAATGGCGGTGGCTTGCTAGAAAAAGGACAATTGTCATTTTGGCCTCTGTCGCGATGCGGCGTAAATGCGTTGCATCACTGGAAAAGGAAAAGTGCCATTTTGCACTCCTCCGTGATGCGGTGTCTGTTGTTTTGAGAATTTTGACGCGATATAGGCAAATTGCAGTGAGCTACTAGAAAAGGGATGAACGGGAATTTGGACTACACTGTGACGCGAGCTAATCATGGTGCCTCACTGGAAATCGGACAATTATGATTCTGCACCTCACCGCGACGCGATGCTCTACTGTCTTTCATTGAAATCGCCATAACTTCTCAACCAAGTATCGGATTAAGGCAAAATTGGTATCATTAGGAATATAATTCATTTATCTACCGTTTGGTGGGTCTAGAGTTGGAAAATTCTACTCATAGCAAGAGTTATACACTTTTGAAGTTGTCTCTTCACATACTAGGAGCTAATCTAATCTAGGAAAAAGTATGGGGTATCACAATATCTCCATTTTTGGAACATTCATCCTCGAATGAGACTAGTTAAACTGAAGATTTTGAGGGACTAATGTTATATGCTAGCATGCACAACTAATACAAAACTGCATGACTGAATCTAACTCATACTAAGTGGCTGAACAAATCTGCAAATGCATGAATTTATATAAAGATAACTATATGGCTAAATCTGAGACTGGAAAAGAACTGAATTAAAGAAGACTGTTACCTCAAGATGAATCTGAGTTTGTGGAGAAAATGTGAGGATACTTAGTATGCATTCCTGCTTCTGCTTCCCAAGTAGCACCCTCAACAGACTAATTTTGCCACAAAACTTTAACCAAGGAAACTTCTTTGTTCCTTAGTCTACGGATCTGATGATCAAGAATTTCTACAGGAACTTCTTCGTATAAAAGGCTATTTTGAATATCTATGCTTTCTAGAGGGACTACAACAGTTGAATCATCCATGCACTTATTCAATAAGGACACGTGGAACACTGGATAAACTGATAATAAGTCTGCAGGTAGCTCAAGCTCATACGCTACCTTCCCCGCACGACACAAAATCCTGTAGGGACCCACATATCAGGGACTTAACTTTCCCTTTTTACTAAATCTCTTCACCCCCTTCATGGGTGAAACCTTCAAATACACAAGATCATCTACTTCAAACTCAAGATCTCTTCTTTTTGCGTCTGCATAAGATTTCTGATGACTCTAAGCTACTTTCAATCTCTCTTGAATCAACTGAACTTTCTCTATGGATTTAAACACCATATCTAGCCCAATCAAAGCGGCCTCACCTACTTCAAACCAACCAACTGGTGACCTATATCTCCACCCATAAAGAGACTCAAACAGGGCCATCTAAATACTAGAATGGTAATTGTTATTGTAGGCAAACTCGATTAATGACAAGTGTTCATCCCAACTACCTTTGAATTCAAGAACACATTCCCGCAACATATTCTCTAGAGTTTGAATGATACTCTCTGCCTGACTATCTGTCTGTGGATGGAAAGCTGAATTGAGATAAACTTGGGTACTAAGACCCTTTTGAAAAGTTGTCCAAAACTGAGAGGTAAACTGAGTACCCCTATCTGAAATGATGGACAAGGGAACTCCATGAAATCTAATAAACTCTCTGATTTATAGCTTAGCATAATTTTCAGTTATGTAGGATGTGTGAACTGGAAAGAAATGGGCTGATTTGGTCAATTTATCTACAATAACTCAAATCGAATCATGTGGATGATGCAAATTGGGTAATCCAATCACCAAGTCCATATTCACCTCTTACCACTTCCAAGTGGGAATACTAAACTCCTGTAAAGTGTCACTAGGTCTTTGGAGCTCTACCTTAACCTGTTGAAAACTCGTACACCTGGCTATAAATTTTGAGATATATTTCTTTATACCACTCCACCAATAGACTTCCCACAAATCATGGTACATCTTGCTGGCTCCTGGATGAATAGAGTAGCGTACACTATGCACTTCTGCCATAATTCGCTGCCTCAAATCATCAACACATGGCATACACAATCTCCTCTGGTATCTCAACATACTATCTTCCCCTTGGAAGAAAACCTCTACCTTTTGGTTTTTAACTGACTCCTTCAGTTTGACCAAACTAGGATCCTTATCCTACTTCTCTTTTACTTTAGAAACTAGAGAACATTCTAAACCCAAACATTTCTCTCAGCTAAATCAACCAACCTCACACCCAATCTAGCTAACCGGTGAACTTCCCAAACTAATTGATAACGCTCAAATTACACTCTTAAATGGGTGTAAGCGATCGTTGTTAATATAAAACCCAACTAGGTTGGGGTTGAATCCCACAGGGAATAGGGTGTGAACTTCAATTTATTTACGAAAGATTTTACTGGTAGTTTACTGTTTCCGAAAGATGGGGGTTTAAGTTCACGGTATGTTAAATATCACTTTCAATACTTCAGTGTTTGTAATCAAGATAAATGGGAAACCAGAGATATGTTCACCAAGGGTTTCGGGAATTGACAGATACTAGGTAATGCTAGAGATTCTCAAAATGAGTAGAACAGCAGAATATCCCTGACGATTATACTATCTGACTTATCTCTCGACCTCAACAGACAATTTATTATATAATTCTCTCGAACTTAGATAACTTATGTATTTCCAATAGGATGTTATCTCAGGTAGATTAATCCAATTACGGCATTAATTATAACACAGAAAGTTGGTAGCTTCCGAGTCCCTGTTGATAATTCACGTCCTCTAGTCTATTTCTCCGTTAAAAGCAAATAAAACCTAAGGCATAACCTAATGTTTGCAACCACTAGATATTAGTTAAAACAGCAGAATTTCAAGATGTTTTACTACTCTTTGAATCCATTAAACACCTAGTATCATATCAAACTCTAATCCATGGATCCCATAACTCCGGCTAATGAAATTAGCTGCTCATGATTTGATGAACGAAATAACAAGTAGAATTCATAATTATAATGATAAACTTAAGAATGGATAGAAAATAACAAGCAGTTCGTTCGATTTAATCACAAGGTAGAAATCCCAAAAATAGTTGATACGAAAACACAAGAATATTTTATGAAAGAGAGCAAAAATATGCATCTCTCTTCTTAGAGTTGATGTCTGATAGATGAATATTGAATATAATCAAAAACCCTAAAAGATGTTATTTATACTAAAGCCTAATTAAGGAAATAAAATAACAAAATTAATAAATTGTCCGAAATAGGTGACGCCCAGGCTGATGTCGCGTCAAGAAGTTGATGCCCTATCACGGATGGCATCAGAGAGGCTTCAGTTGCCTTAAGGTTCTGTCTTAGGCTGATGATGTGGCTGATGCCACATTAGGGATCTGACGGCATATCACCAACGTCGTCAGATATCTTCTTCCCATACTAACTTTCTACTTAAGGCTGACGCCATTCTTGATGCCTTATCATGACTTTGACGCCACATCACTGGCGTCGTCAGCAGTGCTCGTCAAACTACAACCCCCTAGTTAAGGCTGAATCCAATGATGATAGGCTATCACGAGGCTGACGACTTATCACGAAGGTCGTCAGCCATGTTTTCTTCTATTTTGCTCAGATTTTCAACTTTTTTTCTCTATTATTGTTTATTCTCATTTCTTCAGCCTTTTTCTACAATATCATGAGCAAACACATCAAAACAACAAGAGTTGCTTCAGAATTCACAATTATTTTGAGCTAAAAAGCATTAAATATGTTATCTTTTTCTCACACATCAACACCCTCAACTTAAAACAATTGCTTGTCCTCAAGCAATAACTAACTAAGAGAATACAACGAACATTCAGCAGTCAACAACCAATTTAGCTCAAAACTCAGTTTACCATCTCCAAGGTCAACCAACTCAAAATTACTATGCAATTTATTGAAAAGCAACAATGTAACAAAAAGGCTTCTACCCATGGCATCAACTAAGTACCGACAATCATGCATGTATCAATGTACACTACCCAAACAAGTAACTTAGCAAGATACTAGTGTGACCTCATAATCAAAGAAATTCTCCTCTTTTTCTCATGTCAGACATCAAAAATATAAACACGGGGCTCATCACAAAAACACTCACTCTCAGAATGAAGTTCAAACCAGTGTATGCCAAATACCATATGCTTACCCTTATCGTCATTACCAAGATTTCCAGATAGGTATGCTAGGATCACTATAGGTCTTTCTTCAGCTTGTAATGTAAGCTAGGGCTGGTATGATATTATACGGTATTTAGAGTGACTAAACTCCTTGGCACTACCTTAACTTGTGAGGTCCACTTATTAACCTATTTTTCTCTCTTTTTCTTTTCTTTTCTTTTTTCTCTTTTTCTTCTTTTTTTCACTTTTTTTATTTTCTTGATCACACTTTCAGGATGGGTGCACTTCTTTTTATTCAAGCAGAGTTTCTTTTCTTGCTCTTTTTCACCAGCACCCAACCTTTTATTCTATTTCTTTGATTTTTTCTCTTCTACTCTATCCTTCTTCATACCCAACTTATATCACGTACCCCTATGATAGCCATCCTCAACTTAGGTTGTTTGCCTACGTTAAGGTGCACAGTGTCCAAGGAGGACTAGGGCCAAAATAGGTTTATTATGATTTAAAAAGGGAAGGTGATAGGTATCATAGAAATAAAAATAGTCAATTAAGGCTCAAACCGGGATCAAGGGATATCATGAATTAGAGAAAGGTCATTTAGGCTAATAGTGACTTAAATTCAAAAACGGCCTATGATCCTTTCCTAACCCATATCTTTCAACTATGGTAAGACGAACCGGGCAAGTTATAGATTTGACACCACAAAGAGAACTCGGTATAGTCTCACACACACATGGCACACAAGCAACATCACTGGCTACTACCTATCTGGTTTATGCAATTGTTCAGCAGTGATGGTCAGGTAACTAAACTAATGCCATGATGAGATACACAGTGGTCACACTAAGGTGCAATTCACACAGTCATGCAAAACAAACCTTTGAAGAGGTGTTCAAAATAACAAAATCAGTTAACTGCCTATAGAACTTGCACTACTCCTAGTTATTTACAAAATATGCTACAACAACATGCTACCCTACACCCTCAACTTAAAATCAAAACAAACTGAAACTAAGGGTTAGGGCATACCTGGAGTCAATCAAGTCTCAAATTATGGGTCCTCGACCCTGCAGCAGTGTTATCCTCATTAGGAGTTTCTCTTTTCTCCGGTTCAGCTGTTCTGCTAGATGAGGCTCCTATATCTCTTGCTCATAGTGCTTCTTTCCATTTCTAATTTTCCTCTCGGGACGCTTGCATTACCCTTTTCAGATCCACTTTCTCCTGTTCTGTCAACTCATCATCTCCCTGCAGTGTCTTCTCTTCCTTCTTCTTCTTGTTTACCTTTTTCTCGGCCTTGCTCTCATTCTCATCATCTTCTTGTCTCTTTCTCTTACCTTTTTCAGCTTCTTTCTCTTTCTTCTTTTTCTTTTTTACTGGATTCGCAGTAATATCAAGGATTGGAGGTTCATCCTCTGATTCCTCAGCTATCTGCCCTGCAGGCATCATAAACATATGTTGTTGTACTACCACCATCTTAGATTTTACCTTTTCTAGGGCCACTCTAAATTCAGCAAGCTCTGCTTCAGTCAACTCCTGTGCCCTTGCATCAAAACGGTTCTCCAGATCTGCAACCCGTGCAGGCAAAGTAGCAAAGGGATCAAGAGCAGCCCTGATTCTTATCTACAGTAGTAGAAAACTGCTCAGCAATGGCACGTAGCTGTGTCTCACACCATCTGGCCTATTTGGCTACTTTTTTTATATCAATAGATTGGGATGCATCTTTTGTTGGTGCTGTAGGAACTGATGGACCTGGCTCATTATCAGGAATTGAGCCTGCCTAAGCAGCCTCAGAAGTTTGCACCTCAACTTCAGGTACTAAACTAGGGCCTACAACTGATGGGTTCACCTCAACCCTCACCTCTCTATCAAGTGTCAGCCTTGGCTGATTTTTCTCATAGCGAATAGGGTTGTGGGTTTTGGTGGCACACAAAGTCTCATCAATCCCATTAATATGTGGTACCCCTACCTCTATGTATAGCCTGGTAATCAGATAAGGGAATGGATAAGTTGTGTCAGACCTCGATACCCGAATCTTGATCTCTTTAGCAATAATCTTCCCAAAATTCAGCTTAAGGTTGGCCACAAGACATGCGACCAATATTGCTCGATCATCACCCAGAATATTATCTCCGTCGGTCGGCATCAAATGGGTGTGCACAACACCCCACCAGAATTTTGCCTCTTGAGTCAAAGAAGCCTTGTAAATACGCTTACTGGGTTGGTTCAGCCATAAAGGATCTCCCTCAGCTATAAATATAGCTAACCAAGGATGGTGGTCCTCCTTACTCTTCAGACGATAGTAGAATGCAGGATTTATGACCTGAGGAGTGAAGTTGGGTCCATGTAGAAACCTGTTGATAGTTATATCTGAAATATCTATATTTACCCTACGAACTGGAACTCTGGTCAGCAAAGGCTGGTCTGTTGTGGTCTCTCCACTCTTGCACATACTCTCTAATCTAGCCTGGTAGTTCGCATAGAACTCCCGAACTACTGTAGGGCAAAATGGTTTACCTCACTTAGCAGTCCATCCCAGCCCATAATCTCTGAATTTCTTCTCAACTGCAGGATACCCAGGCAATCCTTTCATGACGACTCTCTTCTCTGGAAACACCGGCCATCTTGTAGATCTTCTTTTTGTTCTAATCAACCCTTTGAGGAAAATGTCCTCTGCTTTGGGGATTTGCCATCTAGCATTCTCTTAAACCTCCGAATTCTTGCATTTTATCAAAGTTCCCCAAACTGGGGGTTCCATCTCAGCTTGAATCTCAGTCGCGGGAGTTTCAGAAGATGTTTCCTCAGAATCAACCTTCTCAGACTCAGGTTGTTCGAACTCAGTTTTCTTAGAACCTTCTTGCTCAGAAGATTCACTCTCAGCTGGGGTGGTAGTCTCAGTATCATCACTATCCTCCACCGCAATAGTTTTAGGTGGAGGAGGTGCCTTTGGATTGGGTTTCTTTCTCCTCCACCTAATCAGTAGTACTTCATCTTTGTAATCAGAGTCTTCATCAATAAGATTTTGAACCACTTTAGGCTTGGCAGCTTTCTTTGGAATGTTAGGATTCTTGCTTTTAGGTGCCATTAGAATGTTCCTGGACCATAAGACAAACATAAGTTAATGATCAAGGTATAACAGTAAGAACATGCTATTCAAGTTTACTTAGCATTATCATTTAACTTGTGATGACGTGGCGGATAAGGCGTCACATTTTTGATAACCTATCAGTTATGTCGTCAGCCTTAACAGTGAATGCTTTCTTTTTCAAAGTTGGTGACGATGTAGCTGATAAGGTGTCACGCTCGTGATAGCCTATCAGCAACATCGTCAGCTCAGAATTCTTCCCCCACTCAGTTTGCATTCATAATTTTGGGACCAAATTCTTTGTATAATCACATGGTATATTAATTTTTGTACTTAGGGTTTGCAAATTTTTGCAATTTAGGCACAACTTAACCCTAATTTCCAATTTCCATGCTATTACAACTTGAACTCAAGTTTCTTCCTTTAGAGCATCATGTTTTCAACAACTTTACCACTTCAATGATAGGAGAACAAAGTTATGAGCATACCTGATGAGTTGACTCCACTTGATTACGCGAGAGAGAAGAAAATATGAGAGATAGACTCTGATTTTCCTTGTAATCCCACAACTATCAGGAAGGAGGTTTCCTTGTATACTTGGGAGTGTTTTGAAAGGAAGTAAATATCCTACTAAGGAAATAAAATAATACTTAAAGAAGGAAATAAAAGAAAGCGAGAACCTGAAGGGTTTTACACCTGGGCCAGGTCGAATTTAGATCGAATTGGGCCCAGATTTTTCAAAATAATACAATGGCTGACGCCAACTCATGATAAGCCGTCAAAAATATGATAGCTTATCACAGAGATCATCAACCTTAATAGAGAAGGTCTCACCCTCTGATCTTTCTGACGACGTTGGTGATAAGCCATCACAGTTGTGATAGCCTATCACGAATGTCGTCAAGACCACTTGACTTGCATTCTTCAATTTTTACCTTGACCTTTTTGTACCCCTTCAGTTCCTTCCTATTACTACCTAATTGAATAAAAACAACATGCATGAAAATAAAATTTTAGGTTGCCTCCCAATAGCGCCTGATTTAGTGTCGCGGTAGGACTTGGTTATCTCAACTACTCAGACTTTGTTAAGATGCCGTATCACTACCTCATTACCACATTCCTGGAATACATCCACAACTGAGAAGATGTTCATCTCCTCCAACTGCTTCATAGGAGGTTGCATTTTAAATCGGGCCTCTTTTTTCCCATATCTGAACTTGAGCTCATTGAGCTCCATATCAACCAATACTCTCCCCGTGGTAATAATGGTCTACCCAAGATGATGGGTACCTCAAAAACAATATCACAATCCAGTATCACAAAGTCTGTAGGCAGAATAAAATCATCCACCTTTATCGGCACATCCTGCAATATACCAATCGGTCGCTTAACCGATCTATCTGCCATAACAAGATGCATCATTGTGGGGGTAGGCTCCCCTAATCCAATCTTCTTGTAGATATCAAGCAGCATCAGATTTATACTTGCTCCTATGTCACATAAAGCTTTGGTAAACTTTATGGACCCAACTGTGCACGGTATGATAAATGCTCCAGGATCAGGCTTTTTCTGCACTAAGGATTGTGAAGACACAACACCACAGTGATGGATGTTGTCCACCGGCTCACAACTTACCTTCCGCTTCTTTGTTAGCAATTCCTTCATAAATTTATCATAGTTTGGCATTTTCTCAAGTACCTTCATCAATGGCACATTCATAGTCAGTTGTTTCATTATTGCCATGAACTTACTAAATTTCTCGTTATCTTTTTTCTCTTTCCACCTCTGAGGAAATGGAGGTGGTGGTCTTGGCATTTGTTTCAATACCACTTCCTCTTTGTTGTCTTCTTATTTCTCTGATATGTCAACAAATCCATCCATCTTCTCAGACTTCACTGGATTGCTTTCTTTCAATTTATCAACACTTACCTCCTCCTCCATAGCTTTGCCCATAGAACGTCCAGATAATATCTTACCACTACGAGTGGTAATCGCCATACAAGAGCCATCAGTCCGTGAGTTTTGAACCGTATCACTAGGTAAAGTGCCAGTTTTTCTCTGATTCAGAGTAGCCGAAAGTTGGCTCATCTGCTGCTCCAACTGCTTAATAGAAGCTTAGTGTGAGCTAACCAACTGATTGAGGGTATAAAACTCACTTTTCATATTAGTTACCCTCGAGTTGGTTGCCTCCACTCCCTTCAATAGCTTTTCTATCATGTCCTCCATGGACATCTTGCAAGAACTAGTTGTTGTAGCATCCTGACTTCCAGGAGAAATATACAAACAACTCCTATCATTATTGTTTCTCCAATGTCCCTGCTCCCTATCTTTATAATCAGGCTTGTCATAGAAAGTCCGACCTTGGTTCCCTTGGCTATTGCCTCGGAAAGCCCCCTGATTACTTATATAGTTTACCTCAGCATCAGCACCTGCAGATACAGTACCCTGAGAGTCCACAGCCTTGACCATTTCAGTCTTGCCGGATAGCAGGTGCTTAGCCAGCAAGTCCATCTGTGTCTTCAAATGGGCCATGTCCTGATCTCGCTCCTCATACCTTTTATGTTGCTCTGTAGTAATACCACCAGCAACAGTAGGGCTAGCCACTACAGAATCCCTAGTGTGCCAAGCCCGACTCTGCTTGGTCATTCTATTCAGCATATCAGAAGCATCCAGAAAAGAGAGGTCAATGAACGAACCACCTGTAGCGTTGTCGACAATAGGCTTTGTCACAGTGTTAAAAGCTCTGTACAAAGTCTCCATCAAGTGAAAGTCTGTCATATTGTGGTTCGAACATTGTGCAAGTTTCTTCTTAAACCTTTTCCAAGTCTCATGCAGTGCTTTAGTCGAAAGTTATCTAAAGTTGATAATCTCATCCCTCAACTGTACCCTTCTTTTAACTGTCTCCAGTTAGTTATAGAGTCGGGATCTAACTCATTCAACCATATTGTTGCCTCTTCAGACAGAGACAATGGAAATAACCTCAACCTGATCGCATTCTGGCTCACTCCCGGATTGTCAAAGGATTTGCAGATGGTGATAAAATTCACCAAATGCATGTTCGGATCATCACCAGGCAAGCCTCCAAATAACCCTTTCAGATTCAGGAGTTGGATCATGGTACTTGTTATGCTGAACTTTGCACCTGGTGCCAACGGTGGCGGAATGATAGCACCCATTGCATCAGCTCCGTCCATTCCTTCATCATCTTCATCAGCCTCATATTGCATAGGTTGATGACCATACCTTCCTCGGACTGGACGATTTCTGTTGACGTTTTGCTGCACTGGTGCAGCAACTTGCTCAGCTCTCCTTGGGTTTTGAGGATGTCGAAATTCCTCATCACCTAAGTCTTCATCATCAGGGTTTTGGTGACGTGCTTGATGACCTAAATTTTGCACATTCACCTGAGCCCTGGCTAAAGCAGCTAGTCTTTCTGCTTCCTGTTGTTCAGCCATTCTCCCAATTAGTTGAGGTTCTGGATTGATTGGTAATAGAGGTTCTCCAGAACTTCCCGTGCTTGGCATAAACAACACAGTACCTACAATAAACAAAAAAAACAAATAAACTTAAATCACGGAAACTTAACTATCAGTAAATTTTCGCATACAAAATTTTCAGTCTACAACTGTATTCCCCGGCAATGGCGCAATTTTTGATAACGCTTAAATTACACTCTTGAATGGGTGTAAGCGATCGTTGTCAATATAAAACCCAACTAGGTTGGGGTCGAATCCCACAGGAATAGGGTGTGAACTTTAATTTATTTACGAAAGATTTTACTGGTAGTTTACTGTTTTCGAAAGATGGGGGTTTAAGTTCACAGTGTGTTAACTATCACTTTCAATACTTCAGTGTTTGTAATCAAGATAAATGGGAAACCAGAGCTATGTTCACCAAGGGTTTCGAGAATTGACAGATACTAGGTAATTCTAGAGATTCTCGGAATGAGTAGAACAGCAGAATATCCCTGACGATTATACTATTTGACTTATCTCTCGACCTCACCGGATAATTTATTATCTAATTCTCTCGAACTTAGATAACTTATGTATTTCCAATAGGATGTTATCTCAGGTAGATTAATCTAGTTACAGCATTAATCATTACACAGAAGGTTGGTAGCTTCCAAGTCCCTGTTGATAATTCACATCCTCTAGTCTATTTCTCCGTTAGAAGCAAATAAAACCTAAGGCATAACCTAATGTTTGCAACCACTAGATTTTAGTTAAAACAGCAGAATTTCAAGATGTTTTACTACACTTTGAATCCGTTAAACACCTAGTGTCATATCAAACCCTAATCCATGGATCCCATAACTCCGGCTAATGAAATTAGTCTCTCATGATTTGATGAACGAAATAACAAGTTGAATTCATGATTATAATGATAAACTTACGAATGGATAGAAAACAACAAGTAGTTCCTTCGATTTAATCACAAGGTAGAAATCCCAAAAATAGTTGATACGAAAACACAAGAATATTTTATGAAAGAGAGCAAAAATATGTGTCTCTCTTCTCAGAGTTGATGTCTAAAAGATATATATTGAATATAATCAAAAACCCTAAAAGATGCTATTTATACTATAGCCTAATTAAGGAAATTAAATAACAAAATTAATAAAATTTTCCGTAATAGGTGACACCCAGGATGACGCCGCATCAAGAAGTTGATGCCTTATCACGGATGGCGTCAGAGAGGCATCAGTTGCCTTCAGGTTCTGTCTTAGGCTGACGATGTGGCTGACGCTGCGTCAGGGATCTGATAGTGTATCACCAATGTCGTCAGATATCTTCTTCCCATGCCAACTTTCTGCTTAAGGCTGACGCCATTCTTGACGTCTTATCACGACTTTGATGCCACATCACCAGCGTCGTCAGCACTGCTCCTCAAACTGCAACTCCCTGGTTAAGGATGATGCCAATGCAGATAGGCTATCACGAGGCTAACGACTTATCACGGAGGTCGTCAGCCATGTTTTCTTCTATTTTGCTCCAATTTTCAACTATTTTACTCCATTATTGTTTATTCTCATTTCTTCAGCCTTTTTCTGCAATATCATGAGCAAACACATCAAAACAACAAGATTTGCTTCAGAATTCACAATTATTTTGAGCTAAAAAGCATTAAATGTGTTAGATTTTTCTCACACATAACTAATTCCCTCTTATCATTCTCTACATGATCAACACTGCCCATAGATAATCTACTAAGGGCGTCTGCCACTATATTTTCCTTAACCGAATGATACAACACACTCATATCATAATCTTTTAACAAATCTAACCACCTTCTCTGATAAATATTTAACACCCTCTGAGTAAATACATACTGCAAACTTCTGTGGTTCATAAACACATCAACATCCACCCCATAAAGATAGTGCCTCTAGATTTTTAATGCAAACACCACAGTAGCTAGCTCAAGGTCATGGGTAGGGTAGTTCTATTCGTGAGGCTTAATATGTCTAGAGGCATAGGCTATAACCTTATCTCTCTATATCAAAACACAACCTAGACCGATTCTAGAGGCATCATAATAGACAATAAACCCATTTGTACCATCAGGTAGCGCAAAAATTGGGGTTAAGTGAGTCGAGTCTTTAACTCCTGAAAACTCTTCTCACAAGAATCTGACCACTGAAACTTAACTTTTTTCTGAGTTAATCTAGACATAGGGGATGCAATAGAACAAAAACCCACAACAAAGTGTCTATAATAGCCAGCTAAACCTAAGAAATTTCTGATTTCTGATGGAGAGATAAATCTAGGCTAATTTCTTACTACTTTTATCTTTTGGGAATCAACTCTAATGCCATAACTGGAAACAATATGACCGAGGAAAGATACAGATCTTAGCCAAAATTCACATTTGCTGAATTTGGTGAACAACTGGTGATCCCTAAGAGTTTGCAACACAGTTCTAAGATAGTTTGCATGATCATCCTCACTACGAGAATAGATAAGAATATCATCGATAAAGACAATGACAAATATGTCCAAATACTGTTTGAACACTCAATTCATCAAGTCCATGAAGAATGTTGGGGCATTTGTCAGCCCGAAGGACATAACTAAAAACTCCAAATGACCATAT
This sequence comes from Capsicum pubescens, assembly GCA_030864215.1. Taxonomy (NCBI): domain Eukaryota; kingdom Viridiplantae; phylum Streptophyta; class Magnoliopsida; order Solanales; family Solanaceae; genus Capsicum; species Capsicum pubescens. Next base: position 136,539,079 of record CM061546.1, on the reverse strand, counting down.
GGAGTTTTGAAAGCTGTTTTTGGAATATCACATTCCCTTACTCTAAGTTAATGATAAACGAATCTAAGGTCTATCTTAGAGAAGTAACTGGCACCTTGGAGTTGGTCGAATAAATCATCAATCCTAGAAAGATCTATGTCCCTAATAAGCATGGTATTCCTACACTCCTTGACTACCAAACTAGATACTCCAGTAACAAACTTACTCATACTCGCCTTAGGTTCATCCATGGTATTAGGGTCATACTTAGACAACTGGTTGAGCTTAAGACAGTACTCCTTCACTAGTATCGATCCCTGCCTCAGGTTCACAAACTCCTCTACGTTAGCTTCTCTCATTTTATGCGGAAAGAACCTATATAGAAATGTATCCTGAAATACCTTCCAACTTATAGGAGCTGCATTCTCACCTCTACTATTTTTCTATATAACCACCCAATCATACGTCACATCCTTCAGCCTTTAGGATGCCAACTCCACACTCTCTTCCTCAGTAACATGCATAATTTAGGTGATCTTTGTTATCTCATCTAAGTAAAACTGTGGGTCCTCACCTACTTTTGACCCAAAGAACTCGGGAGGATTCATTTTTATGAAGTCAAAAATTCTGGCTGCTGCTAGATCCCTATTTTATTGAAGTGGGATTGTCGCCTAATGGTTACCCTAAACATTAGCAGTTACAGCTTGGGCTAACGCCTGAAAGGAAGCCCAAAATTCAGCATGGGATATATTCTCATTCAGAGGGTCAGCAGGTTGGGTGGCTGGTTATCATTTCTCCTTATATTAGCTCGACAAGGAGGCATATTCAATTGTCACATAAGAGCACAAGTTAAAATTAGATAGAGACACTGAAAGCATAATAGATCATGAAAAAAAGAGATGATTTCCTTAAAAAAATGCCCCATAGCATCTTGCTCATAAATGTGGCACGCTTCACACTCATGATCAAGACTCAACATAACGCAGCTTGTCTGACTCCCTGGGACTCTTATAACCTTAGGCTCTGATACCAAGTCTGTAACACCCTAAAAATAAGTCCCAAGATCTCATACGGTGCTCAAGACTACGAGTAGTCTCGAGCTAACCCTGTAAGCCATCTACTAAATCTGGATACTCATCATAAAGAAATATAGATATATAGTCAAAGTTGAAATGTGGAAATCTATCTGTTCTAAGCGGAAACTATCTAAACATAATATCTGAAAGTATTTTTCTCAAAATTTTGGACAATCAATACTGAAAATCTGAATTAAATCTAGAAGTCTAACAATCCTCTACTACTAAAACTAGAGAGCCACTGGTACAAGTCACCATCTGACTCAAACTGACTGCAAAATACAAAATCGACTACTAAAATAAACTAGAAAATCTGAATAAATGGGTCCCCAAACTATGAGGACTTACCAACTATCAAGATGTAGATAGAGATGCTCGAAATCACTAACGTTGTTAAAACTAAGCACCTGAACCTACATAATGAGACAATGTAGCACATAGACATATATGTGGATCAGTACTTCTGTAATGTACTGAGTTTATGGGGGAGAATGCATAATTAAAACAATATCTCAATATTCATATAAACCTGTAAATTAATGCATGCTAAGTATAAATTACTCACATTAGCTGGAATAACTGAAAGCTAAAGAAATCGTGAATCATGAGTGATAAAACATACTGTATAAATCTTGTGAGTCATAAAACTTAGTTCTAAAAGTTGTGTTGGTATTCTATCTTTAAATCATGCGGTCTAAGTGTAGAAAGGACTCACTTTTATACCTATAAAGTGAAAGCTAAAATCTAGTAACTAATGTCTTATGTAAAGCAATGTCTAAATAAACTGTGAGCCTTTACACTTAGTTTCTAAAAGAATTTTTGTTATTCTTTACTCTTTTTTGTAGGTTGTAGGGAGGTTCTTCTATCCAACATAAACCATGTGAGCTAACATGGAGTCCAACGTCTAGTTCCCTTATGGGAAAATCTCACGTTAGGGAGAAGTGTTATACTCTTGCCACAGAGTATAACCTAATCTAAGTGATCACATCTATAACTATCATCCATATAGAAATGGTAATAATCTGATAATATGAACTTACATTGGCTCATAGTTCTGGGGCATGAGAACATACCCAACTCGGTGCTAAATGCTACTCCCTTTAATCTGTGTGCTCATTTTGTTGGAAATCCACTTTAAAAATTAGCATAAGGGTTTATAATGAAAACAAGTTATGCATCTATCTGTTTCAAACTGTAAGCAATGCTAAATCTATTTTCTATAAATTGTAATAAAACTGTAAAGTGGATTCCATATCTTAACTGAGGATCAAAGATCAAATCTTTATAAAAATCTGAAAATAACTAATTATAGGATGCTTAAAGCATTGTCATTCTTAAAATATCAATGTTCAACTAGGGTTTAACAACCCATGCATCAAATTTATGTTAAATCATTATAAAGTTCATGCTTGATAATAAAAATATTGATAATTCAATTCAAAATCTAGAAATTTCAGTAATACGCATAAAAATATGAAAGTAGACATGCAATTCAATATATAATTCAATTGTAATCTAATAATCTTCAAATAGTAAAGAGTGGGTATAAACCCTAGACTAAAATTCATATAATTTCACATAAAATTCAACTTTAAAATTAATTTTGTCCACAAGGATGAAAGAATTATCCTTGTTGAAAAACCTTACATACCTTAATTAATGAAATTGATAAAGAAGCTTGAACTTGAATTCCTATTTGTGCTTTTGAAGAAGATTTCTTAAATATCTTGATTGGGATTCTTGAATTTTGGGTTATCTTGGAAAAAGAATGGTGAAATTTGGATTTCTTGAGGTTTAAGTTTGAAGGTTCTAGGGTTTCTTGAAAAATAATTTGATGAAAAGTGAGTAATGCTTAGATTAGGTTAAATCTTGTGTTTTACACGATTTGGGGGCTTGGAAAATGACTAGGTTTCCCTTTGTAAAAATTAGTTCGGAACTAGAAATCCTAATTTTAGGCCTCAGCGTGACGTGTCAAAATCGCGGTGGCTTGTTGGAAAAAGGACAATTGTCATTTTGGCCTCTGTCGCGAAGCGGCGTAATCACGTTGCGCCACTAGAAAAGGTTGAGTGCCATTTTGCACTCCAACACGATGTGGTGTCTGTTGTTTTGAGAATTTTAATGTGATACAGGCGAATTGCGGTGAGCTACTGGAAAAGGGATGAGCGGGAAATTGGACTTCACCATGACGCGGTGCTATCGTGGTTCTCTACTATTTTTACTGAAATCTCCATAACTTCTCAACCGAGTATAGAATTAAGGCAAAATTGGTATCGTTGGAAAGCTAATTAAATTAACTATAGTTTGGTGGGTCTAAAGCAGGAAAATTCTACTCATTTCAAGAGTTATACACTTTTGAAGTTGTCTCTTGACATACTAGAAGCTAAACTGAGCTAGAAAAAAGAACGGGGTATCACATAAGGTAGTGAAGGAAACTCTAAATTCAGCGTGGGAGACATGCTCATTCAGGGGATCTTCCTGAATAGGTAGAGGTACAGGATGATTCTCATTCCTTCTTCCGTTGTCTTTAGGGAGGCATTGTCTGAAAACGGAATGAAGGATGAGTAAGATAAAGAGTTTAAATGGAGCTCAATTCTCACTCGCACAACATGAATACTGAAAGAAGGGAAACTTTTCCTAAAACGTCTTTTAGTCTCTTATCCATAAGTATGGACCACTTCACACCCATGCACAAGACTCTACTCAACGTGGCTTTTCAGACTCCTTAGAATACTATAAAACCTTAGGCTATGATATCAAGTTTTGTCATGACTCGAGGATACCCCCTAGTCGCGACAACAGTGCTTACGGTTACAAGTGACCACAAGCTAACCTATGAACCGGTACCTTCTGTGAGTAATCAGTAAACTAATAAATAAAGACATATACGAAAACAACTAATAATGCCATAAGGTTTTAAATACTAAAAATACAACTGAGTTCGCAAGATTGAAACATCTGTGAAAAATACTAAAATCCAAATGATAAGTCTGATAAACTAACAGACTGTTTGAATGTCTGAAAAACCTCTAACTAACTGACTGTGGAGTTGATAGCACAGGCCCTAACTAACTCCAAACTGACTAACTGAAAAAAATGTAAAAATACTAAAATAACATAATGGGTCTTCGATATATGAGGACTCACCAGAACTATTGCTACTGATAAGCTGAACTGTCTAGGCATGGTCAAGAAACTGAGCGTCCAAACCTATGATATAAGACAATATAGAGCGAAGAAAAGTATGTGATCATTACTTTGAATGTACTAGTATATGAGATGAGGTTAGGCTAAAATTCATACGTTCATATGCATGAAATAATGACTGACTTAATAACATGAGATAATTGATGCATAAAATGCATGAAAACTATAAATTCTGAGAATGCATGACTAAGCATATAACATAATTCTGAAATAGATTGTAAACTGAAATACTAAAATCTGGTAACTGAATAACTAATGTACTGTATGTTATGGTCAAGCACACCTGAACTGAGAATGTGGGAGGTATCATCTAACTGGCATGCCCCAATCTGAGCTAATCGGGGTCCAATATGTAACCCCAGTTGGAAGGGTTTCTATATCGTGCCATAGGTACTAACGTTGGCTATGTGGATCCACTAATCTAATATCCTGAAGGACCAGGGTGTCAAGCCTTAACTGATGGGTCACCCCTGAGAGTAATTCAAGCCAAAAATTATGGGTGACTCCTCAGAGGAAGTCAAGCCTAAACTAACGGGTGACTCCTCATATCCTATACTGGCTACATATTTCTAGAATACAGGGACTGCTACTAATGACTCTGCCTAACTAATGGGGAAGCCGCGATCCCTGCATCCGCTTGGTGCTAAATCTTACTCCTAACTAAACTGACGCTAATTGTTGGACTGAACTAAGTTTAACTGAGCAAACAGCTGGTCATTGTAGCTAACTGAATGACAATGCTTATGGTTTACATGAAACTGTTCTGAAGATACTAAAATTATGTAAACAACTAAGTATAGAGTGTTCATAACCCTCTAACACTGAATGAAAATAACAATGAGGACATATAAAGCTTTAAAAACCATAATAAAGGATCATTGCTCAAAACCCAACATTTAGACATTTCATCAAACACATGGGAGTCATGAATTTAAGCATAGGAATGGGTAAAGCATGTGATTGAAAACATAGTTACAATACTAAAACCATGAATTAGGGATTTAACTTGAGGATTTCAATACTAAAATCATATAAGGGCTCATTCCTTCGAAAAACACTTGTAACATAACTTGTAATCAAAATCAATAACAACTTCACGAAGACAATTCATCATAAACATATAAAAACTCATAATTTGATATAAAAAGAGGATTCTTGGACTCCATGGGTGAAAAGGGCCCATGTATAAACATCACACATACCTTAAATCCTTAAGCTTGAAAGAGAACCACAATCTTGATGCTTTTATTGAAAGTTATTGGATTCAGTAACTTCATTTCTTGGATTTCTTGAAGAGAAAGGAGTGAAATTGATGAACATAGGGGATGATTAGGGTTTGATTTTAGAGGAAATTGGAGAATATGGGAAAATAATGCCCTAACTGATGTATTAATTCGTGTTTTTATGACTTGGATTAAGGGGAAAAGGCTCAACTGTCCCTCAAAGAATTAAATTCGCAATTGGAATGTGGATTAAATGGTCATCGCAATGCGGTGAGGCTTCCACCGCGACGCACCACTATCGCGATGAGCTGCTGGAATCAAAAGCTAAACATGATTCAATCCTCGTCTGAAAAATCTAAAACTTTCCCGAGACATGCTCCTTACACCCCTGAATATGAATTAACTCAAAAACCAACATCTCAGGGTTGGGAAGACCAATTTAAAAATTCTTAAAGTTAAGAGGCCAAAAATAAGACTAAGTCCCCAACACTTAGTGAAATTTTCAGGCTTTAAGCCTCGTATGCATGCAACTAGGAGCTGAACTAAGCTAAGTATAATACGGGGAATTATAATATATATACATATAATCATGAGTTTATCTCGAAGCACAACCTAGATCATCATATCCTTATTCTAACACCTCATTATAATACTATCAGGATGTAATATTATCATGCTCAGGTTTTCTAATCCACATGGCTAGACATGAAATAGTCGCGCATAATAATGCTATCATAAGATAGAAGAGACCGTAGACTTACCTCAAATCTCAATATCGGATCAACGACTAATCTGCCATAAGCTAGCCATAATAATGATCATAACAATAATAATAACAATATCAGTAACAGTGTGAATAACCGGCTACTTCGGACAACCAAATACCTAGTCGAGCCTATACGTACCCTAATAGCCCCAGGCTTGGAAGGTTCAATCAACATACAACAACACAAGGCATATTTTTCACCCATATCTATGCAATCATCCCATACCGGTTGATTGACATAGGTGCATATTAGTGATAAGTGATCCGCATGCAAGAAAGAATGTAAGGTACATAATTAATATTACAATCTCATTATTATAACTGTCATCATTATTTCCATCATCAGCATAATCAACCTCCATCCTTGCCGGGTATAAATATATCAACACAGTATCCTCTGGCCTTGTCGGGTATCAATATATCATCACAGTATCCTCCGGCCTTACGAGGTATCAAAATATTATCACAGTATTCTCTGGCCTTTTTGGGTATCAATATATCATCACAGTATCCTCTGGCCTTGCCGGGTATCAATATATCATCATAGTATCCTTCGGCCTTGTTGGGTATCAACATATGATCACAGTATCCTCTGACCTTGTTGGGTATTAATATATCATAAACATCAGTACATATATATTTAGAGATATAGAATAGGTACACAGGCTCAAGACGTGGCTAAAAGGAGGGTAATCTACTGGCCTATTGCCCAAAGTGATCTTTGGAAGTAAATCATTATAAAAGTGTAAAAAGGGTCAGAATATCCCACGATCGAGGTAAGTGATAGGTTGAATCATAGAAATGACCTTTGATTATTAGCCTAACCATTTCTTCACGTAATTAGTATTCACTAAATAGCCAATATCTAGCACCTTGTCATGATTCACCACTTGACCATAATCGTCAATTAACAAATGTTCATTTCTAACCATCATAATCTCACTAGTCACCATCTAGCAAAAGACCACTAACCATTATTTAGACACTTTGTTTATCTATCCGCTAATATCTCTTATTATCTAGCATCATTAATACACATATCTTTGTTTAACAACTAATCGGCATCTTGAACTTAGTCATCAATAGCAACTAATCTTCACCAATGCTAAACTTGTCATCATAATTAGCCATGTATCAGCCATAATCGCTAGCTACCATATTTCAACTAGACGAGATTCATTATCTAGTACATTAGATTTCTAGCCATCAAGTACTATAGTCACTTAATAAACAACTAGTTCCCACATAGCCTAAACCTTATTTAGGAAAAACATTCATAAGATCGTATTTCAGCTGGAATCACATCAATTATATATATAATAATCAAGAATGTACAGAATCTATGCTTGCCATCACCAGTATTCAATCAGTGGACTAATAAGGGCCATACTGCATCTTCCTCCATCCTATATCGGAGAGATGTGTATTTAACAATATATATATATATTCATTAGTTGTATCTACATCCTTTACAAAGATAAACACTTCACAGATGCTCAATCGATATCATAATACAGCCTTTGGCCTAATATGTGTCTGAAATAATCATAACATCATAATCATGACCTTAGGCCCACACACGTATCCAAAACTCATATCAATAACCATGTATATAAACCATCTCATATTTATAAGTTGTAGCATGTCTATAATCATCTCACATATAGAAGGCATCTCACATCAAGGAGGTATAATATAAATAAGCTATAACGTCTAATATATCTCATATCTATAGGTCATATTGCATGACTATGAGGAATATCATCTCTATAGGCCCAAAATTATTATTAAGAGAAAAATCACCTCTAAGGACCCAATATTATGTCTAAGAGAAAATAGCATCTCGATGAGCCAAATATCAAGTCTAAGAGGAAATAGCATCTCTGTGTGTCAAAAATACCAAGTCTAAGAGGAAATAGCATCTCTATGGGTCAAATATCATATCAAAAAGGAAGTAGCATCTCTATAGGACCAATTATCATTATTCGGGGAAAAATACATCATCATTCAATAATCCATGAAGTAACCTTATACTAAGGTTTACTAACCTCAATAACGCCTAGCATCCATAGCATAAGGTTTACTAACCTCAATAACGCCTAGCATCCGTAGCTAAGTCCACAAGGCTAACATAAGTCTTGGCCTAAGTGGGTCGGACAATCCCACTTCTAATCCTCAATTTTTATAATTAGACACACTATGCCTAAACTAGGCTAAGGTATCTAGTTCAACTTCAAGATGTCAAGTAAGCCATACTCAAGCTTAAGATAGGAACTTCAACAAGAACAAGGGCATTCAAGTCAACTCTGCAAAAATTATTATTTCCATATCACCACACTAGCATAATAAGATTAAATATACTAATCATGCTTCCAACGCTAAAACCATATCCCAAACCTAGAATTATATTGTATCCTTGCTACTAATTAATCCAATATAGATATAAGGAATAGGATTCTAAAGGTTATAAACATACCATCTTATAGGTCCAAAACCCTCGTCTAATACCAAAACATCAATAATCAAGGCTAACTTATCCTACTCATAATCAAGTCTAACATTCATGTTCACACGCAATATATATCACACATCATCTACGAAGAAAAGTAGATAGGAGCCTACCTCAAAGCCGAGCCGCAAAACCTCACTTCATTCACCAACGTCCATCTTCACTTCACAATACCAAAATGCCATCACACTATTAAAGTCATAATCTACTCATCAATAAGAGTCTAACGATACCCATATTGCACTATTGTGCTTCGGGTCCAAAAATGACACCAAAACCCCAAGTAGATGCCACTTATGGGAAACATATTTCTGAGGCCAACCCAATGTTCACACATGAACAAGGAATCATAACCCTCAAGTAATGGGTGAAAACTCATCATACTTTTGGCTAAAATCAATACCTAAAAAAATTATGGTTTTGGGTCCAAACTAAGAAATTCAAGCATGAATTCAAAGGATTCTTACATTAAATTCAAAGATAATTGCGATAAAAGATAATAAACAAGATCCCAAGTCACCCACCATGATCAATTTTGAGTTATTAAACCAATTTAAGGTTTTAAGCTCTCAAGGGTGAAGAGAAAATGACCCAAATCGCGACTATGGGGTCTATTTATAAACTCCAAGGAAAAGAGATGTCGCGATCTCCGACACGCGGGATGCGATCACAATGTCGCAATCTCCATGGCCTTACGGCAATAGTCATGTTGCGATAGTCATGCCACGATCGCCTCCTCCATGCTGTGATTGTTGTCGCACCAGAACCAGTAAAATTTGGAAAATTTCCAAGTTTCAGATGATGCCTCGGGATTTATTCGGAGTCCAATTTTTATAAACGAAATATGTAACCACACTAAATTCAAAGTTCTAGATGCACTGGCAAAGATGGATTTTCAATCCAAGTTTGTTTCATCTAAATGTGGGTTCACACCTAAACTTTCAAATTTTTAACTTTTCGATCGATGGGTCAAAATGAGCTCGGGTGCATCAGGACCTAAACCAAAGGTCTACCTAGCCTAAAATTGATATTCTAGAGCTGCTGCCATGGCCAAAATTCATATCCGAGATTGTTTTACTGAAGTTTTTACCTGGTAGCCATTTGGAACCAGCGAAGACTTTTAAATAGGGAATTAGTTCTAAAGACTAAATGAACTGCCCAGTAACCAAACCTTCAGTCCCAACAAGTCATAAATAACTTGGGGCAGCTATGAGAAGCTCAAATGGTGAAGACAAGAAAAATATGAAAAATGATCGAAAGGGTTATTACACCTTACATTATGAAATGATGAAGCGTCCTAGGATGGTTAGTGGAATAAGCACTGGCATTTAACTCAAGGAAAGTGATAACATAATTTCATGTCCAAAATCAATCAAAACCATAGGTACATATTCATACATATATATATAGGGTAAAGGATCATGAACATAAGAGTTTAAACCATTAACCTTGATTGTGTAGCTCGATCCATCCTAAAGGCGCCCATGGGATATATGGGTTCAACTTTCCTGCTAAAAGGGCTCCAGTGCGTGTTAGTTTCACAAACCATGGAAAAATCAAGGGAAAACTAAAGCCATCATGGGTAATTTATCCCAAATATGTATATATATATATATATGTATATATATGTTTGTATATGTCAAGTGTGTATTGATGATAGGCGAATTTACACGCCTATAGCACTATATTTTGCCCATATTTTAGCCTAGTTTTGAGAACAAACTATATATTTCATGCACTTTTAGTCCTTTTTCCTGTAAGTGGGCTAACGAACATGATTAGCAAAGTTTCAGGTATAAATGATGCAGAATTCAGCATTTTATGGATAACTTGACTCCAAAGAAAGCTTCACGAAAGGAGAAAAGCCAATCTTGGACGCCAAGGACTAAAGATGGCGCATGGAAAATCTGTCCCGGGCTAAAACAACATTTCTGAAGACTTTGGGGACTAGCAGTAATTTATTAGGATTAGGATAATGATACATTAACCTAGTACAATTGGGTTAAGTATTTCATTAGCTTATTAGGATTAGGATAATGATACATTAACCTAGTACAATTGGGTTAAGTATTTCATTAGCTTAGTAGGATTTGGTTAAGCATTTCATTAGCTTAGTAGGAATAGGATATGGGTATTATAAATACCCTATCTTGCTAGAGATTTTAGGACATCTTCTTACATTCAATTCTATTCTATTCTACTTCTAAGACATTCTAGTTCTAAACAATCATTCTTCCACTAATTCTATTTTTCTTCTTCTATTCATCTATTCTTAAATTCCACAACAAGAGAAACGTTACTTTGCTAAGGGATTCACGCCTAACGCCTACCACACCATTACAAACGTGAAATCTTTATTGTGGTATAACAACAATGTCAATTGTGATTTCCTTCGCACTCATGGGTAACTAAACTTCTCTGTTGGGGTTATGGAAGCCGAATGAGATACTATCTATTATTGTGATCTTGTTAGTTCGTGACACGTATGTTGCTTATATCATTATTCTCTTCATCTTAATCTAAATTCTTTGTGGTTGCAAACGCAAGAATACGCCAGTATAACATTTAACTTGTTCGAAAGAAAGGTTATCTGTCTGGAAAAGAGATAATGTCAAGGTAGTAGGGTCCCATCCCCTATTAAAAAGTTAGTGCCGTAACTGGATTAACCTCTTGGAGAATTCGTACCGTTAGACACGCTTTAAGCTCGAAAGAGTTAAAGTGAAATAATCCTTGAATAGGTCGAAAGACGCCTGGATTTACCGTCGACTACAATTCTCTATAAGCACATGCATGTCTGAATTCAACACACTCATAGTCAATAGAGACGTATAACTCAGAAGGTGGACATAACCCCAACTCCTCAATTCTCATTGTTTCACAACCTACTAAACATTCTTTCTTTTTACTTTGCTATTTTCAGTTTTTGCTTTAATAATTTGGTTACACATTACAAACCCTCCTTCTTACGAGACTTGCACTAAAAGTCTAGTAATCGTTGCTTACTTGTTGACCAAGCTATTCCCTGTGGGATCGATACCCAACCCAGGTTGGGTTCTATATTTGCTAACGACCGCTTTACACTCCTACGAGAGCTGTAGATTGAGCGTTATCAAAAATTGGCACCGCTGCCGGGGAATACAAATGTCAATTAAGTTTGTAATAATTACTAGACCCTTTGGTCAAAGATTCTCGTACTTTTACTTTTAGTTTTTGTTTTTGATTACTGCAGGTTTTTATTCAGTGCATGCCCCATACTCGAAGTTCTGGTCAACCGTTATTACCTATCAATCCTGAACCACAACGTATTCGCAGAATGGAGGCACAACACGCAATTAAAAGGATGGTTGCTCAACAGGAACAGGCGAGACTAGCTGCGCTAGCCGCCGCTCAAGTGCATCAACAGAATATTGATAACCCTGGGCGAGCAACAAATCCTGACGATGAAGATCTAGGTGATGACGAGCTACTAAACCCTAGGCATGCCGCTGAGATCGCAACACCTGCCAATAGAAGAGATCGTCAAGCTAGGTTTAGGACTGAATGCCAAGCTATGCAGCCAGCTTTCGACGATGATGATGATGATCTTGATGGAGCCGGAGCCACAGGAGCCATTATTCTTCCACCATTGGCACCCGGAGCCAAGTTCAACATCACGAGCACCATGATTTAGTTATTGCAACTCAAGGGATTATTTGGTGGACTAGCAGGCGATGATCCGAATATGCATCTCATCAACTTTATTTCTACATGCAAGTCGTTTAACAATCCTGGTGTTGGTCAGAATGCAATTCAATTACGTCTATTTCCATTGTCCCTGTCTGGGGAGGCAACTCTATGGTTGAATGGGCTGACTCCTGATTCTATTACAAATTGGAGGCAATTGAGAGATGCTTTCCTAGAAAGATTCTTTCCGCCATCCAAAAGAGCACAATTGAGAGATGAAATCAGCAACTTTCGTCAGCTTCCCACTGAAGCTCTTCATGAAACATGGGAGAGGTTCAAGACAAAGCTAGCGAGGTGCCCAAACCATCATATGACTAATGTTCACCTAATGGAGATATTATATAGAGCCCTGAATTCAATAACTAAACCAGTGGTGGATAATGCGGCTGGAGGATCCTTTATGGATCTCACCTTTGGTCAAGCAAGCAATATGCTAGATCGTATGACGAAACAAAGTAGAGATTGGCACACCAGGGATTCTGAGGTAGCAAGCCCCACTTTATCTATAGGCATGACTGCAGACCAAAGGAGAAGAGAAGAAGAACGTGATCAAGATATGGCGCACATGAAAACATAAGTGGATCTTCTTACAAAGCATTTATTATCAGGGAAGACCGAAAAAGTGAAAGCTATTGCGTAAAAAGGAAGAGACGAATCTGATTCGGAAGAGGAAGCCAACTACTTGAACAATCAGGGGGGTTTCCGAGGTAATACCCAAGGAAACCAAGGTCGGAACTATTATGATAAATATGGAAACAAGGACCAAGGTAGTTGGAAGAACAAGAATGACAAAAGTGGTTTGTATGTTCCCCCTGGAAGACGTGACGCCACCACATCTAGTTCTGGAAGTATGGAATACATGATGGTTAAACTACTGAAAGGAGTGGAAGCAACGAGCGCAGGAGTAACGGAGGTAATAAATGATTTTCCCTCTATGAAGCAATTAGTTGATTCTCATTCCACTTCAATCAAGCAAATAGAGCAGCAATTGAGCCAACTTTCAGCAGCACTCAATCAAAGAAAGGCTGGTACTTTACCTAGCAATACTATGCAAAACCCAAGGAATGATGGGTCATGCATGGCCATCACTACCCGAAGTGGTAAGGTGCTGGAAACTTCAGAAAAAGGCAAGCAAGTGGTTGACGAAGAAGCGGAAATTGATGATAAGGCGAAAGGGGAAGATGCCGCAGCAGCCGATCCTAACGTCCTTAACGTCACTCCTCACGACGTGCAGCCTGGAAAAGCTGAAAAACGGAAGCAAGAGGAGAAGAAAGCCGTGGAGAGAACAATTCCATACCCACCACCACCTTTTCCCCAAAGAATGAAGAAGGTGGCGGATGATACGAAGTTCAGCAAATTCATGACTATGTTAAAGCAGCTGACCATTAATGTTCCATTGGTGGAAGCACTTGAACAAATGCCTGGGTATGCAAAATTTATGAAGGATCTTTTGACAAAGAAGCGGGCAGTAAGCTATGAGCCGGCAGATAATATTCATCATTGCAGTGCAATTGCCACAAGGTCCTTAGTACAGAAGAAGGCAGACCCCTGTGCTTTCACTATTCCTTGCACGGTTGGATCTATGAATTTTGCTAAGGCATTATGCGATTTGGGAGCTAGCATCAATTTGATGCCACTATCCATCTACAGAAAGTTGGGGTTGGGCGACCCTACACCAACTAATATGCGGCTCGTGATGGCAGATAGGTCGGTAAAACGACCTGTGGGTATCTTGAATGATGTGTTGGTGAAGGTGTCTACCTTCATTTTTCCTGCAGACTTTGTGATTTTGGATTGCGAGGTGGATTCTGAAGTTCCCATAATTTTGGGACGTCCTTTCCTTGCAACAGGAAGTGTTCTTATTGACATGAGAGCTAATGAGCTTTTATTTCGGTTGAATGACGAAGTGGTCCGCTTTGATATATGCAAAGCAATGAAGCAGCCCAGCGATATGAATGTGTTCTCTGTAGCTGATGTTCATCATGAGGATAAGAAAGCATTATCTGTAGAGAAACAGCTTACTGTTGAGCCATTGTATGCTGCACCACTGAATGTTGAGCATGAGGACGATGAAGATTATGAAGAACTTATGGGTGCTCTAACAGAAATAGAGTCCTATTCCCATACTCCTAAGCAACTGGTGGCTAGAATCGAAAGAGCTCCCCGATTATCTAAGGTATGTGTTCTTGGAAAGTATAAATATACTTCCGATGAGTGCGGATGATTTAAGTAAACAGCACGTAGAGTCTCTCATCTATGCTCTGAAGAGATACATGAGAGCTATGGGTTGGACTATTGATGATATAATTGGTATCCCTCCTGGGATAGGCATGCACAAGGGTCATCTCGATGGAAGATTGCATGCCTACAAGTAAGCCTCATTATCGTCTGAATCCATTCAGAAAACGATCAACCATCTATCTCGATGAAGTCTAAGTAATCGAGATAGCTATGCCGTGCCGCGACAATAAATCAAGCGCTAGATGGGAGGCAACCCATCGTTTATCGTTTTTCATTTTTCTTTCGTTCTATTACGTGTTTGTTTTTGATAAATAAAAGTCCAAAAATAAGAGTCGTGCCACGACCAAAACTAAGGCGCTTGGTGGGAGGAAACCCATCGTACTAATCATTTTTATTGGTTTTGAGCAAATGTAGGTGCAAGAGGTATTCAACGAGGAGATCGGTTTCAAATTTTGATTTGGACGTATTGCATGGTAAAGGTGGTAAATTAGGCATGAAGATGCATAAGGCTATGGATTGAGCATTGCTCATAACAAAATAGGCATCGAGCAAGGCTAGGCCTAGGTAAAACTAGGCCACGAACAAGGCAAAGCCTATACTATAGCCCAAGGTCTCGGAATCTAGTGTGCTATAGCATAGGCGCCGCCCATGCTCAAGTATGCCATAGCATAGGCACCGCCTATGCTAAAGCATTTGGTCTCTGAATCTCATATGCCATGCTAAAGGCGCCGCCTATGGTCACTAAAGGCATTGCACTAGGCGCCGCCTATGCTCACCATAGGCTTTGCATTAGGCGCCGCCTATGGTCACCATAGGCAAAGCTAAAGGCGTCGCCTATGGTCACTTTTTGTCTCCAAAACCGATTTTAAATGGGTCAAAACCCGACCCATTCTTTTCCTATATAAAGGAGACTTAGTCTTGAGGCACAAACACATTGAAAAACTAACATAGGCGCCGCACATAGCATCCAAATCTTCTCAAAACTTTTGCTCTTCCACTTCACAAGAACATCTCCAAAGGCTTCAATCACGTAAGTACTCGTGTGTTCTTCATCTATTTTTCGTAAGTACTACGTTACTATGTCTATTATGAATTGCTAAATCTTGAAGAAGTATTGGAGATGTGAATGTGTTTGAATTGTTGATACACAACCAAGTGAGTGAACATATACGTTAGGATGATCTTAACTTATTTCCGACTTCAATTCGATTTTGTGCATTGTCATACTACTTGCGGAATTGCTATAGTCATGAACATTTCATACTCTTGTCACTTGAATACTTACATGTTGGGATGTCTCGCTCATCGGAATAAGACTTATAGTTGCCTACCGACATAGGAGATTGTGATTATTGATAGAAACTATACCATGATGTAATCCCTATGTAGAAGTCTTGATATACCTAACATGAAAGTATTTCAAAGATTGCAAGAAGTGTTACATATCTGAATTTCTTGTTGGAATATAGCCCCTAAAACGTATGTCGATGAAGTCTGAGTAATCAACCACTTTCACTTCACTAGTCTGTACCAACAAACTAAGTGTGGGGTGGTGCCACTACTGCTTGTTTATAGATTGTATCCATCGAGATGATGCTAACATGAACATTGTTTTAAGTCTTAGGTACAATGGCACTCAAAGCAAGACAAGGCAAAGATAAGGCTACCACTTCACAAAAAGGCAAGAAAAGAGGCCGAAAAGAGCAAGGAGAACCCTCTTCGCTGCAAATACCTCGACTCACTCTTGGAATTAAGTGGGATACTTATGAGGAACTTCTGAGGATGACGAATCTGTTGATGATTCCGATGCAAGGGGTATAACCCCAGACATAGAGGATGAGTCCGACTAACCAGGTTCTTCTTATTTATTTTCCACTGAGGACAGTGTGACCCGTCTAAGTGTGGGGTGCTGGTATTTGCATGCTATACTTATCTATCCACATTTGCATTTATGTTTGTTTGTTTTGTTAGTAGTTAATTATTTTTTTTAGCTTAGCTTCGCATGAAATTATTCTAATAGGCAGCATGAGATTATGACAAGAGTTTGTGCAAAAATCATGACTATTGAGACATTTAGGCTCTAATTGTGACTCACTATGTGATATTGTTTGGTTTAATTCCTTCATCTGTTGGGTCAAGATTCTATACTACTCCCAATAAAGTCGACCATATGCCTTGTGTGTGTGAGATAATAGTATATTTTGTGCTTGTGGCTGATGCTAGAACTTTCCTAGTATGGATGTAAAGCGAAAATAAAGAGTGCAAGTCTAGGAGATGATTTAGGCATTTCTTTGGCAACCTATGATTATTTACCTTCTTTTTACCTACCCATGGACATCATCCTAGTTAAACCCTTTTGAGCCTTTAGCCTATTTTCTTTGACAAACCTCGTATGTAAGCCTAATCCATTTTTTTCAAGACCATAATTTGATCCAAATTCCTAAGTGCTTTAAAGTGAAAAAGTCATGTGACAAAATAAGAGGAAATTGGGTGAGTATGATGCTTTAGAATGCATTGGTGCTTGAATGAGTTATGAAAAAGAAAGTGCTATCATAAGAGGTATGTTATCAAAAGAAAAAGGAAAGGAAAACTGAAAAGTTAGTTATGTTTAAAATTGAAAAACAAAAGAGGAGAAAAAGAGTGGTAGAATAAAAGAAAGTAGAAAGGTTGTTTGAAAGAAAAGTGTTAATAATACAATGTGATGTATTAAAGCGCTTAGGAACATAGTCACTATTTCTGGCCAAAATAGTCCTACCCGTCCCTTAGCCTACATTACAACCATCAAAAGACCTAGTTGATTCTAAGCTTAGCATTCTGACATTTAGTGGAGCATTACACTAAGGGCAAGCCTATGGTCATCAGTTGCTGCATATGAATTCTTTGTGAGAGTGAGAGCAAGGATATTTTGATACCCATGTTTGAAAAATATGCTATACTTATGAGTGATTATGGGTAATATATTATGAGACACACATGGTTGATGAGTTTTGGGTAGTCGTGTATGATTCTTTGTGCCTTAACCTTTGAATATGACTTGACCACCATCACGAGTCTATGCTAGAGGTTAAACTGTTTCTACTAATGATCGGAAAACTACTCTTTGTTGATAATTATTGTGCTTGTCTTGACGAATATTTTATGCTGTTGCTGTGAAACCCTAAGCTGATGTTTAGAGGGACATGATATTTTGTTCGAGGACAAACAAAGCTTCAAGTGTGGGGTGTTGATGAAAGGTGAATTTACACGCCTATAGCACTATATTTTGCCCATATTTTAGCCTAGTTTTGAGAACAAATTATATATTTCATGCACTTTTAGTCCTTTTTCCTGTAAGTGAGCTAACGAACATGATTAGCAAAGTTTCAGGTATAAATGATGCAGAATTCAGCATTTTATGGATAACTTGACTCCAAAGAAAGCTTCACGAAAGGAGAAAAGCCAATCTTGGACGCCAAGGACTAAAGATGGCGCATGGAAAATCTGTCCCGGGCTAAAACAACATTTCTGAAGACTTTGGGGACTAGCAGTAATTTATTAGGATTAGGATAATGATACATTAACCTAGTACAATTGGGTTAAGTATTTCATTAGCTTATTAGGATTAGGATAATGATACATTAACCTAGTACAATTGGGTTAAGTATTTCATTAGCTTAGTAGGATTTGGTTAAGCATTTCATTAGCTTAGTAGGAATAGGATATGGGTATTATAAATACCCTATCTTGCTAGAGATTTTAGGACATCTTCTTACATTCAATTCTATTCTATTCTACTTCTAAGACATTCTAGTTCTAAACAATCATTCTTCCACTAATTCTATTTTTTTTCTTCTATTCATCTATTCTTAAATTCCACAACAAGAGAAACGTTACTTTGCTAAGGGATTCACGCCTAACGCCTACCACACCATTACAAACGTGAAATCTTTATTGTGGTATAACAACAATGTCAATTGTGATTTCCTTCGCACTCATGGGTAACTAAACTTCTCTGTTGGGGTTATGGAAGCCGAATGAGATACTATCTATTGCTGTGAGCTTGTGAGTTCGTGACACGTATGTTGCTTATATCATTATTCTCTTCATCTTAATCTAAATTCTTTGTGGTTGCAAACGCAAGAATACGCCAGTATAATATTTAACTTGTTCGAAAGAAAGGTTATCTGTCTGGAAAAGAGATAATGTCAAGGTAGTAGGGTCCCATCCCCTATTAAAAAGTTAGTGTCGTAACTGGATTAACCTCTTGGAGAATTCGTACCATTAGACACGCTTTAAGCTCGAAAGAGTTAAAGTGAAATAATCCTCGAATAGGTCGAAAGACGCCTGGATTTACCATCGAATACAATTCTCTATAAGCACATGCATGTCTGAATTCAACACACTCATAGTCAATAGAGACGTATAACTCAGAATGTGGACATAACCCCAACTCCTCAATTCTCATTGTTTCACAACTTACTAAACATTCTTTCTTTTTACTTTGCTATTTTCAGTTTTTGCTTTAATAATTTGGTTACACATTACAAACCCCCCTTCTTACGAGACTTGCACTAAAAGTCTAGTAATCGTTGCTTACTTGTTGACCAAGCTATTCCCTGTGGGATCGATACCCAACCCAGGTTGGGTTCTATATTTGCTAACGACCGCTTTACACTCCTACGAGAGTTGTAGATTGAGCGTTATCATGTATCAAGCACACGGTCATATAGACCCCCAACGTCGGCAAACTTAGTTTCCTATGTTTGTCCCTCCAGGACTTACACCTTCACGGTGAGCTACACAACCTTCTTTAAGCCCAAATTAAAATAATTTGCACATAATTCCAACCATTAACCTGGGAATCATTCATTAAGGCATTTACCACTTGGTATCGTCATACAATTATACTTTCAAGCTAAATTAAACATTCCAAATCAGTTCACATAACCACATTGACTCCTAAGTTCAATTTAAAATCCAAACTATGGCCAACAAGGCCATCCAAATCCATTTGTAATCCATCTATCCATTAATGCAATGCATTGAGTTCAAAAGCAAGTTAAACTATACATTTTCCATAATTAAAATCAAATTCACAAAGTGGGTTGAGGTTCATACAATTTCAAGCCAAAATTCATCCAATTTGGCGAAATCCATGTCCCTCATTCCAACCATTTTAATAATGTACCAATTCAGTCCCAAAAAAATAATATAAAATATAAATAATCAATTCAAAATATGGGATAAGTAATTCAATCAGTAACAATCGAAACCTCTCAACATAATTTCAAAACCACAACTTAATCTCATGAAATCCATTCAATTGATGCCACAATGTAAATTCAAGTTTGGGGAAGAGAAACATGCCTGCAACACATGAGAAATTGAAGTCAATTTCAAGTTTTGAGCTCGTAGCAGTGATTTCTTACAAATGCATTGAGCTTTCTTGGGTGGAGAGTTAAAGATGGATAAAGTAGAGTTTGATCTTTCAAAACTAAAGTAAAAGGGTCCCTTTTATGTTTATAAGTCGTAGAAGGGGTAAAAAGACCACAAGCTCCTCACCCCAAGTGAAAAAAATAAAACTGGATGAAATTAACCCATCAGCGTGGCATGGCATTATCGCGAGGGTAGCCTCCGTTCCACGCTAATATAACTGAGGCTAACCTCCGTGGCATGCCAATATCACAAATCCTTACTGCCTCGGGGTCCCAAAATTACCCTGAACCCCTTCCAAAAATTCCTAAACTTTCTCAAATTACCTTTTTAACATCCCTAAACATAATTCAAATCAAAAATTAATATTATACGCTTGAGAAGGTCAAAAATAAAATAATTAGAACTCTTATGGGGTATCACAGAGATGAATCCTCTCCTCCCTATTTTTAATAGCTGAGATGAATATCGAGACAATGAATGAAATTTGGGCTCATAAGCTACAACTAACATACTCTCCTGCTCAAGATTAGTGAACGCATCCCTTTTTCTATCCCTCAATGTACGAGGCACATACTTCCTTAAAAAAATGAGTAAAGTTGAGTCCATTTCAACAAAGGCAAACCTACAGCCCTACACTCTACATAAGCTCTCCACCACATCTTGGAATAGCCCTATAATTGAAAAGTGACGAATTCCATACCATACCTTTTAACCACTCCAATCTTATAGAGTCTCTCATAGAAATCAATAATGAACTCACAGGCATCCTTAGAATCGCTACTATGAAAATCAAGAGGCTTTATCTTAATAAACTAGCAAAACAGATCATGCTCATATCCAGTCATCACCGGACCCTCTATCTATCTCAGAAAAATACCTGACCCTAACACTTCTTCTATTCGAGGAGCTACAGCAGCAGAATGTTGCACCCTCGAATGTTGATCTATGAGCATAGTTCAAATTCCTACAAATCCACTCAAAAATCTCAAAACCTATTGAATCACATCGAAAGACATTTGAATCAGAGTTTCACCTTCCTACACTGGTGAGACCCTATCATAAGCTGGCATCCCCTCATTATGTATTGGAATTACTCTATCCTCTGCTATCTCAGGCATATCCTAATGTAAGGGAGGAGATATTGACCCCTTCTGTATTGGTCTCAAGGACTGAGTTGTACCCCCGTCATGTGTTGCTCTCTTTTTTCTACCTCATCCTCCCCTCGCCTGTTCTCTACCCCAAACCGTAGCCCCAATAGTTGGTTCGAGCACCTCAACTCTTGCTTCATTTGCTTATGTTCTCACCATCTATGAGAAAAAGAATGAAAGAAGTTAGATACCAATTTGGATCGTCAGATATCAATTGAAATCAAGTAATAGCATGAAAGAAAGAAGACTTTGAATTTTTCTTGTGTCTTGCAGCCTCTCGAAGAAAAGTACAAATATATTTATACCATTTCGCAAGACTCCGCTAGACATATACTTATACGACGAGATCAACGAACTTAGGGCTCTGATACCAACTTTTCCATAAACCCAAATGGCCATAAGTGGAAACCACACTAATATTCCTATGGGAGAACCATCTAACATGAATCATTGCTCAAATATTCAGTCAACATTAAGATGAGATTATCATAGAAATCAACTTAACAGTAATAATCCAAATCTAATCATCATTAATACGGAATATTAAAATCCCAAAGATTTGAAAGTCATCCTACAAAAACTTCTAAAACAAAAACCATGTCTAAAAGAGATATCCAAAATAAATAAAAATAAATATCCAAAATAAAGAAAATAAAGAATTTCTAATTTCCCGAAAGATGGACAAGAACTAATATGATAATCCATGGCAGACTAGAGATGGAGTGTTGTCATGACCCGAACCAGGACTTGGCCATGACGGGTATCTTAATTCCAACAAGAACTGCAGACCACCCCCTGTACCTATCCAAATAGAACACCATACCCCTAACAGCAGATGAATTCTGAATATATAACAAGATAGCATAAGATAAGATCAAAGAATTTAAGATATGTCTAGGACCTATAACCAGTAACCAACCAAAAACAACAACCAACATCATCACCCAAGTCCAATCCATAAAGCCTTCTAACAAAACCAAAATCAATAAGATGTTAGGGCATTCCCCCGATCCTAACAATGGCAATTACAATGTTAATAATAATGTGAACTCTCAATTCTAATCTATGAATGAAAACTGATGAAATGTCCATGTCTTTTAGAGAATAGAATCTCACCACTTCACCACCAACTACCGATGAATCGAGCCGATCTAACTGACACTGTGCAGAAAAAGTAGAAGTATCTCTAGTTCCTGTAGTGCGTGGGGATACAGTGTCCAGAGATAAACAGTGGGTTGGGCACTAGCATATAACTCAAGGATAGGGTATAAAATAATGCCAAGTCAAAAGAAATTAGAAAACCATATGAACATCAACATATACATACATAATAATATGCCGAGAAAAAGGTAACAAGACTCAGCATACACTTTAAAACTTTAGCCTTGATTATGTAGCTCAACTGTCATAACATAAGAAGGCACCCATGGGCTATATGGGTAGAGCGCCTCCCTAGATAGAAGGGCCCCAATATGTGTAGCTGCACGAACCAGAGGATATACATATGCACCATGGGGGACTCGAACCTCCCGGCATACTAAGGTGATTGAAGCACCTAATCATGTAATATAATATGGGGGACTAAACTTCCCAATCATATAATAATTATAAGGGGGACTCAAACCTCTCGGTCATTTAGACCCCCGTGCTGGCTAGCGCGGTTTCCGATGTTGGTCCCACAAGACCTCCACTTTTACAACTCTTCTACACAACCCACATTAAATCCCAATTAAATCATTTAGCATATATTCCCATTCATTGAACCATAATACACATTTTGGTACACACTGTTGATATCGTCATACCAACTACACTTGCAAGGTAACATCAACATGTCAAACCAATTATCATCACTTGGGAAAATTTACAACCCTATTGGTTCAATTATACATTAGCTTGAGGAATTTCACAACCCCATAAGGTTCAATTCAAAATCTTTATGTTTTATTAGTTTTTCACATTATGCAATAGTTGAAGAGTAGTTCAATATGCATACTATTTATATTCAAAATCAATTTCACAATATGGGGTTGAGGTCATTATCACTTTAATGGTCAATATTCACAAATTGGGGAAAATCACAATCCCCTAGTTTATTTTCTATACCCATACATCCCACAAGTTCAAAACCATAAAGAAAGAATAAACAATCATATTTAAACCATGGGAAAATTATTTAGAAACAAACATTCAAACCCTCAACCCATGTCCAAAACCAACATCAAAACTATATGAATAATACTTTAAAACACATACTCTTAACAAAATAATAATTGGGCAAGAGTAACATGCCTGAAGGATTCTCAATTATGGAGAAGAAACCTTGAATTGACCCCTAGATACTCAACCTTAAGGAAACCCTAGTTTGTTTGACTTGAAGGAATTTGAGAGAGTAAAGAGGGTGTATTTGATGTGTATTATGGATGAAAATGGTGTCCTAAGTATGCTTATAGGTCGTAGGTTATTATTGGAATAAGAGGAAAATGTCAAAAATAAACCATATTAAAATACTGGAAAATAAACCATCAGTCATTACGGGTGACCTTACGACTCTAGGGTCACTCTATGACTCGTTTCCCCTCAGTCGTAGTCTGAAAAGTATCCCGAACCACCAACACTAATCTGGTTATGTCATAACCCGAATCAGGGCCCTGGCCGTGACGGACATCCCGAACCATGAAGGCCTGAGAGCCCTTCTAACTGTAATCATACACACCATTCATAGACAAATAGGAAGTGCAGAAAATACATACTGAAACAGAATCATGGTCATAAGTCTGAACTCAATTTATAATGTGAAAGTAAAGCCCAACAACAACTAGACAATGTCTAAACCAGTCTGCGAAATCTCTACTACATCTAAAAATAACAATTGTCTGAAACTGGGACAAGGCCGCCAGTGGACCTAAACCAAAATAAATAACATAATCTGAAAGATATAGACCTTCTGGAATAAAGAAGGCTCACCAATTACACACATCACTGTTGTCTGAAAACTCTACAGCTTAGCAGGGCTTCTGAACTGAGCTTTAGACCCTGGAGGTAGGGGTCAATACAATTGTACTGGTACGCAGAGTAATCCAAAATAAAGCCTTTATATAAATAAAATAGTTGAGAGCTAGTCATAAACATCATGAAAGATATAATTTCTAAATACATGGGCATTTTTGAAAACATAAAACCTTTCTGTCATTGAAATTTCTGATCATTGTATTACTTCTGAGTTAGGTGGCACTCCCCTACAAGTCTGATATTCCACGAGCTATATGGAATCTGTCATTGACTCAGCGGGGAATCCCCCAACCCAAGTGTGTCGCAAGGGTTGGAGTGTCTGAGTCTGCTACGCCACAGGGCACTAGGCCAACGTATAATAATATACTCGAATTGGAAAATCTCGATTTTGGAAATGATTTGTCTGAACTCGTGCCTTCTTCAGGGAACCACCGAAGCTCTCTTTATGCCCAATTTTAGTCTGTTCTGAAACATGCATCATTCTAGTTTCAAAATCTGAAAATCTGATTTCAAACGTGCATTCTATTCTGTTCTGAATTACCATAGCATTATCTGAGTTGGTGTCGTCACACCAAGACTTGCAAGTCCTATTTTTTAGCCATAATGCATCATGCATGATTCTTTCATCAAAAACTCAATTCAGACCACCCAAACATGCAAATAGTGTAAGAGATTTCATGTTCCGAAAGCATAAGTCAAAACTATGCAAGGATTATCATTCTTTCAATAACAATGTAGTGGTCATGTAATCTTTAACAAACCATGCAACTCTTTTCATTAGATAATTATGTTCAGCATTCATCAACATAAATAACCCTCTCTTTTGAAATCAAAATGATAATCCAAATATAACATTACTTAAGACATTTCATATCATGCTTTTCAAGATGCATTCAAAACAATTCCTAGCTTATCATAAGTATAGGAAAATCATAACAAGAGAGGGATTTTTCATAAGTCATGCTCTCAATTCAATCATCAACCTTAAACCACATGCTTACATATATATATAATTTCAAATCAATTTGCGAGAAGGCCTAAAGACCAAAACAATATCATCAAGGCTTCTAAAACATGTTTATAATCATAAATCCAAAAACACTTTCTTAAAATCATGATTTCTAAACCCTTTGCATAATTAAAAGAAGATTTCTATGCCCATGAGATTTTAGGAAAACCCCACGTACCTTAAATTAGAATCTTTTGAATGAACTCTATCTTTTGGGATGTTATACGTACGATTGATGGGTGCTTCTTGTAGCCCTCGTAATGGGGATTCTGAATCTTGAAGAATTAAAGAAAACCCACGGTTAAATCTTGAGATATATTGATCTTTGGGTTGAAACCCTAAGGAGTGTTCTTGGTGATTTTGAGAGAAAATAATGTTATTTTTGTGTTTGGAGGATTTAATACCGTGTTATGGCTTAATAGGGGGTGGAAAATACCACTTTTTCCCTTAAAAATGCGAAAACAGCACTTGGAAATTGGGTGCATGCATCGCACACTAATCGCGCGATGCTACTATCTCAGTCACAAAAATGGCCATAAATTTTTGCTCGAGTATTGGATTTTGGCAAAATTGGTATCGTTGGAAAGATAATCCGAAGAGATTTCATTTGATGTATAGTATACCCTCTAATTAGTTATATACAAAGAGTTATGATCGATTGAAGTTGACCCAAGTTTCGACGCTCACTCAAACTCGAACGATAGGAAAGCTTTCAACTCGTCCTTGAGTTTGGGAACCTCTATGATCTCAATTCATGCTCAAATAGGTTCCCACACTACATAATTGATTAACATGCTAAATTTGCATAGGATTTATGGCTTTTGGATCATCTACACATAGAAACAAAGGTTTTCGTTCTAGCCCGAAATGCGGGGTGTTACAGGTTATGAGTCACGCCATACAACTCGTAATGGGACACTACGACTTGTAGGATCCTACTCATTACCATGATAGCAACACTTGGAACATGCATTGGTTTGACTATGATTGGGACATCACGACTCGTAATGAGTCCATACGAATCATTGGGAGCCACTTATACTCCGAACAAAAAACTTAGCAAAATATACTGGTTAGGCTACGATTTTGGTCCTTATGACTCATAATGACACCCTACGACTCGTGGGGTGAATCGTAATGAGGACAGTAAGGATAAAATTTTAGAAACTTTCAAGGACCAAAAATCGTGGGTGTTGCATACTCCACCCCTTCTAGGACTATTCGTCCTTGAATGATAGGACAAGGTATTTATTAGCACGATTGGGCTCCAAGCACAACCACACTTACCTTTAACAAAGATAGAAAACAAAGATATCAAGGAAATCACAATTTCCTTTAACAAAGTCGGAAAACAAAGATTTAATGGTTCACACATACCTCATGCACGATTACCCAAAGAGGGAAACAAGAACAGATAGTTGGACTTCATGTACTCTTTAGCTTCCCTAGTGGCCTCTTCAACTATTTGGTTCCTCCATAGAACCTTTACTGAAGCCACATCCTTAGTCCACAACCGACGGATATCCAAGATCTCCACCGGGACTTTCTCATAAGACAAGGAATCTGAGACAGTCACACTCTCAAAAGGAAAAATCAAGGAAGGATCTCCCATATACTTTTCCAATATCGACACATAGAAGAACGTATGAATAGAACCAAACTTGATGGCAATTCCAACTCATAAGGCACCTTGCCTACTCACCTCAAAATACGATATGGACTAATATACTGGGGATTGAGCTTCCCTTTCTTTCCAAAATGCATCACTCCTTTTATGAGAGACACCTACAAGAACACCAAATCATCCACATCAAACTACAAGTCGCTTCACTTTACATCCACAAAGGACTTTTGGCGACTTCGGGCGGTCTTAAGCCTATCTCAAAACACCTTCACCTTTTCCATAGCTTGGTGAACCAAGTCGGGACCATACAACTTATTCTTACCAACCTCAAACCACCCAATAGAAGAACTACACCTCCTGCCATATAAAGCCTTGAATAGAGCCATTCCAATACTCGAGTGATAGATGTTATTATACACAAACTCAATGAGAGGCAAATGGTCAACCCAACTACTACAAAAATCGATCACACAAGACCTTATCATATCCTCCAAATTTTGTATCGTTCTCTCCACTTGTCCATCCATCTGAGGATGGAAAGTGGTGCTAAGGTTCACCTTAGTCCCTAAACCTCACTGAAAGGAACGTCAAAAGTGAGATGAGAACTGAGTACCTCAATCAGATATGATAGAAACTGGAGCACTATGCAACTTTATGATCTCTTCAATAAAGAGCTTAGTGTAATCCTCCACCGAATAAGTAGTCCTTACTGGCAAGAAGTGAGCGGACTTAGTCATCCTATCCATGCTGATCCAAATGGAATAAAACTAATGGAGAGATCGCGGAAGACCAGTAATGAAATCCATATTAATCACTTCGCATTTCTACACAGGCAATTCAATCTCTTAATACAAACCACCAGGCCTTAAGTGCTCTACCTTTACTTTCTAACAAACCAAACACTTACCCACAAAATTGGCGACGTCCCTTTTCAAGTTATTCCACTAATAAATTTCTCTTAAGTCATGATACATCTTTGTTGAACCAGGATGAACAATGTCCCTCGACTCATGAGCTTCGGCCAAAATTCTCTATCGCAGCCCATAACATATGGAACACATAACCTGCCTTTGTACCTCAAGATATGATCACCACCAATCTCAAAAGCCATTACCTTCTGGTGACCCACATCATCCTGCATCAAGATAGGATCCAAAACCTATTTTTCCTTTACCTCAGCACTAAGAGATTACTTTTCCACCTCTTACACAATTATACCCCCATCCTCAGAGTCCAACAGACGAACTCTAAGATTCACCAAATAGTGAATATCCTTCACCAGTCTTCGCTTATCCTCATCTACATGAGATAAGCTTCCTATGGACATGCTGCTAAGAGCATCAGCAACCACATTAGCTTTACGTGGATGATAATAGAGACTCATGTCACAATTCTTGAGTAACTCAAAACATCTCCTCTGCCTGAAGTTCAACTCCTTCTGGGTGAACACATACTCTAACTCTTATGGTCCAAGAAGATGTCAACATGGACCCCATACAAATAGTAATACCTAATCTTTAAAGCAAAGACCACAGCCAATAATTCCAAATCATGTGTCGAATAGTTCTTCTCATGCACCTTCAACTGCCTAGAATCACATGTAACCACCTTACCATGATACATCAACACACAACCCAGTCCAATACGGGACGCATCACAATAGACAACAAAACTATCAGTACCCTTAGGTAGAGTCAAAATTGGAGAAGAAGTTAACTTATCCTTCAACTTCTCAAAACTTCCCTCACAAGTATCTTATCACAAGAACTTCACCTTTTTCTGAGTCAACTTAGTCAATGGGGCAATAATAGAAGAGAAATTTTCCACAAACCTTCTATAATAACCGGCTAAACCCAAGAAGCTCTGAATGCCTATTGGAGTTGTGGGCTTAAGCCACTTCTTAACCACCACAACTTTCTGTGGATCCACCATGATCCCTTCACTAAAAACAGTATGACCCAGATAGGTCACAGCATTTAACCAGAACTCACACTTTGAGAATTTTGCATACAATCGTTGATCTTTCAAGGTTTGCAACATAAGGAGAAGGTGATCGGCACAATCCACCTCACTTATAAAATACACCAAAATATCATCAATAAACATAATTATGAACAAATCTAAGAACTTATGAAATACCCAATTTATAAGATCCATAAATGTTGTTGGGGCATTAGTCAAACCAAAGCACATCACTAAAAACTCAAAATAACCATACTAGGTTCGAAAAGTAGTCTTAGGGATATCCACTTTCCTAATCTTCAACTGGTGGTAACGCAACCGAAGATCATACATAGAAAAGTACTTAAAACCCTAAAGCTGGTCAAAGAGATCATCAATCCTAGGAAGCGAATACTTATTGTTCATGGTCATCTTATTCAATTGGTGGTAATCTATACACATCTAAAGGGACCCATTCTTATTCTGCACGAATAGAATCGAAGAACCCCACATAGTCATACTAGGGTGGATAAAACACTTATCTAGAAGATCTTTCAATCGCTCTTTGAGTTCTTTCAACTCATTCGGAGCCATTTTATAGGGAGGGATAGAAATAGGATGAGTGATCGGAAGAAGATGAATCCCAAAATCAATTTCCCTATCAGGAGAAACCCCATGAAAATCATTAGAAATGCCTCGAGAAATTCACATACCACAAGGATAGACTGCAAAGAAGGACCTTCGGATCAAGAATCCTTGGCATGCACTAGACGGTAGAGGCACCCCTTGGAAATCAATTTTTGGGCTCTAAGATACAAAATAAACCTTCCCTTAGGCACTAGGGAACTACCTTCGCACTCAATCACCGGCTCATTTGGGAATTGGAAACTAACCCTTTGAGTCTGACAATCACGAGACACATCGCACGAATACAACCAATCATCCCTAAAATTATATCAAAGTCTAACATGTCCAACTCTATCAGATCCGCCAAGGTCTCTCTACTATAGACCGATATCACACAACCTTTATAGACCATTTTAGATGCAATGGAGTGACCCACCGAGGTGGACACAGAGAAGGGATCCGGAATACACTCAGGATTAAAACCAAAATGAATAGCCACATAAGAGAGGGTAGACCCAAGATCAAGTAGACAATATACATCACGAGACAAAAGTTTCAGCGTACGAGTAACAATATTGGGAGACACCTCAGAATCCTGACAGGTTGCAAGAGCGTACAGACATTTTGACCAATGCCTGAGCCAAAAGTAAAAGTAGCACCCTTCGGAGTAGGAGCTGATAAAGTAGCAACAGGAATCTTATTTACCCCATAAAAAACCCTAGAAGGACAATCCCTCTGCATATGACCAATCTGACTATATTTAAAGCATTTTTTCTATTTCTCTTCACAAATACCTCGATACACCTGACCACAAAATCCACAAGGAGGATATGACGGAGCTGACTGAGCCCCACTAGCCTAAGGCTAGGCACCCTATGCCCTAGGACCAACACTATTTTGAAAATGAAGTTACCCAATATCTTCGAATAAGGAGAAATAGTCGTTGAGTAGGAACCAGAATTGCCCCACTTCTTCTTAGACCATTTTCCACTTTCTTTACCACTCTGCTGCTGACCTCCACCCTGATCTGAATGCTGAAACTTCTTATTTATCTTTCACTTATCTCTTCTTCTTTTTTTCTTCCACTTATTGTATATACACCACAAGTCTAGACATGTCCAATCCTTGTTTAACAAGGCGGTTTTGCTCTTTAAGATCAAATCACGGGACAACCCAGAGGTAAATTTACTCATTATATCCCTCATGCTAAACACTAACTCTGGAATATAATGAGATAGCTGATGAAACTACAAGGCATACTCTTTTACTGTCATCCTGCCTTGCTTCAAATTCACAAATTCCTCAGCCTTCGCCTCCCTCAACTCTTGAGGAAAGAAGCGATTAAGAAAAGCCCTAGAGAACTCATCCTACAAAGAGGACTCAATATCATCGCCCTTAGACTAGTCCTATTCCGCATACCACTGATATGCCATATCATTTAATTTATAAGCAGCAAACTCCCCACCTTCCACATCAGTATCATGTATTACATAAAAAATATTTTCCATCTCATCAATGAAATTCTGAGGATCTTTCTTAACTTTAGAACAAGTAAAAGTAGGAGGACTCAACCTCATAAATTGGTCAACTCTAGTGACCTCAGAAGATAGAGCAACAGAAGCAACACGCTCAGTCTGAGAGGCCATCAACTGGGTAAGCAATTGGATAGACTAGTGAAACTCAACATTAGATACATCAGCTTGAGGTGTTCGAGAAGGTATAGGGGGAACCGATGGAACTCCACTACGGCAATTAAAAGCAGCGACCCTAGTCCAGATGTGAACTACTTGAGTAGGACGAGCTCTATCCATATTGTCCTCAGATGAGAAAAAAAGGTTTCCACGAGCAGCAGATCTTCTAGAAGGCATGATCTAAAAAGAGAATGTCACACCCTTATTTTTTACCATCCGAACCTCGCTAGGGAGTTGTTTTAGAAAAAACGATTTTTCCAATTAAAGTGATGTTTTGAAAAGAGATTATTTATTTTACAGAGACGCCACTTGGAATTGAGTTTGGGTTTACAAGTCACCTTTTTGAATCCCTGGTCAAAAGAAAATGACTTTTTATTTGGTCTGCAGAAATAAAAGACCGGGTAAGGAATTTTGTTGATCGAGGGAAAGGTATGAGGAACCCCTCGAATCCTGTGGTTTAGCATGGTCTCTTTAATGACTTATGTTTGGTTTAAATTAATCTCTTGGATAATATTTGTTAGCCTAAAAGTGACTTTTATCCCGCTTTTATTTATTTTTTGAATATATTTAAAACTGTATTGATGTGTGGCCTACCAATAGTAGTACTTTTTGGCCTTACCACGAGTCTTGGTATATTTCTCGTGCCTTTGTAGCATTTATGGATCGTTACAATTTTTCCCTAAATTTAAATTAGCACCTAACATGTTTTAAAAATCTACTCATCCTAATTAGATCGGCTGTGAAATGACGTGTTAATTTTATTATAATAAATAGTAGGGATTTTCAACTTCATCATTAATTTTCTCTTGTATGTTAAACTTTTAATTTTCTCTTGGTCAAGAATCTAAACTCATTCTTTTATAAATTTACTCCCCTACAAATAGTTTTTTCCTCTCTTCTTTTCTCGATTATAGGATGAGTCCTGAATAAATTCTTAACACATCTCATTTAATCTCACACAATTAATTCGGAACTTAAAACAATCGAAACCACAAAATATTTCTAGCTTAAGAAATTAATACTTTATTTTGTGATTATATATAACTCAAGAGAACACCAAATATATGTATATATATATATATATAAATTAAAGGCACGATTAAAACCCATTAAAATACTTTAAATATCAACTACATGAACTTATTGGACAAATAATTGAAATAATAAGAAATATAACTTCTTTTTTTATTAATAACAAATCATTTAATTAAAATAGATAAATTCCAAACCCAACTAATGATGGCTAAATTTAAGAGGGTACATATTTTCCAATTCAATGTCCAATCAAATTTATTACTTACCATGATTATAACTTAATTGAACTTAAAAAGAGCATATTTTCTAATTCAATACCAAATCAAATTTATTACCTACCATGATTATTACTTAATTAAACTTAAAAAAGTTTTTGAGTCAAACACAACCAAACAACTATTTTTTTTATCATCTCAGCATACGGAGGATGAGATCTAGATTTTTTAATAACATCAAAACTCTTTTTTCATAGTTGCAGTAGCAGCAGATACCATTTTTGCTAAATTCAACAAGATAAAATAGTTCTGTATTTTGAGAATTGAGAAATAATTTGGTTGCGATTTTTTGCCAAAATTCGCTCGCCGGAGATTAATTTCGCACCGCAGTGGCAAGAAAAAAAAAGGAAAGCAGAGGTAGCGGTGGTCTACCGATGACACTATTTTTTCTGGTGAGTTGTCACCGGAATCAACCCTAGGGGTCAGATTTGAGGGTTTTCCGATGATGGGGTGGACTTTGGGTCGGTTTTTTATGGTTGGGGACGGTTGAAGGGTGTTTTCGACTGGTTATTCACCGAATCTGTATAGACGATAGTAAGGGTAGGCGGTGGTTCACCGATCGAATTTCAATGAAGATTTGGGGATGAGTTTTGGAGAATTTTTGGCTTGGGGCACCGTTCCGTCTTGATGGAGTACCGGCGGGTTCAAACAAAGCCGGGAGATGGAGAACGGCCTCGATTTTTGCAACCAAGACATTTTTGATGGTTTTTCAGCGAGTTATTCATTGAAGAATTCTAAAATTGTTAATTTCTCTTCTACCCATTCAATTCTCGATTTTTCTATTTTTACTCCATTTTTCTTCCCTGGTTTTTGATTGATAATTCACTGATGTATTATTTTTTTACTATTTTACACGTCTATGTGTATGTAGTGTTATGTTCTTAGTGATGGATGAAAGTATGTGTATATGAATCGATGTGAATACAAAGCTTTTGTGTGTACAAATATTCAGTGACTTAATATACAACACATAATAATAAATAGATTCGCATAATAAATCAACAACACATATTGAATAATACATGAAAATTATTTAAATAATTTTATTCTTATTTTGATTTATGATAAAGTTTATGCAATAAACAACATAGGATTAAATTGAAACCTGTATGATGAGTTAAGTAGAAGAGAAACACGAACTCGTTACTGGAATCCTCAAACAAAACTCTGAACTCTAAACTCTAAAAATGTTCTCTCTTTTTTACTGTTTTTGTTTGGTTTTTTCTCTCAGTGTCTGTCTCTTTATTTTTTCCCTTTTTCAGTGTCTGTGATTTTTGTCTGTTTGTGTCTCAGTAGTCAATGTACGTATCTTTTTTCTACTCATATTGTGATGTGTGTGTGCTGAATATAAGGGATGTGAGGGGCTGTTCATTTAGTGGTGCGTGTGTGTTGAATATGAGGGATGTGAGGGAGTTATCAGATGATTGGGGAAAAGGTTGAGGGGAATTAAGAGCGTGGGGGTGTGGGGGTAGTTTAGGATAAAATTTTATTTTTTATTATTATTTTATTTTATTTATTATTTTTAAAAAATATATAAATAAAATATAATGACAAAATATTAGCTGATTTCTTTGATCTGATAAAAATATAGAAAAGTTAGATAGCTAGTCCTAAAAATACGATTAAGAAATTATTAATATTATTAGATTATTTATTAAAAACATTAAAAGAAGAAAAGAAATATAGTTTATGTATATATATACATTAAACACTAAAAGTGACGTAAAACATTCAGTTTGGTCAAAAATTAGGTGTTTACAGAATCTCCCTCTTTGGTTGGAAATATGGAGAGTTTTCAAGTAAAGAAGTAAACATGACTAATTTTTGGCCCAAGCATTTATTCAAAAGTAATACGTAAATAAGTAGGAAAGAGGTGTGACCGAGCCTTGGCTTTAGGCATCCTTCATATCTCGGGATATAAGAGAATCAGGTCACGTGTAGTTCAAATAGGTGTAAGAATTAAAGGATGAGTTAGAGAGTCGAGTGAGGTCCCATCGAAGTTCCGGTCCGTGGCTCATTTTATTACCTCGGAGAAAAGGAAAAAATAAAACTACAAAGGAAAAATACAAGATCCTATCCATTCTATTTGTCTTGATTATCTTGCTTCAGATCTTCTTTTGGATCTTCAGTTATCGCTTTACCTTCTTCTGGTGGGTACCTTGATCTCAAAATTTGATCTTGAAGTTAGGTTTGAGACTTAAACTAAAAACTTAGATCGAGTTGTTGACTCTTCTCCAAAGGATAGTTCATAGAATATTATTGGATGCTTGTTCTCTTGACCAGAAGCTAAGAAGATACTCTTGAGATGCTGGGCTGCTACATATGCTAAGCTGACTCTAACTATCTTCGAGATTGAACATTCTTCTCTACTCTAATCAGAGATGTGATTTCATTCTTGGACATCAAATTTGTTCTTTGCAGAAAAACCTACAAGCCATCAAAGAAAAAACAAACAAAAGGAACAAAACTTTTTGCCCCAGTTTGCACTAGAAAAATTTTGTGAGTTATTAGAAAATTATAAACTAATTGAGAAATAAATGAAAATGATAGAAATCTAAACTAGGTACACAATAAAATAAGATTCTTGTTCTCAATAATGCGACCAAGGGATATTATACCTTGTGAATGCATGAAAATAATTAGGATATTTACTTCTTAAAATGCGACTAGGTAATGTCGTACTCTATGAAGACTTAATGGAGAAAAATAGAAAAGTTTATTTTTCACTATGACAACTAGGGAATATCATACCCTATGAAGACATAGGAGAAAATTAGGAAATTTTATTTCCTAAAATAGCAACTATGGAATGTCGTACCCTATGAAGACATAAAGAAGAAAATAGGAAATTGGGTTCCCTAAGATGTCAACTAGGGAATGTCGTACCCTATGAAGACTTAAAGAAGAAAATAGAAAATTTTGTTTCCTAAGATGTCAA
Organism: Capsicum pubescens; assembly: GCA_030864215.1. Taxonomy (NCBI): domain Eukaryota; kingdom Viridiplantae; phylum Streptophyta; class Magnoliopsida; order Solanales; family Solanaceae; genus Capsicum; species Capsicum pubescens. Next base: position 136,503,643 of record CM061546.1, on the reverse strand, counting down.
CTAGGGAATGTCATACCCTATGAAGACATAAAGAAAAGAAATAGGAAATTTTGTTTCCTAAGATGTCAACGAAAAAATATCGCACTCTGTAAAGACATAAAGAAGAAAATAGGAAATTTTATTTCCTAAGATGTCAACTAGAGGATGTCGTACCCTATAAAGACTTACAGTAGAAAAATAGGAAATTTTGTTTCCTAAGATGTCAACTAGAGAATGCCGTACCCTATGAAGACATGAAGAAGAAATTAGAAAATTGTGTTTCCTAAGATGTCAACTAGGGAATGTCGTACCCTATGAAGACTTAAAGTAGACAAATAGGAAATTTTGTTTCCTAAGATGTCAACTAGGGAATGTCGTACCCTATGAAGACATAAAGAAGAGAATAGGAAATTTTGTTTCCTAAGATGTCAACTAGGGAATGGCATACCCTATGAAGACGAAACTAAGAAAATAAAAAAATTTGTTTCCTAAGATGTCAACTAAGGGATGTCACACCCATTGAAGACATAAAGAAGAAAATTAGGAAATTTGGTTTCCTAAAATGGCAACTAGGGAATGTCGTATCCAATGAAATCTTGAAAAAGAAAATAGGAAATTTTATTTCCTAAGATGTCAACTAGGAAATGTCGTACCCTATGAAGACATAGAGAAGAAGATAGGAAAATTCATTTCTTAAAATGGCAACTAGGGAATGCCGTACCCTATGAACACATAAAGAAGAAAATAGAAAATTTTGTTTCCTAAGACGTCAACTAGGGAATGTCGTACCTTATGAAGACATAAAAAAAAAAAATAGGAAATTTTGTTTCCTAAGATGTCAACAAGGGAATGTCGTACCCTATGAAGAATTAAAGTAGAAAAAATATGAAATTTTGTTTCCTAAGATGTCAACTAGGGAATATCATACCCTACGAAAACATAAATAATAAAATAGAAAATTTTGTTTCCTAAGATGTCAAATAGGGAATGTCGTACCCTATAAAGACTTAAAGTAGAAAAAATAGGAAATTTTGTTTCCTAAGATGTCAAATAAGGGATGTCATATCCTATGAAGACTTAAAGTAGAAAAATAGGAAATTTTGTTTCCTAAGATGTCAACTAGGGAATATCGTATCCTATGAAGACTTATAGTAGAAAAAGTGAGAAATTTCAATTCCTAAAATAGCAACTAGGAAATGTTTGTACCCTATGAAGACATTAGGAATGAAATAGAAAATTTTGTTTTCTAAGATGTCAACTAGGGAATGTCGTACCCTAAGAAGACGAAGAAGAAAAGTTAAGAAATTGTGTTTCCTAAGATGTCAACTAGGGAATGTCGTACCCTACGAATACTTAAAGAAGAAAATAGGAAATTTTGCTTCCTAAGATGTCAACTAGGGAATGTCGTACCCTATGAAGACATAAAGAAGAAAATTAGGAAATTTTATTTTCTAAAATGTCAACTAGAGAATGTCGTACCCTATGAAGACTTAAAATAGAAAAATAGGAAATTCAATTTCTAAAATGACAACTAGCGAATGTCGTACCCTATGAAGACTTAAAGAAGAAAAATAGAAAACTCAATTCCTAAAATGACAACTAGGAAATGGCGTACCCTATGAAGACATAAAGGAGAAGATAGGAAAATTCATTTTAAAAATGGCAACTAGGCAATATCCTACCCTATGAAGACTTTAAAGAAGAAAATTGAAAATTTTATTTCATAAAATGACAACTAGGGAATGTCGTACCCTATGAAGACATAAAAAAAAGGATTTTGTTTCCTAAAATGACAACTAAGGAATGTCGTGCCCTATGAAGACATAAATAAGAAAATAAGAGATATTGCTACCATAAAATGGCAACTAGGGAATGGAGAAAGTAAAAAAAAATTGTTTCTAAAATGGCAACTAGGAAATGCCATACCCTATGAAGACATAAAGGAGAAAATAGAAAATTTTTTTTCCTAAAATAACAACTAGGGAATGTCGTACCCTATGAAGATATAAATAAGAAAATAGAAAAACTCATATAATAAAATGGCAACTAGGAAATGTCGTACCCTATGAAGACATAGAGAAGAAGATAGGAAAATTCATTTCTTAAAATGGCAACTAGGGAATGTCGTACCCTATGAAGACATAAAGAAGAAAATAGAAAATTTTGTTTCCTAAGACGTCAACTAGGGAATGTCGTACCTTATGAAGACATTAAAAAGAAAATAGGAAATTTTGTTTCCTATGATGTCATCTAGGGGATGTCGTACCCTATGAAGACTTAAAGTAGAAAAAAAAGAAAATTTTATTTCCTAAGATGTCAACTAGGGAATGTCGTACCCTATGAAGACTTAAAGTAGAAAAATATAAAATTTGTTTCCTAAGATGTTAACTAGGGAATGTCGTACCCTATGAAGACAAAAAGAAGAAAATAGAAAATTTTGTTTCCTAAGATGTCAACTAGGGGATGTCGTACCCTATGAAGACATAAAGTAGAAAAATAGGAAATTGTGTTTCCTAAGATGTCAACTAGAAAATATCGTACCCTATAAAGAATTAAAGTAGAAAATTAGGAAATTTTGTTTCCTAAGATGTCAACAAGGAAATACCGTACCCTATGAAGACTTAAAGTAGAAAAATAGGAAATTTTGTTTCCTAAGATGTCAATTAGGGAATGTCGTACCTTATGAAGACATAAAGAAGAAAATAGGAAATATTGCTTCCTAAGATATCAACTAGGGGATGTCGTACCCTATGAAGACTTAAAAAAAATATAGAAAATTTTGTTTCCTAAGATGTGAACTAGGGAATGTCGTACCCTATGAAGACTTAAAGTAGAAAAATATGAAATTTTATTTTCTAAGATGTCAACTAGGGAATTTCGTACCCTATGAAGACATAAAGGAGAAAATAGGAAATATTGTTTCCTAAGATGTCAACTAGGGAATGTCGTACCCTATGAAAACTTAAAGTAGAAAAATGGGAAATTTCGTTTCCCAAGATGTCAACTAAGGAATGTCGTACCCTATAAGGACATAAAGAAGAAAATAAAAAATTTTGTTTCCTAAGATGTCAACTAGGGAATGTCGTACCCTATGAAGACATAAAGAAGAAAATAGAAAATTTTGTTTCCTAAGGTGTTAACTAGGGAATGTCATACCCTATGAAGACATAATGAAGAAAAATAGAAAATTTTGTTTCCTAAGATGTCAAATAGGGAATGTCGTACCCTATGAAGACATAAAGACCAATTTTGTTTCCTAAAATGTCAACTAGGGGATGTCGTACCCCATGAAGACTTAAAGTAGAAAAATAGGAAAGTGTAATCAGGAGATGTTGTACCTGCTGAGGTTAGTGAGATATATTTTTCTTCTTTTTTTCTTTTTTTTAATAAAAGAATATGTTCCTGTTTTAGATGCGAGGAACTTTGAAATTCTTTTTGATTTTTCTTTTTTTATAAAAGAAATGCCCCAGTATTATATCTTTCAAGGATGTAAAAAAACTTTTATTCAGCAGGACCGAATAAGACGAATGAAAAAAATTCATTTTTTGACTTCAATTGATACCAACAATTAGTATTATGCATAGGAGTCACGTCAAATTACTTTCAAATAAGAACCGAAGTCCACTCAAAAGTAATAACTATAGTTTCAAATGGTACCTCAGATATACTTAAGTTTTATGCAAGATATATATGTCTTGCTCCAAATCTAGCATTTAAATTTCTCTTATCCTCATGTTTCTAGTGCCCTTACCATAACTAAAGTCCTAATTCACTCACCATAAAAGAGTTTAGATTTTAGGACGTTCAAGAAGCACTCACACTCAGAAAAATATTCAATGCATGCAATAAGATACCATAAGTTTGGACATCATGTAAGTATCCACTAATGTGAGAACACTCAAAATGAAATCAAGTAGGACTTGTCATTGGCTTGTAGTGTTAGCTTAGGGATGGGTAGGATATTCATTTGGGATAAATTGACTATTCCCTCCTTAAGCATTGTACTTTGCTCTCAATATCTTGCATTTTGAGGTTGATCTTCATTTTATTTGTTGCTTTCTCTCAAAAAAAAATTTCTTTCCTTCAAAGTCAATTTTTGAATTAGCTTTTTTATTATTATTTTTACCCCTTGTTAGAGGTTTTTTTTTTTAGGGATCTTTCTCTTTTTTTGGAGTAAGAATTTCTGTTTGTCTATAGCTTTTTTTGAACTTTTACATCCTCGACTTTTGCTTTGTCCTCTGACTTAGATCTTTAGCAGTGCACTCAGGGAGGTGGGGCCAAAAGTGGGATTGTTCATTTATGCACTCAAAAATGATATAGGCTAAGATTTGGGTATCCAATAAATGGTTTTAGTTTTAAACGGGGAAGTCTAGGGATTATATTTTATTTGGTAGGCTTCAAAGGAACAATCGAGTCAAAGAAAGCCTACAATCCTATCCCAAGTTAAGTGTTGCTCAAAATTTTGCCTCAACAAATACTCAGGCCAAGTTTTAAATCAACAAAGCGACGCCGTTGAATTTTCAATCTAGAGCTCACCACACAATGCACATGAAATAATGAGGTAAGATTTATTTTAAGCTTGACTTAGAGCAAGAAAAATTTACAAAGATAACTTAAGCATAATTAGAGGTACCAAAAGAATCCCTAGTTTACAACAAAATTGGTCCACTCTATCAGCATGTCATATAATTTAACACTTATTTTTCATTCATATTTTTAAGTATGTTGGTACTAATTACTAAGTCAAGAAATATCATTTTCTAGATGAGACCGAACTCAAAAGAAGAGTTGCCTACATATCTTGTTGAAACAAGAATCAGGTCAGACGTAGTTCAAAAAGTTTAAAATATGAAGCAAGAATTTTTTTTCTTTTTGAGTTTTGAATAAGGAAAAACTTTTCTTTCTCTTTTCTATATTTTAAAAAAAAAATCTTAATAAACACTTTATTTTTTTTATATAAGGATTTCTTTTGAAGAAGACTAATGCCCTTTATTTTTTATTATTATTATTATTTTAAAATAAAATCAAAAAAAAAATTGAATGAGGATCACCGAACCTAAGAAAGGTTGCCGACGTATCTCATTAAGATGAGAATCAGGTATGCGTAGTTCGTGAAACTGGAGACATGAAGAAAACCACTTTTTATTTAAATAATGAAAAGAAAATGATTTTTTTTAATTTATTAATAATGATTTTAAAAAAAAATTGAAAACGAATTAATTGATTGATTTTTTTTGTAAAGATCAAACTCTTCTTTATTTTTTTTGAGAAAAGACAACCCCCTTTTATTTAAAGATCACTGAACCCATGGAGGGCTACCTACGTATCTCACTGAGATGAGAATTAGGTGTCTGTAGTTCATGAAACTGGAGACATGAAGAAACCCACTTTTTATTTGAATGATGAAAAAAAAATGAATTTATTAATAGTGATTTTTTTTTAATTTTTGAAAATGAATCGATTGATTTGTTTAAGGATCAAAACTCTTCTTTTTTTTTCTTTAAGAAAATACAACATTCATTTTAAGGATCACCGAACCCGCGCAGGGATGCCTACGTATCTCACTAAGATGAGAATCAGGTGCGCATAGTTCGTCCATACTAGGGCAAACTCAATAATTTAATTTTTTTATTTGTGAAAGCAAATATCACACCTCATTTGGATTTCAAAAAAGAATAGGTTTTAGAGAGTCATTTTCAGCCTCTCTTACGTTAATGGATTCCAAAGCCAGCCAACATTCGAAAAAGCCAGATAGTTAATGCGACTAGTAGCACAGAAAATAAATAGTCTTAAAAGAGGGTACTTTTAGACATTCAAACCTTTTTTGAGCCCACTAAGTCAAAAATGCACGTGATGCAAATAAAGCGGAGCCTAATAGGGAAAGCCAAATCTAAGTTTTAGTTCTACTAGGTTTAACCTAATGGAGAAAGGTGTCTAGACTAGCTGTAAAATGAGCGGACAACTCGAGTCGTGCAGGAACAGCTTACCGATAGCAGTGTTCTCCGGACTCACCATTGGTCCTTCCCATCCTAAATCATGTGTGACTATAGAATCCTTCCCAGGAGCGTTGCCGCATCTCTGGTATCTCAAGGCTCGGGAGCGTATGTCGCATCTTCGAATATAAAGTATCTCATAAAACTCAAATGGGTATGTGAGAGAAGATAATTTATATTACAATTCAAATAATATCAAAGTGGTAAACAGTTAGACAAATGACACATTTAGGCCAACAAATACTATATCTCAAAATACATAAAGCCAAACAAGTCAATATAAAATCTCGAATTCTGGTTATCCCCAGCAGAGTCGTCATCTGTCACACCCCTATTTTTTACCATCCGAACCCCGCTAGGGAGTTGGTTTTGGCACAAAAGGCTTTTTCCAATTAAAGGGACGTTTTGAAAAGTGATTATTTATTTTACAGAGTCGCCACTTGGAATTGAGTTTGGGTGTTCCAAGTCGCCTTTTTGAATCCCTGATCAAAAGAAAATGTCTTTTTATTGGTCTGCAGAAATAAAAGATCGGGTAAGGAATTCTGTTGACCGAGGGGATGGTATGAGGCACCCCTCGAGTCCCGTGGTTTTAGCACGATCGCTTTAATGACTTATGTCGGGCTTAAATTAATCTCTTGGATATAAAATATTTGTTAGCCTAAAAGTGACTTTTATTCCGCTTTTATTTATTTTTTGAATATATTTAAAAATGTATTGAGGCTTGGAATACCGGTAGTAGTACTTTTCGGCTTGATCACGAGTGTTGGTATATTTCTCATGTCTTTGTATCATTTATGGATCATTTCCATTTTTCCCTAAATTTAAATGAGCACCTAACATGTTTTAAAAATCTACTCATCCTAGTTAGATCGGCTGTGAAATGATGTGTTAATTTTATTATAACGAATGGTCGGTAGCAGGGCTTTCCAACTTCATCGTTAATTTTCTATTGTATGTTAAACTTTTGATTTTCTCTTGGTTAAGAATCTAAACTCATTCTTTTACAAATTCACTCCCCTATAAATAGTTTTTTCCTCTCTTCTTTTCTCGATTATAGGATGAGTCCTGAATAAATTCATAACACATCTCATTTAATCTCACACAATTAATTCGAAACTTAAAACAATCGAAACCACAAAATATTTCTAGCTTTAGAAATTAATACTTTATTTTGTGATTATATATAACTCAAGAGAACACCAATATACATATATATATATTTATAAAATTTAAAGGCACGATTAAAACTCATTAAAATACTTTAAATATCAACTACATGAAATTATTGGACAAATAATTAAAATAATAAGAAATATAACTTTTTTTATTAATAACAAATTATTTAATTAAAATAGATAAATTCTAAACCCAACTAATGATGGCTAAATTTAAGAGGGTACATATTTTTCAATTCAATATCCAATCAAATTTATTACTTACCATGATTATAACTTAATTGAACTTAAAAAGAGCATATTTTCTAATTCAATACCAAATAAATTTATTACCTACCATGATTATTACTTAATTGAACTTTAAAAAGTCTTTGAATCAAAAACAACCAAACAACTGCTTTTGTTATCATCTCAGCATACGGAGGATGAGATCTAGGTTTTTTTAATGACATCAAAACTCTTTTTTCGTAGTTGCGGTAGCAGCAGACACTATTTTTGCTAAATTCAGCAAGATAAAATAGTTCTGTATTTCTTAGAATTGAGAAATAATATGATTGTAATTGTTTGCCAAAATTCGCTCGCCGAAGATTAATTTCGCACGGCAGTGGTGAGAAAAATAGGAAAGAAAGGGTAGCGGCAGTCTACCGGCGATGCCATTTTTTCCAGCGATTTGTCCCTGGAATCGACCCTAGGGGTCAGATTTGAGGGTTTTCCGGCGATGGGGTGGACTTCGGGTTGGTTTTTGGTGGTTGACGATGGTTGGGAGGGTTTCTGGATGGTTATTCGTCGGATCTGTCTCGGCGATAGTAAGGGTAAGCGGTGTATCACCAGCCAAATTTCAATAAAGATTTGGGGACGAGATTTGGAGAATTTTTAGCTTGGGGCGCCGTGTTCGTCTTGAAGGAGTACCGACGGGTTCGAATGATGACGGGAGAAATGGCTCTGATTTTTGCAACCAAGACATTTCCGATGGTTTTTCGGCGAGTTATTCGCTGGAGAATTCAAAAATTGTTAATTTCTCTTCTACCCGTTCAATTCTCGATTTTCTATTTTTACTTCATTTTTTTCTCTGGTTTTTGCTTGATAATTTACTGATGTATTATTTTTTACTATTTTACACGTCTATGTGTATGTAGTGTTATGTTCTTAGTGATGGATGAAAGTGTATGTATATGAATCCATGTGAATACAAAGCTTTTCTGTGTACAAATATTCAGTGACTTAATATACAACACATAATAATAAATAGATTTGCATAATAAATCAACAACACATATTGAATAATACATGAAAATTATTTAAACAATTTTATTCATATTTTGATTCATGATAAAGTTTATGCAATAAACAACATAGGATTAAATTGAAACCAGTATGGTGAGTTAAGTAGAAGAGAAACACGAATTCGTCACTGGAATCCTCAAACGAAACTCTAACGTCGAACTGGTGAACTCTAAACTCTAAAAATATTGTTTTTTTTACTGTTTTTGTCTGATGTTTTTTCTCGGTCTCTTTGTTTTTTCCCTTTTTCAGTGTCTGTGATTTTTCTCTGTCTGTGTCTCATTAGTCAATGTACGTATCTTTTTTCTGTTCATATAGTGATGTGTGTGTGCTGAATATGAGAGATGTGAGGGAGTTGTCAGATAATGGGGGAAGAGGTTAAGGGGAATTAGGAGTGTGGGGGTGTGTGGGTAGTTTAGGATAAAATTTTATTTTTATTATTATTTTATTTTATTTATTATTTTTAAAAAATATATAAATATAATATAATGACAAACTATTAGTTGATTGTTTTGATATGATAAAAATATAGAAAAGTTAAATAGCTAGTCCAAAAAACACGATTAAGAAATTATTAATATTAATAGATTATTTATTAACAACATTAAAAGAAGAAAACAAATATAGTTTATGTATATATATACATTAAACACTAATCGTGATGTAAAACGTTTTGTTTGGTAAAAAATTAGGTGTTTACAGCGAACATACGGGAATTAGAGGAGATTTCAAAATCTTAGACTCTATAGCTCAAAATAAAACAACAAGAAAGGGAAACATTCCAAAATGCCTAGTAGCATCTCCCTTATAAGTGCGGTGTGCTACACACCCATAAAAGAGACTATACTTGACACGATTTTGTGGACACCCAATGACACCAAACTTAGGCTCTAATAGAAACTTTGTCACGGCCCAAACCAGGGCCTGGCCGTGACGGTATCTCAAGTCCAACAAGGACAGGAGACCACCCCTGTACCTAGTCAAACAGAATGTCATACCCCCAACAGTGGATGAATTCCGAACATATTACAAGATAGCATAAGATAAGATCAAATAATTTAAGATATGTTTATGACTGATAACTGATAACTGATAACTGATAGCTAACCAAAAACAACCAACCAACATCACCACCCAAGTCCACAATAATCTACAAAGCTTTCTAACAAAATCGAAATCAATAAGGTGAGGGGACATTCCCCCAATCCTGACAATGACAATAACAATGTTAATGATAATGTAAACTCTCAATTCTTATATATGAATGGAAATTGATGAAATGTCCAAGTCTTTCGAAGAATAGAAGCTCGCCACTTCACCACCAATAATCGATGAACCAAGCCGATCTACTTAACACTGCACAGGAAAAGTAAAAGTATCTCCAATGCCTGCATCTCGTAGGGATACAACATCTGGAGATGGTTAGTGTTTTAAGCACTAGCATATAACTCAGGAATAGAGGATAAAATAATGCCAAGTCAAAACCAATTCCAAACCATATGAACATCAACATATACATACATAATAATATATCGGGAAAGGGATCAAGGCTTAGCATGCACTTTAAAACTTTAGCCTAGATTGTGTAGGTCAACTGTCATAATATAAGAAGCCACCCACGGGCTATATGGGTCAAGCACTTTCCTAGCTGAAAAGGCCCCAGTGCATGTAGTCGCACGAACCAGAGGGTATATATATGCACCATGGTAGACTCGAACCTCTCGGCATACTAAGGTGACTGAAGCATCTAATAATGTAATATAATATGGGGGACTCAAACCTTCCAATCATATAATAATAAGAGGGACTTGAACCTCCCGATATTTAGACCCTCACGCCGGCTAATGCGATTTTCGGTGTTGGTCCCTCGAGACCTCCACTTTTATGACTCAGCTACACAACCCTCACTAAAGCCCAATTAAATTATTTATCACACATTCCCATTCATTGAAATATAATACACATTTAGTCATACACTGTTGGTATCGTCATACCAACTACACTTGCAAAGTAACATCAGCATGCCAAACTAATTATCATCACTTGGGGAAATTTACAACCCTCTCGGTTCAATTATATATTATCTTGGGGAATTTCACAATCCTATAAGGTTCAATTCAAAATCATTATACTTCATTAACTTTTCACATTATGCAATAGTTGAAGAGTAGTTTAATGTGCATACTTTTCAAATTCAAAATCAATTTCACAATATGGAGTTGAGGTCATTATCACTTTAATGGTCAATATTCACAAATTGGAGAAAATCATAATCCATTAGTTTATTCTCCATACCCAGGCATCCCACAAGTTCAAAACCATAAAGAAAGAATGAATAATCATATGTAAACTATGGGAAAACATCGTTTAAAAAAAACATTCGAACCCTCAACCTATGTTCCAAAACTAACATCAAAACCATATGAATAATACTTTAAAACACATATTTTTAACAAAGTAACAATTGGGGAAGAGTAAAATGCTTGAAGGTTTCTCAATTATGGAGAAGAAACCTTGAATTGACCCCTAGATGCTCAACCTTGAGGAAACCCTAGCTTGTTTTGCTTGAAGGAATCTGAGAGAGTAAAGAGGGTATATTTGATATGTAGTATGGATAAGATAGGGTCCCAAGTATGCTTATAGGTCGTGGGTTATTATTGGAATAAAAGGGAAATATTCAAAATACCCTCATTAAAAAGTTGGAAAATAAATCGTCAGTCGTTATGGATGACATTACAACTCGTAGGGTCACCCTATGACTTGTTTCCCCTCAGTCGTAGTCTAGACAGTGTCCCGGACCACTAAAACTGGTCTGGTTACGAGTCGCACCATACGACTCGTTAGGGGACCCTACGACTCGTAGGGTCCTAGTCGTCACCAGGACAACAACACTTGGAACATACACTGGTTTGATTACATTTGGGACATCATGACTCGTAATGAGTCCATACGACTCGTTGGAGCCACTCATACTCAGAATAGAAAACTTAGCCACACATATTGGTCAGGCTATGATTTGGGTCCTCACGACTCATAATGACACCCTATGACTCGTAAGGTGAGTCGTAATGAGGACATTGAGGATAAAATTTCAGAAACTTTCAAGGACCAAAAATCAAGGGTATTGCAAGTACTCACCCTTTGATCGAGATCAGTTATCAAACACTAGAGATGAGGTCATGTCAGAGCCTCTGAAACACTTTCTGCACTTAATAAAAAAAGAGTACAGGGTAGTATCAGCACAAGTCACTATGTACTGGTTGATATCATAGGCTAACTCAATTTAATAACATGTATACAACATAAATTAAATAACAAGTAGACAGGCATCAACACATAGAAAGTATTCAATGAATCAGAAAATACATCAATGATGGAGAAGAAATGCTTAGAAACAGGTCGTGTAACCATCAAGAGTATTAACCATACTATAAACATCCACGGAACCAATAATAATACCAAAAGTAACAACTATGTCCTTCTAAACCTAGCAAACTAGAACACCATTAGCTCATTATTAGCTTATTAAACCACACAGCCTCTTAAAATCAACACTAATTTGTACACACATGTTAAGGGACTTATTTTTGCCCAACTAGTCATGACCTACAAGGGACAATCTAAGTCCATGTGTCGTACCATCGTGGTATCCGATCCTCCAAAAATAAGTAATATCAATATTCATATTCATACAAGAGTGGTACCTGATCCTCCATTACCATATTATATACATTTTATTAAATTCACACTATCTCTTAAGATACAATACGACGAACTAAATTTACAAATACCCTTACATCATAAGGCAGTTTGATCAAGTTTGATTTTCAATAAGTATTCATACAAGTGACAATTCTATAAATATATCAAATTCAAGTATGTCCGACGACTAATCAACAAGCATCCATTTTAGGAGCATACACAAAACTAAATCAAGTCTAAACTCTAATAAAAGTGTAACCTATATCAATTGAAGAGTCCAAATGCAAGCTAATTTGCAAGGGCTTTACCCTTCTGTAAAGCTTCTAACACTACTAAAAAACAATTTTTGCGACAACAAAAAGAGAACACAGTTGGTGGTCGTAATAAAAGCGACCACATGTGGTTGTTTTTTAAATTTTTTTCCTAAAAAAAAAAAGAGACCACATGTAGTCGCTTTTATGTTTTAAATTTTTATATTAATTATTATGATTTTTAAAAATTAAAACAACCATAAGTGGTCTATTTACGGTTAAAAAAAATATTTTTTTTTTGTTAAAGCGACCACTTGTGGTGGTCGCTTTTAATTAAGAATCAAATTTAAAATATTATACAAAAACCGACCACTTTTGGTCAATTTTTTATTAAAATAATTTATTTTACAAAAAAAATGACCACAAGTGGTCAGTTTTGGATTTAAAAAAATATATATTTTTTGAAAAAGCGACCACAAGTGATCGCTTTTCTTTAAAAGAAAATTTAAAATATTTTTGAAAAATAAAATTATTTACAAAAATAGACCATTTGTGGTCGCTTTTATTTAAAAAATTAAATTAAAAATAATTTTTAAAAAAGAGACCACTTGTCGTCGCTTTTCTTTTAAAGAAAATAAATTTTTTTTAGGAAAAGCGACCACTTGTGGTCACTTTTTGATTTTAAAAAAATGAAAAAGAAACTTTTTAAAAAAATCAACCACTTGTGGTCACTTTTATTTAAGAAATTAAATAAAAAATATTTTTCAAAAAGCGACCACTTGTGGTCGATTTTGGGTTTAAAAAAATTAATAAAGAAAAATATTTAATAAAATAATAAATAATAAAATACTATGCATAAACAACCACTTGTGGTCACTGTTTGACTAAACAAATATATTTTAATTATTATATGTAAAATCAAATATATTTTTAATACATATTATTATTTTTTAATTACAATGATCGACCACACGTCATCGATAACCTATGTAATAATAATAAAATCAATTAAAATTATATTTTATAAAAATATTATACTAAAAAATAAACTAAGAAATATATTAAATAAAATGAATCAATTACGTTAAACATAGTCTTTATCTTTTACTTATCTTTCACCATATAAAATAAATATATTTTCTGTTGTATATACGTTAAATTACGTTAAACATTATCTTTATATAATGAATATGTCTATATCATACAGTTGAGGTAATAATATTATGTTATTGGAGTTATAATAATGTAATGTACATATATAACCGATAATTCATCAGAATGTAATGAATGTGTTGTATTATGAGGTAATATACTTGTGGATGTAATGTATATAGTATGTATTCAAAAGTTGATGATATATATATATATATATATATGATACAGATTTAATAATAATTGATCTCTTTAATATTGAAGGGGTTACAGCTGTATATATAGAGAACTGAAGAATAACTAATTACAGAATAACCCAGATGTATTTAATAATTATATATGTAGTCTATTATCCCCCCGCAAGCTGATCAGCGGTAACGAGGGGCAGCTTGGAGCAGAGAGACTGAAAAGGCTGTAACGGAAGAGGCTTGGTGAGAATATCAGCAAGCTGGTCAGTAGATGGGACATAGTGCGTGGCCATCGCTCCTGCAAGTACCTCATCGCGAACAAAGTGACAGTCAGACCCAACATGCTTCATACGATCATGAAGGACTGGATTTTTGGTAACACAAATAGTGGACTGATTGTCACAATAAATCTGTGGTTTCGTCGGGGGAATGCCAAGTGCATCCGTAAGGTATCGTAACCACATGGCTTCAGCAACACCCGCAGCCATGGCACGATATTCTGCTTCTGTGGAGGAACGGGACACTCGCGTTTGCTTCTTGGTGCACCAGGAAATCAGATTCGGTCCCATCATAACAATATATCCAGTAGTGGACTTTCGATCATCTTTGTCGTTAGCCCAATCCGAATCAGAAAAAACAGATATATCAAACGAGCCCTTTTGAAATAAAATTCCACAGTGAAGAGTACCTTGAAGATAGCGCAGAATGCGTTTCAAGGCCTGAAAGTGTTGTTCTGTGGGAGAATGCATTGATTGGGAGACTCGATTGACTGCATATTGGATGTCCGGACGAGTAACAGCAAGATAATGAAGTCCACCGACGAGGCTCCGATATAGTGTAGGATCGGCAAAGGGAGTATTCGGCCCTGGGGATTGGCGGACTGCCATGGGAGTGACCGCGGGTTTGCAGTCTGTCATTCCAGCCCGATTTAGAAGTTCAAGGGTATATTTTGTCTGATGCATCAATATGGTTCCCGATTTGCGGATGAGTTCGAGGCCAAGAAAGAACTCCAGAGGACCGAGGTCCTTAAGTTTGAAGTCACGATGCATAGCTTCAGTAATTTCAGTGATGAGTGACGACGAGCTGCCTGTAATAACAATATCATCCACATAGATAAGAATGATGACTGTCCCTCGAGAACAGTGAAGGGTGAAGAGGCTGTTGTCATGATGGTAGGTGCGAAAACCAAGACCCTGCAGAAAAGTAGAGAGACGTGTGTACCAGGCACGAGGGGCCTGTTTCAGGCCATACAGTGATTTGCGAAGCTTGCAAACATAGTGAGGACGGTTGGGATTAACATATCCCGGTGGCTGAACCATATAGATTTCTTCCTCAAGATGACCATGAAGAAAGGCATTGCTGACGTCTAGCTGATGAAGCGGCCAATCATAGTGAAGAGCAAGAGACAAGACCAGACGAATAGTCTGTTGCTTAACAACAGGGCTGAAGGTCTCCTTATAATCCACACCATACTCCTGATGATACCCTTTTGCAACCAGACGTGCTTTATAGCGAGAAAGAGATCCATCTGAATTTCGTTTGATGCGAAACACCCATTTGCACCCAATAGACTTTCGGTTACTAGGCAGAGGTACCAAATCCCATGTACGTTGTTCATTCAGAGCCTGAAATTCCTCATCCATAGCTTGGCACCAGAAACTATTTTTGGAGGCTTGGTTGTAGGTAGTAGGCTCAGTTGTGGGATGTGCATCAAAGGGTATTTGAGTGTGGTAGGCTTTTGGTTTGAAGGTACCGGCCTTGGCTCGGGTTGTCATAGGATGAGTGTTGAGTGGAGGGTGATTAGAAAGGGGTGGTGGAGTTGTATGATGTGTGGGCGGGGGTTGGGTTGGGCTGCCGTGGGAGCTGGGATGTGCAGCGGTGGATGGGGTGGCTGTATGTGTGTTAGGAGTATGATGTAGGGAAGTGGTGGGTTGTGTGGCAGTCGGCTGGGTGTTCGGGTGGGAGGTTTGGGGTTTCGGGTGGGTAGTGGTGTAGTGGGGTACCGGGTTAGGTGCCGAGTGAGCCGGAGCATGAGCGTGAGAAAAGGACGGAAATAATGGCACAACGCCAAGTGGATTGGGGGAGTATGGAGTAGAGGAAAGACTTGTGTAAGGAAATTGTTCCTCCACAAAACGAACATGACGGGAAACATATGTTTTCTGAGATACAGGATCGAAACATTTGTAACCTTTGATAGTGGGATGATAGCCTAGAAAGACACAAGGGGTGGACCGAGGTTGAAGTTTATGTTGAGTGTGCGGACGCAACCAGGGATAAACTAGACACCCAAACGGGCGGAGATGGATATAGTCGGGTGGATGATTGTAGAGACGGGCATATGGAGTGGAGTTGGAGAGAGTGTGAGTGGGCATGCGATTTATGAGGTAGTTGGCAGTAGCAAGGGCATCAACCCAAAAGGAAACAGGTAAGGTGGAATCATGGAGGAGCGCAACAACTGTTTCTATTAGGTGACGGTGTTTGCGCTCAGCAACGCCATTTTGTTCAGGGGTATATGGACATGAAGTGTGATGAAGAGCCCCTAGATTTTGAAGAAAAACACCAAATGCATTGTTGACAAATTCTTTGCCATTGTCACTTCGAAAAATTTTGATTTTGGCATTAAATTGATTTTGAACCATTCGGTCAAAGTTTACAAAAATAGTATAAGCTTCGGATTTAAATTTCAGAGGATAAAGCCAAGTGAATTTACTGTAATCATCAACAAAACAGATATAATAACGAAAACCTTGAACAGAAGGAACTGAGGTTGGACCCCAAACATCAGAATGAATTAATTGAAATGGCGCAGTGGCCTTGTGTTCAGACAGTGAAAAAGGTAAACGACAAGATTTAGACACTGAACAGGACTCGCAATGTAATTTTTCTGAAAAATTAAAACCTAAGGAAGATAAAATGGATTTGGTGATGGCGGATGATGGGTGCCCAAGCCGGCGATGCCAGGTTGACGAGAGAATGGCTTGACTCACAACAGACGGAGACCTGGATGGAAGAGTGTATAGCCCATGCTCACAGCGGCCCGTGTACCGCACCCGGTTCGTGGTATTGTCCACTATCTGGAAATTGGTGTCATTAAAAATGAGGGTGCAGTTATTTTCTTTAGTAAAGCGATAAACAGATAAAAGATTGGATGTGAGGGAAGGGACGTGGTGAAGGGTTGAGAGATGAAATTTACCATTTGGGGTATAGACATACCCAGAGCCGGTGTTTGTGATGGGAAGGGATTGACCATTGCCTACTGTAATAGTTTCTGAGCCATGATACGGATGAGGAGCTTGAAGTTGTGAATAATCCGACGTCACATGGGTGTTAGCACCTGTGTCTAGATACCAATCGCCAGATTGAGCGTTTGTGGACGCATGCATCGCCCTTGATCCTCCGGACTGGCTATTTACATTCTGCGAGTCATCATAACGATACCAGCAATTAGCCGCAGAATGGCCCCGTTTAGCACAAATTTGGCACGTCGGAAGATCTCGTGTGGGCATCCGCTGGTTTCCTCGTCCCTGTCCGCGGCCTGACTGGAAGCCGTCCCTCGGTGGAGGCCCGCCTCTACCTTGCTGCCCGGTGTTTCGACGGTCACCGCCGCCGCTGCCTCGCCCTTGGTTACGGCGATCGTCACCGCGACCCCTGGCCGAGCCTCCGCTGCCAGCCGAGTAAAGAGCCGTGACGCCAGGGGTGGAACTGGCTTCTCCGAGCAGTAATTTGTGTTCCATGTCTAGATTCAATTCTTCTGCATTAAGCCATCCAGACAGTTGATTCAGAGTGATTTCGACAGGCGAGAGGCGAATATGCTGTTTGAGAGAGGAATAGCCAGCCGGAAGACCACGTATCACGGCATTCACCACGTCTCGTTCAGGAATAATCTCGTTCACAGCATCTAGGTCAGACAGAATAGAGGCCACATCATCAAGGTATTGAGTCATCGTCTTCGTTCCCTTCCGAAGAGTATGCAATTTGTCACGCAACTGAAAAATATGAGCCGTGGACACAGAGTTGTACCTTGTGGCTAGTGCGTCCCAAAGTGAAGCCGATGTGAGAAAACCCCGGGCGTGTTTGTGCACAGAGGGGCTAATAACTGCGAGAAGACAGGCTCGGATCTGAGTGTCTACGATCATCCACGGAAGGTAGTCGGGATTTGGGAGCTTGACGCCGTCCTTCTCGGCTGTCTCGGGCTGCGGCTTCTCCGCACCGTCAATCCATCCGAGCAGCAAGTTGGCTGCGAGGGCGGTGCGGACGTTAAGTGCCCAGGCCGGGTAGTTGTTGTCAGATAATTTTTCGGGGATGAGATTGTGGAGATTCCTGAGCAGTAATTTTACTCCAGACGGTAATTTTGACAGAGGATCAATAACCTTGTCCATGGCGCCGACCTACGGCGGAGGAGGGAGGCCGTGCGGCGTGGTGTAGACGGTGGCGGCGGCGCACACACGTCGGAAAAGAGGAGAGATTAGGGTTTGGGCGGAAGAAGAAATCCTAGCTTTGATACCATGATACAGATTTAATAATAATTGATCTCTTTAATATTGAAGGGGTTACAGCTGTATATATAGAGAACTGAAGAATAACTAATTACAGAATAACCCAGATGTATTTAATAATTATATATGTAGTCTATTAATATATATATATATATATGATGTAGTGATCGATGAACGATGTAGTAAAAAACTAGCAGAATCTATCCAAACATATTGAATACCTTTATTTGAAATGATCAAAGTAATAAAATATTGTACGTTGAAGTTATATTAGTAGAATCATCAAAGTATGTATATGAAATACATCACATTATATTACGGGGTAATATACTCGTATATGTGATGTATATAGTATGTATTTAGAACCTGACAGTCGATAGTGTGAGTGTATGTGTAGGTATATATAGTATATATTATGTAGTGATGTATGTATTACGTAGTCCGAAGCTTGCATTTATAAATATGTATGTATATCTCATGTGTAGTGATGTACGTAGTACGTAATCAAAATTTAAGCTAACTAAATGTATCTAGTTATATATTAAATACGTTGATATCATATAATCGATCAATCGAGGCGGTATAATATCATAAGATAAACTAACCGATAATTCATTTGAGTATATGTGAAATACGTTGTATTATTATGGGGTTATAAAATCGTATATGTGATGTACATAGTACGTATTTGGAAGCTGATAGCCAATCAAATATATATATATATATATACGTATATCTCGTGTAGTGACGTACATAGTAATCAAAAACTAGATAACTGAAACTATATATCAAAATATTTTGAATATACATTAATATCATACTATTGAGAAAATATACTACTTGTGTCAATGTAGACAAGGGTATATTGTTGAAGTTGTAATAATGTAAGCTAATTAACGGATAATTTATTTGATTAACACATTGTATTACGAGGTATATAATATCGTATTTAAAAGCTAATTAATCAAAAATTCATCCTAATTTGCGAAATGCATTGATATTATTATACGATTGAGAAATATACTACTCGTGTTAATGTGATGATAAAATAACTAATTATCTGATTTATATATACATTGCATTAACTTATTTGGATGTTATTATAAATATTATACAATTTATTAAAATTTTAATTTTTTAATAAAAATCGACCACAAGCGACGACAACGACAACAACTCAGCTCAATTCTCCGTACACGATGATACTCGCACCGTCTCTAATTTATGATTTATATGTACATTGCATTAAATTATTTGAATGTTATTATAAATATTATACGATTTATTAAAATTTTAATTTTTTAAATAATTATTTTAAAAAAAAATAAACCAACTGCTTATGATCGATTTTCTAAAAAAAAATTATAATACCCTATCATGACCCGACCTGACCCATAAAAATTACCCTTTTTCCCCTCTAACACAACCCTTGAGACTTGGTGAGAAATACCCAACTAAACCCAACCCTTGAGACTTGCGACGGGGACGGAATCTCTCTCCGGCGACTTGTAGCCACTTAGCGATGGAAAACTCCGGCACAGTTAGCTCAATCACAGAACTCCGGCGACTTGCGGCCAAATACTCAGACAAGGTCAGGGACAGAAAACCCCTTTTGCTTTATTTGATTTTTGTGAGTTTTGTGTGTGTTGGAAGGAAGAGAAATGGCTAAGAAATATTGGGACAACTCCTGCTTCGTACTTGGCAATCTCTAAGAACATAGGCATCGACAGATCAAAGTGTTCTTATGGAGGAATGCACCAAATGTCTTTAGTTTTTGAGTAATCTAGAGGGAAGAAATTGGTGGCGGTTATAGTTATAATTTTTTCCCTGGATGACACGATTGAAGAGCATGGACACACATTGATTGAAAGCAAGCTCCACAGGTTGCACCATTGTTGAAGAGTGTTATGCTTAGTGTTGTTTTTTTCAGGCCATAAGCTTGCTTGAATAGATCTCCATAACCATAAGCTCCCTCTACAATTATAGTATTCAAATAAAATAAATTTGTCACAAAATGTTACTCTACTAACATGTATGACATTGTATGTTATGAACAGAAACAAAAAGAATTAAAGTTGCAGATATTTTTTGAGTTTCATCGAAGAGAAATGAAGAGAAATGGCTAAGAAATGGATAAGATGTTATTGTCATTTTGTTAATCTTGTAAGGAAGGAAAGAGTACTCATGATAAAATCCTTATTATAAATTTTGAGTTTTCTTGAGACCCTTTTTGAGTTTTATCTTGAGTTTACTGAATTGTTCCTTTTTATTTTTACCGATAGATCGACGTTACCGATAGATCGACGTTAGTAGGTGTTGTTTCTTGTGAGAGCAGTGAAAAGGATTGCTTTGTTATTTTGTGGTAATCGACTTTCTCTTTCTCTTCAACTTAGGCCAAGCAAAGGTAAGTTGATTTCTCTCTATTTTCTTATAGTGAAGTCTTTAAATGTAGTGTTATGGTTGGATTGTTTTCTGTAGAAGGCTTTTAAAGCTATAGGTTTTTTGATGATTATATGGTGTGAGAGGGACATGCGACTCCTTTACTTATTTGCTTTATTAGATCTATTGAAATTGTTTGACTTTATTAGTGACTTGAAAATGTTTAAGTGTATTGACTTGAATTATGAATTAGTGACTTGTGTTTTGAATTTAGTTACTTGAAAGGTGAACTTGTGTTTTGAATTTAGTTAAGTTTAGTCACTTGAGAAATGAATTAGTGACTTGAAAATATTTAAGTGTATGGACTTGAATTACGAATTGGTGACTTGTATTTTGAACTTAGTTACTTGAAGGGTGAACTTGTGTTTTGAATTTAGTTAAGTGTGGTCACTTGAGAAGTGAATTAGTGGCTTGAAAATGTTTAGGTGTGGTCACTTGAGAAGTGAATTAGTGATCTGAAAATGGTTTAGTGTAGTCGCTTGAAATGTGAATTCATGACTTGAAAATGGTTAAATGTGGTCACTTGAGAAGTGGATTAGTGACTTGAAAATGTTCAAGTGTATGGACTTGAATTATGAATTAGTGACATGAGTTTTGAATTTAGTTACTTGAAAGGTGAACTTTTGTTTTGAAGTTAGTAAAGTGTGGTCACTTGAAAAGTGAATTAGTGACTTGAAAATGTTTAAATGTAGTTACTTGAAAAAACAAAGGCTAAGAGAAAAAAGAACAGAAGTATGACTGGCATAATATCTACGATTGGATTCAAAAAAGCATAGGCCTCGGGCAATTTACCGAAGAAAAAAACAAAAGAATTTACAAAAAAAGGGATTTTTTTTAGTATTTTAGAAAAGGTTGGTTAGGAGAGGAAGGTATCTGTACTTGAATAACTATAAGCCAAACCATCAGGAACAGGAAAAAAAAATTGAAGGAATCCAAAAAATTTAAAAATTGGGTCTATGTCCAACGGATTACACCTAGTAAGAAAAGGTTTTTACTTGTGTTTTGAATTTAGTTAAGTGTGGTCACTTGAGAAGTGAATTAGTGACTTGAATTATGAATTAGTGATTTGTGTTTTGAATTTAGCTACTTGAAAGTTAGAAAAGTGTGGTCACTTGAGAAGTGAATTAGTGACTTGAAAATGTTTAAGTGTAGTTACTTGAAAGGTGAACTTGTGTTTTGAATTTAGTTAAGTGTGGTCACTTGAGAAGTGAATTGGTGACTTGAAAATGTTTAAGTATATGGACTTGAATTATGAATTAGTGACTTGTTTTTTGAATTTAGTTACTTGAAAGGTGAACTTTTGTTTTGAATTTAGTAAAGTGTGTGTTTTGAATTTAGTGAAGTGTGGTCACTTGAGAAGTGAATTGGTGACTTGAAAATGTTCAAGTATATGGACTTGAATTATGGAATTAGTGACTTGTTTTTTGAATTTAGTTACTTGAAAGGTGAACTTTTGTTTTGAATTTAGTAAAGTGTGGTCACTTGAGAAGTGAATTAGTGACTTGAAAATGTTGAAGTGTAGTTACTTGAAATGTGAACTTGTGTTTTGAATTTAGTTAAGTGCGGTCACTTGAGAAGTGAATTAGCGACTTGAAAATGTTTTAAGTCTTGTCACTTGAGAAGTGAGTTAGTGATTTGAAAATGGTTTAGTGTAGTCGCTTGAAATGTGAATTCATGACTTGAAAATAGTTAAGTGTGGTCACTTGAAAAGTGAATTAGTGACTTGAAAATGTTTAAGTGTGGTCACTTGTGAAGTAAATTAGTGGTTTGAAATGGTTTAGTGTAGTCACTTGAAATGTGAATTCATGACTTGAAAATGGTTAAATGTGGTCACTTGAGAAGTGAATTAGGAACTTGAAAAAGTTTAAGTGTATGGACTTGAATTATGAATTAGTAACTTGTGTTTTGAATTTAGTTACTTGAAAGGTGAACTTTTTTTTTTTGAATTTAGTAAAGTGTGGTCACTTGAGAAGTGAATTAGTGACTTGAAAATATTTAAGTGTAGTTACTTGAAATGTGAACTTGTGTTTTGAATTTAGTTAAGTGTGGTCACTTGAGAAGTGAATTAGTGACTTGAAAATATTTAAGTGTGGTCACTTGAGAAGTGAATTAGTGATTTAAAAATGGTTTAGTGTAGTCGCTTGAAATGTGAATTCATGACTTGAAAATGGTTAAGTGAGGTCACTTGAGAAGTGAATTAGTGACTTGAAAATGTTTAAGTATGGTCACTTGAGAAGTGAGTTAGTGATTTGAAAATAGTTTAGTGTAGCTGCTTGAAATGTGAATTCATGACTTGAGAATGGTTAGGTGTGGTCACTTGAGAAGTGAATTAGTGACTTGAAAAATGTTTCAGTGTATGGACTTGAATTATGGATTAGTGACTTGCGTTTTAAATTTAGTTACTTGAAAGGTGAACTTTAGTTTTGAATTCAGTAAAGTGTGGTCACTTGAGAAGTGAATTAGTGACTTAAAAATATTTAAAGTTACTTGAAATGTGAACTTGTGTTTTGAATTTATTTAAGTGTGGTCACTTGAAATGTGAATTCATGACTTGAAAATGTTAAGTGTGGTCACTTGAGAGGTAAATTAGTGACTTGAAAATGTTTTAAGTGTATGGACTTGAATTATGAATTAGTGACTTGTGTTTTGAATTTAGTTATTTGAAAGGTGAACTTTTATTTTGAATTTAGTAAAGTGTGGTCACTTGAGAAGTGAATTAGTGACTTGAAAATGTTTAAATGTAGTTACTTGAAAGGTGAACTTATGTTTTGAATTAGTTAAGTGCGGTCATTTGAGAAGTGAATTATTGACTTGAAAATGTTTAAGTGTAGTCACAAATGAGAATGATGCAGGAGCAGATCAATTGTTTTCTTCAATCTGCACGGATTCTTCCTCCTTGTCCTAGTGATGCATCTCGGACTGCGAAAGGCCTAAGCCCTCTGGATGATTATTACACCACAAAGGATTCAGATTCTATGTCTGAGAATGAGGATGACGAGTTGTAGCTTTATAATCTTTTGTATGTTTTGTAGTTTATTTTTGGAACGTTGATAAATTTTGTGTTAATAATTTGATCTTTAATGTTTGTATTCTTATGATGGTTGATTACATATTAAATGTTGATTGGTGAGTTGTATTGTATAACAGGTTTGACTACATATGATTTATTTTTTTAATTAAATAATTAATTTTTTTCTAACAATCAATTATTTAAATATTTTTTTAAAAAAAACGACCACATGTGGTCGCTTTTTATATAAATTAATTAATTTAAACAAAAGCGATTTTTGTATATATATTAATTAATTTATTTATTTACAAAAGCAATCACTTTTTTAAAAATTTATTTTATTAAATTTATAGTGATCGCTTTTTTGAATTAAAAAATTGATAATCTTTTAATAAAAAAATAATATTGAATTATGATTTTTTTTAAAAAAAAAAAGCGACCTGGTCCCTTTTAAAAGCTACCACTGTTTTTAATAATAGTATACAATTTTTTATGTACATTATAGTATTTTTATTCCTTTTAGTTCTTTTACCCTACTTTTTGCATGAGAGTGGGGATTGTTAATGGAACTGGAATACATATTAGCACGTGATTTGAAAAGTAGTCAAAACATGTCGGCTGTGTTTTACATGCATGCATTTATCCTAAGATTCTTTTTGGAAAGTCACGGAGTAATTAATTGGTGTAATTCTTATAATAATTATTATTAGCTTATAATTATATTGATTTACTTATTTACCACAACATAATTAAA
This sequence comes from Capsicum pubescens, assembly GCA_030864215.1. Taxonomy (NCBI): domain Eukaryota; kingdom Viridiplantae; phylum Streptophyta; class Magnoliopsida; order Solanales; family Solanaceae; genus Capsicum; species Capsicum pubescens. Next base: position 136,479,223 of record CM061546.1, on the reverse strand, counting down.
TCAATATAATTAGAAATATATTATTTGATTGCATAAGTATAATTACGTGATTATATGAAAATTTTAAAATAAAAGTTAACTATCAAAAATTAAAAATTACGAATATTTGATAAATAAGGGACTCTAAAAATATTATTATATTAGGTATTTAGGATATATATTGTCTTAACTAATATTATAAAATTTGATCAAAAATATAATATTATAAAATATAATTAATATATATATTTCAAATTAGTATATTTTAGTTAATCAAATTAATCATAAAAATTAAAAGTACATGATCTTTAAGAATACCATGAAATGCCTGTTTGATAAAAAAAAATTAATATTATATGTGTGTGTGCGTAATGTTATAAAATTATTTAAAAAAATTGACAAAAAGATAACCTATCTATTCTAAGTACTAAAATAATGTGAAATATCAAGTCAATACTACTAAAACAAATAAATTGGGACCAAAAATATAGTATGAGTTCAAAACTCAAAACCAAAAACGTAACATAATACTCTTATGTCAAATTTCAACATAATGTACATAAATATAATTCTAAGAAAAGAAAAACGTAAGTTTATAACCTTATTCGATAATGAATTCTACTTTAATTAAAATTTAGAATACTAACACAATTACGCCAAATGAAAAATAAGAAAAAATAAATAATGCAAATTGCATGGAATCACAAGAGGTAAAGGTTGGAAAATAAAATATAAATAAAGTACAATAAAAATATATTTTTAAAGTATATTATAATAATAAAAATTAAAATAATTAAAAATAAAAAAATAAATTAAAATAAATATAAAAGAAAAAAATTAAAAAGTAATCAGTTTGTAATTACATCATGTAATTACCAATAATTCACAGCTCCTCCGTGAGAATTGAGGAGTGTAAATACCCCTGTCAATTACTCTCAATTTCCTGCTAACCAAGTAATTACTTGGTCAATCAAATAGTGCAATTACTCTCCCATTACACAAATTCAATTATAAGAATGACTTTCCAAGCAGACCCTAGATAAAATCAGTTGAATATTTTCTCCAAGAAAAATGAAGCACATCACATCAAAATATGGTAGCCCTTTTTATTAACTAGTAAACTTAGTCGAGATTTGTACAGTCATGAAATAGGTTATTAAATATAATTTAATTTATTATAATATGTTAAAAAATAATCAAAGGACTTTAAATTATGAAACTCAATCGCAAAATGTTTTGATTGAATACAATGATACCAAACACATGTGGTATCATATCAATACACAAAATATATTTTTTTCAACCCTAGAGTATATTGTGAACCTTTCAGTGTTCAAACATTATAAATTTGTGACCAATTAAATTCACTCTGTTATTATCGTTCTAATAAAAAAAATTCACGAAAAGAACTTTTGTATAAGCATAATCGGTTATGACAAAACTTCTTCTTACTTGTGACAACTGATAAGCTATTTAAATGTCCAAAATAATTATTACTAAATTATTGTACACCGTGAAATACTAAACTTCAATTGCAATAAGTTCTTTAGATTAACCTAATGTAAATTAGGAGGAATAAACTTTTTTACAAAGAAGAGAGGATACGAATGCAAATCTTGAATTTTAGAACTGAGAGAAACCAAGGCCATAATTTGATTGATGCTAACACTTTTTAAGTTGTAGCAAAACCTTCTAGTGTCATACTTTGACAGCTTCAATAGACATTCATCACCACCATATATTTGTCCAAACCTTTTATATGTCACCTATAAAAAAAAATTCTCATAGTCTTGATCATAATCACACTATTACAAAATATTAAATAATAAAGAGTGAAGTTGTGAAAATTTAAGCATATATAGGAGAGCAATGTAGTGGGGTATATCAATAGAGATGAAAGATATTCTACAAATGATAATATAATCAACTATTAATCATAAATACAATGGTCATGAGATTATAATTAAATGAAAAAATTATGCATGATTCTTGTGGTCTTTTCGTTAGCCGTGTACACTAGTGCAAGACAAATAACATTACTAAATAATTTATTGAATGTAATATCTTTTATAATTTTTTTAGATAGTAATCTTGAAAGGTAGTTTAGGCCAACATATGATTCTAATTAGCGGCGGAGCTAGCATATATTCAAGGGATCATCCGAGCTCCCTTCGGCTAGTTCTCATGTGCATTTTTGAACTTCTTTTTTAAAAAATTTGGTTCCACCACTAATTATAATGATCTATGAAAACCTAAAAATATTGAGAAGTTTAATCAACAACAAAAAAGAAAACTTGAGAATTGCATTTTTATATGTCAATAAATAATTTTTATGATCAAACTATATTGTAGAAAGTACTACAAACTAAATTTACATTCTCAGTTTCTATTAATAGGCTTATTAAAAATTTATGTAAGGAAACATATATAGTTTCTTAAGCAAAATGCACATATGAGTTGTCTTTCTTTCCCCACTTTCGAAAATACAGTAATCTGGAGATATAAAATATTAATGTCATAAAAAAAAATAACTAAGCATGAAAAATGTTAAGAATACTATAGTCAAGAATTGTAAGAAAAAGATAAACTCTATTACAATATAACATAATCAAATTTTTCTAAAACGAAAAAAAAAACTAAGCATGAAAAATGCAAGAAAATACTATAGTTAAGAATTGAAGAGGCAAGATGTAATATATTGCAACACAGCATATTCAAATCATCATAAAAATAAGGTGAAAAAAAGAGATGAAATTAAGAGTACGTTCTAAAGAGATTTTTTATTCATATCTTGAAGGAGCCAAAATCAAAAGTTTTTATCTGTTGCTAGCATTTTAAAGTTTATCATAGCTAATATGACTCAAAATAATTTTATTTAAATAGGAATAACATTTATGTGGGATTTTAAGAATCATAAAATTATTTATTAAATAATTAGAGTCATAAACATAAAAGCTTTGGATTTTATTTTTATTTTTCATCTGGTGTCCAGTACCCGCATTGGAGCCCGACTAATCGGGGTTCACGTCGTGTAGGGCCCCATTCGAGGAGTAGTTCTCTCTACCAAGGATTTTTCATACCCAGGACTCGAACCCCAAACCTCTAATTAAGGAAGGAGCAGCTCCATCCACTTTACCACATCCTTTAGTGGTAAAGCTTTGGAGTTATGGATGTTACTAATACTAACTAAGAGTAGATGTTATGAAGATGAAAAAAAATATGAGTTATATCTATGTTTTTTTATAGAAAAATAATTTTAAAAAATGAGAAAAATTCAAAAAAAGAAAAAAGAAAATAAATAAATAGTAATGGAGGTCAATGAAGAGGTGAAGCATCACCTTATCTATGACTCTCTTTTATCTTATATGGAGAAAAGTCATCATTTCACTCCTGAACTTGTTGCTACAACTTACTTTAGCACTTTAACTTTATAGGTAATTATTTAATCGCCCCCTCCCCTCCCAAACAACTTTTACGTGAATTATATTCCCCCCTTAATGACTAATGTGGCAAAAAAAAATTAAAAAATAAAGCGCGTTTTGACCAAAAAAAGTAAAAATAAATAAATGGGGCCCACTTTTAAATTTCCAATCAGAATTTTTTTTATTTTCCTTCATCTTCTTCACACCCCACCACCCCATTCTCTTCTCCTTCATCTATTTCTCTTTTTTCACTCCGACCCATCAAAAATCTCCAATCAAATACAAGCTAAAATATTTTCTTGTAGATTTCTGCAATAATATCATCTTCTTACACAAAAATCTTCAAGAAAATTTGATTTATTTCATCAAAATCATTTTTTTTCAATAGCTAAATTAACTTCATAATTGTCAAATTCTTATTCCGATTGAACAAATTGAAACTACCCATATAAAAAATACTATAAGTTCGTATTGCAATTGAACCGAAGAAGAAATCGCAAGAAAGAAAGAAGAAAAATGAAAGGGGTGGGGTGGAGTTGAAGAAGAAAGGACTTGGGGGTGGTTGAAGGTTGCAAACCAACACCTCACATTACCATTTCTTCTAATTTCAATTCAATACCCAATACATAATTTTTTTTACTATTTTTTTTGTTTTTTCCATCAAGAACAATGCGGGGGTTGGGGATGGGGTGGGGTGGAGAGGTGAAGGGGCGAGCTATACATCAAGGGAGGGGGGGTCAGATGAAAGTTTATATATATATATATAAACACAGTTGCAGATGAGGGGAGGGGAGGTATGGGTGGGCAGTTGTAGAGGGCGTGGGGATGAAGAAGAAAGAGTTTTCTAAAAATTTATATACGCACAGAGAGAGTTGCAAATGAGGGGGAGAGGTGGGGGTGGGGGGTGGGCAGTTGCAGGGGTGTGGAGGTGAAAAAGAAAGTTTTTTTTTTTAATTTATATATATATATATATATATATATATATTTGTAATTGTTTTTTAAAAAAAAAATTGTGTGCCTCCGACGTGGTAGTGATGTGGCGCTGATGTGTAGGCGCGTGTAATGCACTCTCCATTATGAGAGTGGTATTATATTTTTAGGGTGGTATTTAATTCACAGGAAAGTTGTTTAGGGGGTAAATAATCTATATCTATATATATTATAAAGTAGAGGACGAAGCATCAGAAGAAGCCAAGTGACAAACTACTGAGAAGCCACGTGTCAGTTTTTAGGACAAATTTAAAAGTATTGTAATAAGATTTTTATAATTGTTTGAGTTTAGAAATACACTATCCTTTTAAGAAAATTATTAATTAATTTAAAAATAGAAACCCACAATGAAAGAGTTCCAAAAAAACTCTTATATTTCATAAACTTATCTGTATCAAATATAATGATAAATTTATTATTATTATTATTATTAAATAAATAAACTAATTTAATATTCAAATTAAATCGTTTTAAATCCAATTAATTACTATTGATAAGATCCTATAATACCTAAACAAAGCAATAGTCCATGCTCTTATTTACTAAACTTGCAATTATTTTAATTGCAAGTTATCCAAATCCAACCTATAAGAACATAGTGTTTTGATAAAATAGTAGCAGGGATTAGAGATCAGCACAAATAACAATCTACTCCTCTTTTATTTTGCATTATTGTTACCTATAAAAAATATTTGGATTAGTTTCATGGATATCAAAACTTCCCCTCAATTCAAACATACGGGGAATATTCATATTGGTACTTTAAAAAAATTAAGGATAAAAAAGACCGATAATCTATTTTTCTTTAACAAATTGATATAATATTTGAATTTGAATGAAATTTGAGTTGGAATGAAATTCTAGCTTCCTATAAATATCTCTTATATATACTCTTACAATATTATTCAATGTTAAGCTCCCCCCCCCCCTCTTATTATTAATCATTAGCTTTATTGGTTGATTTATTTATTGTGTTTTTCATGTTCATCTTTTTCGTGATAGAACTCCTTTTTAATATCTTCATTTTTAAATACATATGAGTCATGATCATGTTACAAGCTAATGATTTTTATACAATATCCACATCTGAATTCAAGTAAGATAGAAGAGGAGAGGTAGAGATGAGCTTGGGAAAAGCATGGTCTTTGCCTTATTCAAAAACATAAAAATTATTATGATTGACTATTTATTATAAGAGCAAAAAGTTTTTTGCATTATTAGGAAGTCACTTCGTTTGTTTTCTCGTGAATTTGAAGTAATTATGTGCATGGTATTTTAGTTTCAAGTTATACTCTTTTTTATTTTAAAGACAGTTTATGTTAATGAATATGGAAGCTTTAATTTTATTTACCGATGTTAAGATGATTGATAAATGAGTTTTGACAATACGAATATGAGACATGATACTTTCAATATGAATCAATCTCCTATAATAATAATGATTGTTATACCATAATGATTAAAAAATATATAAATTATCATCTTTAGCAATCATTTTATGTTTTTCAAAAATATGTTAGGTTATTAAGTGAGACTAATAGAGGATAATAGGAATGGATATGAAATTATGTCATGTCAATAGAAGTTGATTTGTTCCATCTTGAATATGGGGTTGTAGAGCATTGTTCCACTTGTTAGCCTCCTAAGTCTACATTTTAGTAATGACAAACTAACAAGTGTATCTTTGCAGACTCTAAAGACTGCTAATATTAGAAGGACAAAGGAAGTCGACTCCAGAAATAGAAGGACATCGGAAATGGAAGAACATCCATGGTATCCAAGTAACATCAATCACAATAAGAACAAATGGAAGGAAAATTTCAGCCCCTAATGTTACGGAAAATCAAATCAAGATTCTGGAAAATAAAAGAGTATCTCACCAAAGATATGGAGAATCACGACATTCAAATAGTATGGCAAGCAGATCAATCAAATATCACAAAAATAGAAGAAGGAGCACAATCCCAAAATCATGGCAGACCAAATCAATCAAGAAGAGAAGATCACGAGCATATTTGGAAAGACATCCATTTCTACAAAACCAAAAAGAAAAGTAGATCATGGACATATCTGATATGGACGTGATCCAAAGACATATATAGACATATCTGATATGGACATATCATATGGCTGCATTTCTCAATCAAGAAATCAATTTGCGTCCTTGATTGAGAAAAAATCTCTTGGATTTCCTTATGAGAAGTAGCATCAAGGAATCAATTTACGTCCTTGATTGAGAAGAAATCTCTTGGGTTTCCTTATGAGGAGTAGCGGCCAAAGACTATAAAAGATGAAGAACGAATACAAGCACTTTTTCATGCAACTTCAAGGGGACAATTTAAAGTGTCTCATTCTTAGTCTTACAAGGCTCTGTAACTTTTAGTTTACAATTATTATATAAAGAGTACGATCGAGTCAACTTTGTAATATCAACTGAAGCTGTGTGACAAAATCTGAAGAGCAAAATAAGTCTTCAAAATTTGTTTTCTATCATTGTACTCCAGCCCAACATTTAACATTCTAAGAAAACTTTGAAACCCAAGGGGACTAGAAGTAGGCACCACATTGGTGTTCCGAACTAGGATAAATCCTTGTGTTATTACTTTATGTTTTATTATTTACGTGCTTAATTATTTAAGTCTAATCTGTTGGTGAAGTGCACTGATCTACAGGTGAGTCGACTATGAGGAGTCAATAGTCAACCCACAGAAGAAAATTTCAATTCACTCCCCCCTTGAATTTCAATTAGTATCAGAGCAAGGTCTCACCAACTACATTGCTTAACCAAAAGTAAGCAAAGATCAAATGACAAATTATCAGATTCCTTTCTCTTCTCCAGGATGGTCACTACTCTACAAGACCACCATACTTTAATGGGCAACATTAGTCTTACTGGAAAAATAGGTTCAGAATTTTTGTCCAATCAAATGACTTCCAAGCCTGGGTTGGCATCAAGAAGGGTCCAAAGCCAATTCTGGGACTTAAAGAGAAGTCAAAGGACAAAGACAAGGAATCTAGCAGTATTGACATAGAAGACCTTGAAAGCTTCGAGGCCACTAAAGAACAACAAGAGGTAATTCAAACTAATGCACGTGCTATAAGTTTACTTTTGTATGCAGTTAGCGGGGAAGAATACAACAAGATATCAACTTGTGAAAGCGCAAAAGAAATATGGAAAAAATTGGAGGTAACCTATGAAGGAACCACCAAGGTCAAAAAGTTGAAGATTATTGCCTTGGTCAATGAATACGAACTCGAAATGGAAGAAAATGAGGACATTGAAACAATATTTGCTAGATTCAGTAAAATCGTCTGCGAACTGAAATCACTAGGATGATCTATCCACACAGCCTGCAAGTCCAGAAGGTAGTTCGAAGTCTTCTAAGGACTTGGGAAACCAAGGCTACCATTCTGGAAGACGGAGATCTTCACAACATAAGATATGACGAACTACGAGGTACCCTTATTGCATATAAGAAAAACTATATCAACAAGTTTCACATGGATAAAAAGAAAAATCCAGTAGCCTTCAACACTGCTCCAACCGGAGAGGACACTCTGAAAGATGCTAATAGTGAAGGAATAATCCTCATGAATCGTGGGGTAAGACAAATCATGAGACAGAGACAACAAATATCCTAAGGAGGCAAAAATAATGACTCCACCAGAAATAATGATCTCTATTAATTCTATGGAAAGCCTGGTCATTTCAAATAAAACTATCCAGAATTGAGATGACGATCATCTAGAAGGAATCAGAACTTTAGAGCCTAGAGTGATGAATATGAAACTGAAGAAGAAATAGAGGTTGTCAATATGTGCTTTATGAAAACAGGAGAACCTAGCGAGAAACAGGTCCACAAGAGCTACAAAAAAGGAATGTGGGTCATTGACAACGAATGTTCTACCAAAAAGAAGGAAAAATTTTCCTCCCTAAAGAAACTAGATAGAGGATCAGTCAGATTCGATAATAATTCCAGAGGCATCATCATTAGAGTCGGCTCAGTGATACTCAACTCATCATGTGAATTCACTGAAGTATATCTAGTAGACAGTCTCAAACACAATCTGCTCAGCATCAATCAACTATGTGACGCAGCATTTGGAGTCCTCTTTAAGGCTGAAAATTACTCTATCAAACACGACAAAAGAGATATCTCTCTTATCGGTGAACACATTGATAATATTTATGTCTTAAATAGTCCTAATTTTGCTACCTTAACCTACCTCACTATGCAAACCAATGATACTTGGTTGTGGCACAGGAAGATGGGGCATGCTAGTATGCATATCATTGAGAAATTGTCTAGACTTGAATTGGTGAAAGGTCTGCCAAAACTCAAGTTTGAAAAGGATCATATTTATGACGCCTGCCAATTGGGTAAACAAACCCGAACATCTTTCAAAGTCAAAGACATTTTCTCTACTACCAAGCCTCTTTAAACTATCCACATGGATCTATTTGGCCCCACCAAGACCCAAATATTGGTGGAAAGAGATATGTTTTTGTTATAGTTGATGATTACTCACGATTTACTTGGGTTATATTTCTTGCACATAAACATGAGGCTTTCACAAACTTTGAGATTTTTTGTAGAAAGTACAGAGAGAAGCTGGACACCTCATTAGTTACATCCACAGTGATCATGGAGGAGAATTTGAAAACAAGGCATTTAAGGAGTACTGTACTTAGAATGGATACTCTCAGAATTTCTCTCCACTACGGTCTCCTCAATAAAATGGTGTAGTGGAGCAAAAGAATCGATTCCTCCAGGAAACTTCCAGGACAATAATGTTGGCACACAATCTCCCAGATCACTTTTAGGTAGAAGAGGGTTAGCACAACATGTCACATCATTAACAGGTGCCTTATCAGACCTATTTTAAAGAAAACACCTTATGAACTCTAGAGAGGAAAGAATCCTAACATCGGCTATTTTCATCCCTTTGGCTGTAAATATTTTATTCACAACAACGGTAAGAATACCTTAGGAAAATTCGATCCACGAAGTGATGAAGATATTTTCTTGGGTACTCTCCCACTAGTCGTGCTTATAGGGCTTTTAATAAAAAAAACTTTGTGTGTAGAAGAATCATGCACATTGCTTTTGATGAATCTAACCACCTCTCTACGAGCTTAAGTGTTGATGAAGAACAGGTAAGTAATATTCAAATTAGAGAAAATCACAGCACAATCTTAGAACCTTCGCAAGACAAGTCGACTACACCCCCTATAGAGTTGGCTCCCGCAATAAAAATAGTGAATCGAATATTCCAAAAGAATTGAAGTATGATTCTAGCCATCCAAATGAACTCATCATTGGAAATTAAGAAGATAGAGTACAAACCAGAGCGTCATTGAGGAGACAAGCATTAATTGCCCATGTGTCCCAAATCAAACCGAAGAAAACTGATGAAGCTCTCAACGATGTGTTATGGGTTGAAGCTATGAAGGAGGAACTGAACCAATTTGAACGAAATCAAGTCTGGACTCTAGTTGAAAGACTAATAAACTGCTCAGTAATTAGAACCAGATGGGTCTATAGAAATAAATTAGATAAAGAAGGTAAAGTCATCAGAAATAAATCCAGACTTGTACCTCAAGGATATTCTCAGTAGAAAGGTATTAATTATGATGACACCTTTGCCCCTGTGGCAAGGTTAGAGTCAATACGAATTTTATTATATTTTGCCGCATTCAAATGCTTTAAGTTGTATCAAATGGACGTAAAAAGTTCTTTCTTAAATGGCTTTATTCATAAGGAATTTTTTGTAAAACAACCCCCAGATTTGAAGATCCTTCATTTCCGAATCATGTTTTGAAATTATCAAAAGCACTCTATGGCCTTAAACAAACTCCTAAAGCTTGATATGAGAGATTGAGTACTTTTCTACTAAATAATAATTTTCAAAGGGGTAAAATTGATACAACTCTGTTCATTCAAAAGATTTATTCAAATCTTCTCATTGTCCAAATTTACGTTGATGATATTATTTTTAGTAGTTCTAACATCTCTTTGTGCGAGAAATTTGCTAATTTGATGAAAGAAGAATTAGAAATGAGTCTTATGGGCGAGCTCACATTCTTTCTCGGATTATAAATCAAACAAACTCCTAAAGGAACCTTCATCAGTCAAGCAAAATACACAAAAGAACTTATCAAGAAGTTCGGTATGGAAAAAGAAAGGCCTATGGAATGCCCATGAGCCCATCCACAAGCATTGATTCAGACCTGTCTGGAAAAGGCATTGATGAAAAGATGTATCGGGAAATGATCGGATCTCTACTATACTTGACTGTAAGTTGGCCAGATATTATGTTCAGTGTGTGTAAATGTGTCAGATTCCAGTCGACTCCCAAGGAGTCTCATCTCACTTCCCTCAAACGAGTTATTCAATATCTAATAGAAACTCAAGACTTTGGTCTATGGTATCCCTACTCCTCACACTTTGATTTAGTTGGTTACTCATATGCTAATTTTACAGGAGACAAAAGTGATAGGAAGAGCACTAGTGGAACATGTCAAATTCTTAGTGATGCTCTTATCTCGTGGCATAGCAAGAAATAAACTTCCGATGCTCTTTCAACCACCGAAGTTAAATACATAGTTGTCGGAAGTTGTGGTACTCAAATCTTATGGATTATGCATCAACTTCTTGACTTTGACTTATCTTTTGAATTTGTTCCTATTAGAATGGCTAAACATATTTATATCAAGCATCATTTTATTTGAGACAATGTAAAGAACACTGATTTTTCTCTAAAATTTGTTGATTTCGAGAACCAACTGGCAGATATTTTTACAAAACCTCTGCTAGAAAAGATTTTGTTGCCTTCAAAAAAAGGATTGGTATTCTTAGCATTAATGATCTTTAAGCCTTACTTAGAATTTGCCGTAATTTTTGCTACATATAAATCATGCATTCGTCTAAACACACCTCTTCTATCATTTCTTCGTTTCTCTTTCTCTCTACTGGTGAATTTATTTATCAGCATATTGCTTGCGTATTATTTTTTTTTATTACGTCAAAGGGGGAGAAGACAGGAATATCAGAGTTTCCTACCATTCAGGGGGAGCAAAACATAAGTTTACATGTCAGCTAATACTTATACAAGTCAGGGGAAGCAAGATGACAGACAGGGAAGTCAACTGATATTTACTCTTATTGTCATTATCTAAAAGAGAGAGATTATTAGCCTCCCAAGTCTATATTTTAATAATCACAAACTAACAAGTGTATCTTTGCAGGACACTAAAAACTGCTAATATTGGAAGGACAAAGGAAACCAACTCCAAGAATAGAAGTACATCAGGAATGGAAGAACATCCATACTCTGGTGGAGGCCCGCAGCGATACTGACGTGCAAATCGTTCGTCTAACTTGGGTATAGGGGCAAAAGACTAATCCTAAATTATTGATTTAAGGTCATTCTAATATGCATGTTTTGGGGTTGTTACTTATCTATTTCATTCTAGGTAGTTTTCCTAATGTCCTTCACGTTATTTTTATATTTTTTTAATTTTTTTATTGAATATCAGTTTCACAGTCTGAATTTGTTCATACTTACACATGCATGGCTTAATCTTTGAGACAAACATATGACTACTGGCAGGATACCAGGTAGCATTCCTCATCAACGCCGACATCGCATGAGCCCGGTCTGCCCCGGGCCTGTCGGCCAAGGCTATAAACTTATTGAATACATCAGTGTAGCACTTCATTGGATAACACAAAGAGAGTCATATTCATTACATGGCTCACAAAGAGTTTTTTTTTTTGGTAGAGACTCAGAAAGGGAAGTTGGAATATAACTTTAAATACAATTCACAAAACAAGATGAAAGGGAAGCTCCATCAACTTTTGAATTTTTGCGATTCTATTTAATTATATCAAATTACAAGATATTTACCATTTTGATCTGTTATTACTTTTTGTTTCTTTATGATTAGATATAGAATTATCTAAATGAATGCTTACTATTCATAAACGTATCCCTTTCAAATACTATTTTAAATATGTTCAAACATTAAATTAAAGACAAAATATTAACCTAAGTAATAATCATAACAATTATAGAATAATATAGTAACAATTAGGCCAAACATATCGACATACCCTTCAACTTGGCACAATCTTTCACTAGGTACCTAAGGTGGACGTTGTTCAGTTTAAGCACCTAAAGTAGCCATAAACTGTATCACTTTGGCACCTTTCGTTGATTTGGCAAAGTGAGTGTATTACACTCGTTTTTAGGTGCGTGGCAACGTTAATTTAACCCATTTTTTATTTAGTTTTATCATCTTCTTCCCTGTTTTTTCATCCCACTATCTTCCACTATTTTTTCAAGCTCAAACTCACTCCCAAACCCCCTCTAAGCCCCTCTATATCTTAGAGAATAATTTATTTGAATATTTTTTCCATATCACTTCTAACAATATAATCTAAAAAGTGAAGAAAATAAAAATTAATCTAAAAACTCAACCTCCATTAATGTACATCTTCTTTACGTCATTTTGATCTAACTAATTAGCCAATAAATCATTCATTCAACCGGTTGAGTTGATTTAGTTAGTGCTTCTAAATTTACTTTTCAAGTTCTATGTAAATAAAAAAAAACGCTGGACATTTTGAGCTAACAGTACCCATATTTTATTTTGTTGATTAATTTTCTAATCGAACACGGGCCTCTTTCTCCTCTATATTTTTTAAGTCATATATCTAAAATTTGGGGAGCTATTAATACGGATCTATCATCCTTAATGAATGAGGAGGCATGTTTATCATCCTTGAAAAATTCAACCTCCATTGATGGAGGTTAAGCTTGAAGAATGGTTGGGTGGGGAAGATGAAGTTAAAGTACTTTTGTAATTATTTGATCAAAAATCACATGTCATTAATTCATTGAATATCTTGTCATGTATTTTTGTCTTTTTTTCTAAAAGAAAATAATTGTGGGTGCATATAATAATGTGATGATTTAAAATGAGTTGGCACAAATTAATTGGTTATTTAATTCATGTCGGAAGCGAATGCAATTCACACACCAGGGATGATGCAAAAAGGTGTCAAAATGACACACTTTGTAGTTGGTTTAGGTGTTTAAAATGAACAACATCCACTTTAGGTTTCAAAGTGAAATCTCGTTCCAAGTTGAGGAGCCTGTCAATGTGTTTGGCCTAATAATTAACTAAAAATTACATATATACACAAACTAACTTTACCTTATTACAACACATCCCATATTAACAAACTAATTACATAAATCCCAAACTTATTACTAAAATTCCCTATTTTTTTACTTTCTCTCTCATTCCTCTTATACATCCAAAAAAAAAGAATCTTTATCATTACTTTATCTCTCTTTCCCATATTTACTCCCTTGTTTTCTCCCATTAAATAATTTTTTACTTTCTCTCTCTTTCCCATTTACTTTTTTTTTTCTTCATATTTGCTCCATTTTTTTCTTCCATTAACCAACCGATTGTTCCTCCATTATTGAATACCTTTTTCCACGCTCAAATTCAAGTAATCGTATACTTAGAGATTACCAATTTATAAGTTAGCAAACATTTATTGAACTTATATACTGATTTTTTTAAATAATTTTTAGTTTTGTTTTCAACTTTACCAAATCACAATCTAGGTCGATTTTTGATTGCATTTTTATTTTTTATGAAATTAATTGCTTTTGCAAATCTATTTCAGTGTGATAGTTCGATAATATTATTTTTTTTCATTTATTAAAAGTCAGATCTTTGTTTTTGTTTTAAAGTTGTTGGTTCTTATTCGGATTCTTGTTTGGTTGCATGTTGATTTTTATGAAATTACCTTATTTTGCAATCTCATTTTAGTTTGTTAGTTGATTTTTTCTAAAAATAATTTCATATAATACAAGTCAGATCTTTGAATTTCTTGTTTATAGTTGTGATTGCTTAATCAATATAGTATAAATTTGGTAATGGATTCTCGTCCTAGCTTTAGTTTAGGACTTAGTCAGTTAGATGCTCAAAAACAAAATATGTTTGTTGGTTTTGTTCCTGGCATATTTGATATTGTACGTTTCTATTATTTGATTATACATTACTTTATTTTTTAGACTAATGTATAATATTAGTTTTCTGCTTTATATTCCATTATATTATACAATAAGAAGATGTACATAAAAGAGGCAGTTAAAAAGATTATTGTATAAGTTGACATTATTCATTAAAGAAGATTTTTTTAAAATGTATAAGCTACCATCATACATGTCTGTCTGTAGTTTAAGTATATTCGATATTACATTTGAGATGTATAAGTATATCCGATATTACATTTTTAAAATGTATAAGCTACCATCATACATGTCAATCAAAACTCATTTGATGTTGAATATGTTCAAAATATACCCCAGCAAGCATCTGAAAGTTTGTAAGTAAATTACAATTTTTTTATAATGTATAACTATGTTTAAATTAATGTACTTACTGTTACATCATTTTTATTTATTTTTTAAATCAGAAATTATGGCGTCTTTGTTGCTGCTTATGCAGAAATATTAAGTGAAGGGCAGCAAGTACATTCATGCGTGTTTGATGCTGGAAGTCAACGTGCACGCTATGCTTCATTACTGTGGCATTACGGAGTAGAAAAGGCAAATGAAGGGTACACGAGTGATAATGGCGATCCTCCTCGGCCAAGGAATAGTGTGCTCCAAGAAATTGATGAAAGCGTAATTGTTACTTTAGAGTAGCATGGTTTAATAAAAGTAGAAATTGAATCAACTAAATCTTAGTTTTATGGTTGATGTTAAACGAATTCAAAGATTACTTTATGGATGTTAATTTACATTTATGGATGTCTTCATCTTATGAGAATATGCTTTTTAGTCACTGAGACACTACTGCAATGTTACTAACTGATTCATGGTACTTATTGAATTTTTCTTTCACTTATTTTGTTAATGATTAAAACAACATATTACTAATTAATCTGACATTGTATTTTGAACACATAGTATGTTTCCCGTTATGTACCTTTGCTTATAAGTGAATCTTACATTGAACTAAAGATTAATACGTTTTAAACGTATGTATTACATAACAACATACATGTTGTAAAATGTTTATTACTTGTAAAAAAATTACAGAAACTGTTAATACCATGCACATTTATAATGTATGATGCTATATCATACATTGATACGAATGTATAACCAAATATTATACATTCGTAAGTCTACTAGAATGGCACAGTGTCACTATACGTTGCTTTGAATGTATAACAACTTATTATACATTCAAACATTTACTGGAAAGGCACACATTTATTATACATTGATTTGATTGTATAAAAATATATTATACATTCATAAATTTACTGGAATGATACTGTGTATAGTTTTTTCAAAAAAAATTGAATTCAGTTAAATTTTGTTATTGTATTTCTAGCCTCATACATGTTAAAAACGTATAATGTTATATCATACATTTATTACACATTAACTATTAATGTACAACAGTTTAATACACCGTGCGTTTTAACAATTACTTACTCCTATAGAAAGTAAGTTACATAGTTAATGCTCTAACTTCAAGTTATATGATTACGAACTATGATATAGGGAAAAAGCTTAAAATTTTTATACTAATATCAATCATTGATTAAAGAAATTAACATCTATAATCAATAGAAAAATATAAATTACTTGCTATAGCATTAAAAAAAAACTAATAAAAATATTTATACAACCAAAACCATTCAAAGTATCCGCACATAGAAAATCATATTATATTCTTCATGATTCCTTTGGAAAGAAACCACAAGTTTTGCGGGTGTGATCAACTCATCTGCATTTACAGAAATTACTATTGCGTCACTTTTGTATGATGTATAACTAATTTTTGACTCCCAAATTCCAGAATGTCGCAACAATATGGGGATATTCATATTGATTTTACTAGTATTGAAGAACGTATGTAGAAGAAAATTTTAGTAGTTTTGGAGAACGAATGTAGAAGAAAGTGGCTGTTTTTTGGCTTTCCAAATCGTGAATCATAGGGGGGGGAGATATGTATAACAAAATTTTTAAAATTCAAATATCAGTTACATGTTCTATCAATAAATGACTTAATGTTGGCTAATTACTGCCTTTAATTAAGAAACTGTAAAATAATTAAAGATTCTCTTACCTTAAATATAAGATTAGTTGCTACATCATGCATTCGACCAATGTATAATATGTGACTGAATGTATCAGTATGTTTGCAAAAAAGGGGAGAGAGAAAATAAAAAGGAATTTTGTGTAATTATTTTCATTGTCTAGGGGATTTATGTTGTTTACACAATAATTAATAGCAATGAACATTATCAAGATAATTATTTATCACACTAAGGAGTTTTAATTGGACTCTTATTGTTGTCTAACAAATCCTATAAAAAATTATTTATTTTATTAATATTTTTGAATTTGAATTTAAATTAAATTAAATTTGAAAATAGTAGGTTTTGAAAAATTTTAAAAAATAGTTCATTATCTTAAAATTAAAAAATCATAGTTGAAGAGACCGAAAACATCTCTAACTATATCATAAACTTATCTCTTTCAAATATATTTAAATATTAAATAAAATATTATATTAATAATAATAATTAAAAGATAACTTATAATTTTAGTAGTAGTAGTAGTAGCAGTACATATGTATCTGCAAATAATAATAATAATAATAATAATAATACATTATTTACTATAAAAAATATGTGGTTTGATCTCAAATATCTCTTTTAATTCAATTATAACATTATAAGATAAATTTGCATTATATTTACAAAAGGGTAAAATAGCCAAGATAATTACAAGTAATAAATTGTTGGCTTTAAATTTTTAAAAATATATAAAAATACCTATTAGAAGTAGATAGTTATCAAACTAAACAATTCTAATCGGATTCTTATTGTTATATAACTGCTCCTCTAAGATATTGGTAATTCTACCAATTTTTTTGAATTTGAATTGGAGATAAAACATCCTTTCAAAGATAAACTTATAATTTAAAAAAAAAACAATAATTATTAGATGTTCTTAATTTGTAATCATGGTATACGAATTTTTTGCTACGCGATTGATCTAAATATTTATCTCAAATAAGAATGAACAAATAACAATAGAAGTAGTAATAGTAATAAAAGTAGAATGTAATAATGATAAAGTAAAAATAGTTATAAAGTTATTATTATTATTATTATGAGAAAATGGTCTATTACCCCCCCCCCCTTTAGTCGAAATTTCAACTACACACTTAACCTTTAAAGGAGACCCATTACCCCCTTAAACTTTTTTTTACCGAATTTATTACCCCCTCAATTGCTGACCTGTCAACATAAACCAATTAATAAGGTATTCGTACATTTCACGCACCTGGGCCCACGCCAATATTCTCATTTTTCTTTACAAAAATTATCTCATCTCCATTCTCTTTCAACCTTTTATTTTCAAGAAAAAAATTTCATCTTCCTCTCTCCTCTCTCTTAACACCACGATTTGATCTTTTTTTTTTTTGGAGATTGGTGTTGTAATTTAACTTTTGGTTGTGGATTTGCAAACTTTTGGAGCTCCATCGAGGAGAAAACAGTAGGAAACAGATTCGTTTTTGCCGAAATAACTCCGAATTTTCTCAAGCTGTTCTTGAGTTGCTTTTTTTGCTACTTCTACTAAAACTAACAACTGATCCTTGAGCTATGTTACTTAGATCCTATGAAAAAAAACATAAGTGAAGAAGACGACGTCTACTGCAAAGTTTAGATCTTTTGGTTAATTTTCATTTGTTGAAAGTTGAAAAACGAAATTTTTTGGGTGTCTTGTATTGATGCACATTCATGAAATTGAAACAATGATAGAAATTTTAGGAAAGTCGGGAAGTCGGGGTGATAAATAATTGAAATAATTTCTCGTCATTGTCGATGGTGGAGGCAATAATTTTGAAGAACTCGTAGCGGCAATTTTGAAAAGAGGCAAAAAAGATGATGGACGAACGATGCTATTGAAAATTCACAAAAAAATATTTGAGAAGATGATGGTGCAGATTCGATTATTGAAGGAAAATGGCAACAAAGAAGATGAAGAAAAGGATGCCATTGATGAATTTATTTTTGGAGCTTTTTGAGAACAATGAAAGGAGAAAATATTTTATTTGTTAATGATAAAAGGAAGAGTTCTCTGCTAAAATAAGACACATAGACAATCCATAGATTAAAATGCTTGTTTATGTGCTTGGTACGTGGAGAGTTCAATTCTTGCTTCTTCTAATTTTGCTTTTTTGGACTCTGTTGCGTCTTGTATAATTTGGAGTAATGAATCATGTATAATTTGCTCCATTTCACTTCATTGATGACTTTAACCTTACGTTTTGAGCCCATTGTCAAGTTCTTGGATGAGAAAGATAATGAAATTTGAGATAAGAAGGATGAGAAAGATAATGAAATTTGAGATAAGAAGGATGAGGAATCAACATTAATGAATTCAAGAAAGATGAGAAAGATAATGAAATTGGAGATGAGGAAGATGAGAAATACCATTAATGAGTTCTTGAATTTTTCTATTTTGAGAAAGAGAATAAGACAAAAAAAGGTCTTTTATTAGTTGGAGAAGAAAATATTTTAATAATTAAAAATAATGAAATGTATTATACATGTGGCATTTAAAAATACTGATTTTGAATGATTGAAGCCTCAGCTGACGCGCCTATTGGGGGTGTTCTCACCTCCCATGATAGCTCAGCAATTGGAGGGGTACTAAATACAGTAAAATAATGTTTAGAGGGGTAATGGGACTTTTGTAAAGGTTGAGTGTGTAGTTGGAATTTCGACTACAGGTTGGGGGGATAATAGACCATTTTCTCTTATTATTAGTAGTAGTAGTATTAGTATTAGTATTAGTATTGTCTCATTGATTTCAATATTTATCTCAACTCAAATATATATTGATTTTAAATATGCATTATATTTGAAAAATGTAAGGATAAGGATAAGAAAGAATAATAAATTAATCTTTTTTAACAAACATATGTGATATTTGAATTTGAATTTGAATTTAAATGAAATTTGAATATGAGTGAAATTCTATCATTTAACCTCTCTTACATATACTTCTCCATCATTAACTTTATTCATGAATTTATTTACTGCATTTTTTTATTTTTCAATTAAAAAATTGTTATTGATTTGATAATTTTCTTTGTATATGCAGGAAGGATATAACATTTTCATCTTATCTTTCTCTGTGAATATTTAAGGTCCATCAATTTAAATTGATATAAGTATCTCTTATTTTCGACGATTAATATGAGAAATAATATTGTTGTGAATACTCTTTTTTTATCATCATAATCATATATCTCTGCCATCATCTCTTTCTATTGCTTTCATGTTTGTTAAAGTTAATTGTAACAATTACTTTTTATGAATTCAAGTATGAATTTTCTCATAAAGATTTCTTTGAAAATATATTACTGAATGTTTACTCTTAATCTTTGTATATGCTTTCATCATCATCTTAATGGTGTGTCCTTATATATTTTACTTCATTTCGATGATGAATTAATCCCCTACGTCTCAAATTATTTTCAATAGATAACAAAAAACATAATTTATTTGGAGGGATATAACATGCTTGAATTTAATCAAGTATTTTAAAAAAAGAAAATTATGATAATGAAAATACTAATTAGTAGCTATTAGTTGATTTTGAGATTAAAAATAGATAATTTTATTTGATGTAATTATTTGGCATTACTTTTTTTTCTGGTAAAATAGAGATGCATTAAAATAAAGGGAGATATTGTTTTACACAGCAAGGCCTAGTCAGGCACAAAAACATAACAATTGGGATTAACATTCCCTATACTGGATACAGATCGGGAGAAATATTTCTCCTTAAAGTCTTCCCCAAAAACTACTCCTACGCTAACAGGTGGAGTGAAAAACACATGTAGTCTGTCAAAAAAATCCTGCTCAGAGCTTTGCTTTTCCATCAAATCCGCTACCCTATTATGCTCCCTGTAAGTGTGGTAGACTGGAGGATTCCCCAAGCTCCTTAGTAGAGACCTGCATTCATAAACAACTGAATCATAAAGAAAGTTTCCATGATGTAGCATATTTATAATTTTCAGTGAATCAATACAGACTTCGAAGGGTTTGAGATTTTGTTCAAAGGTAAGCATGAGGCCCTCCTTTAAGGATAAGAGCTCCATGAGATTATTAGTGGTATGGGTAAATCTTTTGCTAAAACCTACAGCCCAATCTCCCCTACAGTACCTAATGACCCCCCCCCCCAATCCCATCCCTTCCTGGGTTGCCAAGGCAAGACCTATCAATGTTAAGCTTAAAGGGGTAGGAGGTGGGTGGTAACCATTTTATAGTGATATTGGCTTTGGGAGGGGTCTCATTGACTGTGTCTAAGCGATGGTATTCCACAACTTCTGCATGAGGTATGTTGAAGCAAGGGTGGGAGATAGCATTTTGGATACTATTGACATTTCTAGTTTTCCAGAGGTTCCATAACCAGAAGGGTAAGAGAGTACTCCAAGGAGTTTTGCTATCAAAGTTATCTTTGTTTACTCTGTTCCAAGTGGTTGACCAGTTGTTTGTGTCAAACATGGATAGGTGGAGATGGATGCTGCCCTTGTATTTTTGGATAAGCTGCTGCCAGAAAGACTTAGCTAATTTGGCATTACTAATAGCATGCTAAAATAAATTGATACTTCATATTTTATCAGTAAAATAAGAGATATTTTCTAATAGCATTTATGTATATCTACCATAAAATAATAAATTGCATAGAGGCATAGTGATGGATGAGGGGAAGAATAGGAGATTATGATAGTTGGGGTGAGATTGGGGGTGAGCTAGGTGGGTGGGGTAGGCAAGGTGGTAGTGTAGGTGGGGATTAGAGTTGCAGAGTAGGAAATTTTTTTAAAAGGTGGTAAAAAAAACTTTAATTTTTTGGGGGGTCAGGACAAAAGGATGGAAAGATTTTTTTAGTAAAAAAAATTAGAAATAAAAAATTACTTTTTGTGTGTGTGTTAGGTAGGGGGTCGAATGGATATTCAGGGGGTGGGAGTGGGTGCGATAAAAATTTTATTTTAAAAATAAAATAAAATAAAAATTTTTGTTGTTGGAGGGCGGATTGGGGGGTAGGAGGTGGATGATATGAGAAAATATTTTACAAAAAATATTATAAAGTAAAAAAAACTAGGAAGGTGGGGTGGTGCCTGTGGGGTAAGGCTAAGAGGTGGGTGTAGTACTTGGTGGAGTGGTGATTTTGAGAATGGTTTGAGAGATCACAATTAAATTAATTTAGAAGATACAATAAGAAGTATAAATAAATTAATTAAAGATATTAATCATAAAATTGAACAATGTAAAAATAATGAGAAATAGAACAATATCTGAAAACTTAAAATAAAATAATAAATTTTCTACACGTGAATTTTTAAATTGAGACTAAGTGAAATTTAAAATTTGACATTAGAAGTTCCATAATTGATACAAGAAAGTACTTTTAGTGTTTGAAATACAACTAAAAGATAGAACTTTTTAAAAAGAGTATAGTTAGTTGGGGGTTTGGGCCACAGGTGATAAAAGAGTTTTAAAATGAGCTGTAGGTAACACAAGTCTTAATAATTGTATAGAGGTGACAATTACTTCATTATGGTTTAAGAAAGTTTAGAAAATTTCAAAATAACCCACAAGTTTTTAAATTTACACTTTGATTCAAATGTTAGTTAATATATAACGGGGAACGAAGGGAAAAAAGGTGTCTTTTCTCTCTCCTCATCCGTTGTTATTTTCTCTCTCTTCGCGATATTTGTTGTTCATTGTTGCTGCTGCTTTATTCATCATCTTTTGATTCATTATCCTCATCTTATACTTCATTATCAACTTCATATTCTTCTTGTTGACGATTGTTGTTGTTGTTGTTGTTACCCCAACTGCTGCTCTTTGACCAAATTCTTATGTCAAATTTTGTTTCGTAAATCACTTTCAACTTTGGAATTTACTTAAGAGGAGACTTTGGTAAGTCAGATTATGTTTTTTAGTTGAATCTGGGTAACTGCTAGTGTATTGTTTTTTCAACAATAGTTTGCACGCGAACATGAATGCAATACAAGAGCAATCTGTTTAAACAGATTCATTATCTGCGGCACCAGATAAATGTTCTATTGTAACAGTAGACTCATGTTGGATTCATGTTTAAGGGTTCTAGGTGCCCATAATATGATTATGAATCAAATAGATGGGTATTCTGTTGCACCAGATTAGTAATCTATTTCAACAGATAAATAATTTGTTTCATCAGATTATTAATATGTTTCGAACAACAAAATACAACTCCTGTCACACACAAAACCTAACACATAACTCATATGTTCTTGCTATTGATGTTGGAATCAAATTATTCCTTAATTGTAGACATATCATTTGTTAAGAAATAGAAATAGACAACACGAAAATTAAATAAGAAATAAAAAGTCAAGTGCATCAAACATAATTTTTTATAAAACAAAAAAAAATACATAGATAACAGGAAAAAAAAACTTAATTATTATTATTATCATTATTATTTGTATGGCCAACCGACCAATCTTCAAAGGGCAGCAGCAGCGCCTTCCGCAGTCTGCGGATCTCCCGCAGTATCCTTACTCTGACGGCGGCCAACTCCCAATGCAGGTCATGAACCTCCTTCTGTAGTTCCCTCATGGCGTCTCGTAAAATAGAGACATCCCACACAGGATCAGTCATATCTAAAAAATGCATAACTTGGCAAAACACACACGTAAACACAAAAGTAAAGAAAAGAAAGAATTCAAATATAATGTAATGTAATACAACGTATATTTACAAAAAAATCAAGAAAAAAACTTACCAGAGACAGAAAAAAGCTATCAAGTCCTTGAAGAGAAAGTAGTTGAAGGTGTAACAAGAGCGAGGAATAAATAGTGTGTAGTAGAACGAACGATTGAGTAAGGAGAGACCTATTTATAGAGGATTGAACTTGAATGAGTTAGGCAAAAAATCGCAATTGTTCACCTCCATTTATTAATGACATTCTTGATTACTGTAAAAAGTTATGACATAATTAAATTAATCAATATTATGATAAGTCATGACTTTTCAGCTTTATTATTATTAATAATTAGTTCTTTCCAGGAATCGTTTTTTTTACACTATTTTGGACAACAGATAATATATCTGTTGCATCAGATAAATCATCTGTTACAACAGATATATCATGATTTGCAACAAATATATAAGTTGTTGCATCAGATAATATATCTGTTGCAACATATAATATATATATTTTTTTAAAAAAATATATTATCTTCATGACATCCAAATTTTCTGACTTTTTAATTATATAAATTAATAAAGCAGATTTAAAGGCACAACTGTTCACCTTCATTTATTAATGACATTCTTGATTACTGTAAAAAGTTATGACTTAATTAAATTAATCAATATTATGATATGTCATGACTTTTCAGCTTTATTATTATTAATAATTAGTTCTTTCCACGAACTATTTTTTTTACACTGACTTGGACAACAAATAATATATCTGTTGCATCATATAAATTATCTGTTACAACAGATATATCATGATTTGCAACAAATAGATAACCTGTTGCATCAGATAATATATTTGTTGCAACATATAATCTATATATTTTTTTTTTTAAATATATTATCTTCATGACATCCAAATTTTCTGGCTTTTTAATTATATAAATTAATAAAGCTGATTTAAAGGCACAACTGTTCACCTCCATTTATTAATGACATTCTTGATTACTGTAAAAAGTTATGACTTAATTAAATTAATCAATATTATGATAGGTCATGACTTTTCAGCTTGAAGCTTAGCTTTATAATTATTAAAATAATTAGTTCTTTCCAGCAACCGTTTATTTTTTACACTGAGTTGCACAACAGATTATATATCTGTTGCATCAGATAAATCATCTATTACAATAGATATATCATCCTTTGCAACAAATAGTTCAACTGTTGCATAAGATAATATATCTGTTGCAACATATAATATAAATATCTTTTAAAAAAAATTATCTTCATGACAACCAAATTTTCTAACTTTTTAATTATATAAATTAATAAAGAAGATTTAAAAACAAGAATATTTCTGGTGAGTTTTTTACGGTTTAAATTGTGTTTATCATTTATTTCCTTATTCTTTTCTGTGAAAAGAAATGACTTAATTTAATCAAACTGGTGTTGACTTAATCTTTTTGTTTCTTTAATAACCATTTTTATTAATTGAGTTATGGCAACAGATTGTATATCTGTTGTATCAGATAACCCATTTGTTTCAACAAATATACCATCCGTTGCTATAAATCGACCATCTGTTTAAGGAGCTTTTTTGATTTCTTCTAACTGATTCATAAGTCGCAACAGATGAGGAATTTGATACATCAGAAGCGTTTTTTGTTTTTGTTTGTTTGTTGAATATGTTTAGACAAAAGTCACAATCACGACTATTCATTAACTTTTTTCTTAAAAATCATATCATCATATATATATCTTAATTAAATTAATCCAATGTTGTGACCTTTTTTAAATTAAATAATCTTTTTTTTTATGATTATAATATCATTTAGTTCCTTGTTATTTATTAACGAACCATTTTTAGGAGAATCTCTCATCATGACCGCATCCCTAACTCCAACCGCCGACATGTTTTGAATAGGGAATAAATAGAATGATAATTAAATATTGAATAAGAATTAAAAATTTAAAATCGACCAAACCAAACCAAACCAAACATATACATGGATTTTTTTGAATCCCTTATAGGTAGATCAGATATAAAAAGGGGAAATACATACGCTAAAAGAAAGAAAAAACATAACCTAAATATTATTATTATTATTATTACTATTATTATTGTCAACCTGACAATTTTCATCCGGCAGCAGCGGGGCCCTCCTCAGCCTTACTCAGAAGTCGTCCAAATCCCTCTGGAGTTCATCAAACTGCCTTTGAAATTCCTGCAAGGACTCGATATGAACCTTCTTGTACGAATCTGGATCTGACATATTAGTATTGTAAGTATAGTAGAATGAACGAGAGTGAGTGAGAGTGAGTAAGGAAGTCGGAGGGACCTATTTATAAAATGATTGAGAATTGGAAGGGACTGGACTTAGTCAAACAAAAAGCCACGACTGTTCATATTCCTTAAAAGGAAAAATTTCACAAATCCCATATTTAAGACACCATATTACACAATATCCCTTAATGTTTTAAAAAATTACATAAAATTCCGGATTCATATTTACTAGTGATACATATGCTATATGTATCACTGCTTAACATATGTATCACAATTCAAAATTTCGGGATAAAATGTAATTAGCAAACTATCCGGGATTTAATGCAATATTGCTGAAACTATTCGGGATTTATGTGTTGTGTGTGTTACTTAAATAATACTGGTGACTTTATTAATAAGTAAATTAGAAAAAAATGGATCTAAATACAATATTTTATCTTTTTGTTGTATTTTCGAAAGATAAAGATTGGTAATCTATTGCAAAATATATTCCACCTGTCAGATAACTTACAACATATGGACAATCTGTTGCAACATATGGATATATCAGTTTGTTTTTTCTTTAGTTGTGGCGTCTGTTGCAACTTGATAGTCATCTGTTTATTCAATTTCATCGAGAGCAATCAATTTTTCTAAGCACTTCTTGGCCAAATTTAATTTTTGCTCTTGGATTGCTTCTTTTTTTTTCTTTGCATCCTTCAACCAAACTAAATTTTTTCTATTGGATTGAGGGCAAAAATTGAATTTGGAGGCTAGCTTGAAGGATGCAAAGAAAAAAAAAGCAGTCCAAGAGCAAAAATTGAGTTTGGCCAAGAAGTGTTTAGAAAAATCTATTGCTCTCGATGAAATTGAATAAACGGATGATTAGAAAGTTGCAACAGATGCCACAGCTGATGGAAAAGCAAACTGATATATACATCTGTTGCAACAGATTGTCCATATGACGTAAGTTATCTGACAGGTGGAATATATTTTGCAACAGATTACCAATCTGTTTCTTTCAAAAATACAACAAAAAGATAAAATATTGTATTTAGATTCATTTTTTTAATTTACATATTAATAAAGTCACCAGTTTTATTTAAGTAATACACACAACACATAAATCCCGAATAGTTTGTGTCAGATGTGGAGTCTGTTGCGTTAGATATGGAGTTTGATGCAACAGATATGGAGTCTATTGGAATACATAGCAGCTTGCTGGTGGTTTGATTTGTTCCATCAGTTGCTCCGTCTGTTGCAACATCAACAACAGCATAAACTACAAACAACAAATAAAAAATATCAACAACAAAGAAAACAACAATATTTGTTCCAACAACATCATCAACTACAAAGAACCATACATCATATGTTCCAACACCATCAACAACAAGGGATGGACCCACATGGAGTCCTCCGGGTACGCGAGCACAGACTGAACTCGTATCGAACTTTATATATGTATGTGGAAATAAAGAAAAAAAACGTATATAATCTAATCAGTGAGCACCCATAGTAAAAGTTGTTTGGTTAGCCTAGTTGTTGTTTATGGGTGCTTAAGGCTATTTATTTCTTTTAGTCTTGAGTTCAATTCCCACTCAGCACATATTTTTTAAATTTTGGTAACCAAATTTTCTCTTCTTATTCACTTTAAACTTTTTATTTTTTTCTCTCTTACTCCTTGTGTTGATTGTTCGAACTCCACTATTTTTAAGCTAAGAAGCACCCACTGTCTAAACCACACCACACCACAAGTTCCAACAATGCCAAACCCACTAACAACACCACACCACAAGTTCCAACAATGCTATCCCCACCAACAACATCAATAACAGCATCAACAACAAAGAAACAAATAAAATACATAAAAAAATGATACTGCCAACAAGGCTTTTAAACTTCACCCAACAGATAATTTTTTTTTGCATCTTATAATAAAAATTCTCGGTATGTTTATTCAACAATTAAAAGTTCCTTCAAATTTTTTAAATAAATATGATATGGGAAAATGGTAATTAAATAAATAAAAAGATGTAAATAAAGTTGCAAGAAGAAGACGAGAATGAAAGAGCAATAATGAATCATATCATACAATGTCAAAAGAGGGTCTAAACAACAATTTCAGTCGAGGAATATAAGATATGAATATCGATCGGTTTAGATCCGAACGAAAAATTTTGAGAAAGAGGAGAGAAAAAAAAGGCTGTGATAACCCTAAAGAGGATGGAAAGAAAAAAAATGAGAGATTTAGGGCTGAAGGAGAGGAGGGGAGAGATGAGATAATTCTAATTTTTAGATGTACTACCCTTAATATTAAATGACTAAACAAAGTGTATTTATTCAAATTTATATTTACAAAGCATAATTAATAAGACTAATTTGGTAGTAAAATAAACCCCTAATTAATATTTTCTTGATGGGAGTGCCAAGTCAATATGAAAAGGAAGAAGTATTAGGGGTTTCAATATTCATTAATTAATATTCACTAATAATTTAAGGGGCACGAGAAAGAAAACGGGTGACATTGAAAAGACAGGACAAGACTACTCAATGAGATTTTTGAGTTATCCAAGAAACATTTTTTACTGCCTTTTGTACTACTACTACTTTATCTACTCGGACAGTAGCTTGCTTTAAAATTAAAAGAAAACAAAAATATTTTCAAACAGATATGTCGTCTGTTGCAACAGATTTAGATATTTGTTTGAGAAATCCCAATAGCTTAGCCATCCGTGACAACAGATGGAAATGTCATTTGATAACTAAATCAGAAACGTCATCTGTTACAACAGATATCAATATCTGTTTGAAAATTTCCAACACCTCAGTCATCTGTCATAACAGATGCAAATGTCTATTTGATAATTAAATAAGAAATGTCATCTGTTGCAACAAATATTATTATATGTTTGAAATTTTCCAACAGCTCAGTTGTTTGTTGCAATTGATTTAGGATGGACTAGGGATGAAAGAATGAGATCCTCATTAACTTAATGTTAAGATTAATAATAGTACCTACATCAATCTAGGCGGAATGAGGGATGAATGAATGAGCTCAGAGGGTCAATTACAAATCCAATTGAGTTGTTGCATTTGCAAGGTGTTAGTATTGCGTTCATCCCAACCCGAGTCGTCGATCGATCACTCTGAGTTGAAATGTGTTCTCATTAACTTAATGTTAGGATTAATAATAGTACCTACATTGATCCAGGTTTAATTAGGGATGGATGAATGAGCACAAAGGGTCAACTACAACTTCAATTGAGTTTTTTGGCAATTGCATGATGAGACGGTACTGCATTCCTCCCGACAAAAGTCATCGATTGATCACTCTGAGACGAACCAATTCTTACTACCTCGTATGTTTAACTAATACCTTAATTGAATAATCTGGGACTAGGGGTAAGTTTTCATAGGGTCAACTACAACTTCAATTGGGTCTTTTGGCAAATGCATGATGAGACGGGACTGCATTCCTCCCGACAAGAGTCATCGATTGATCACTCTGAGCCGAACCGATTCATACTACCTCATATGTCCAACTAATACCTTAATTGATTAATCTAGGACTAGGGGTGAGTTCTCATAATGTAAACTATAATAGATGACAGCGCCTATTTGATAATTTACAACAGATGGGTAATCTATTACAACATATGACTCAATCCATTTGATAATTTACAACAGATGGGTAATTTGTTGCAACAGATGACTTAATCTATTTGATAGTTTACAACAAATGTGTAATATATTGCAACAGATTACATAATTTGTTTGATTTGATCCAACAGAAAAGACATTTGTTGCAACAGGTTGAGCATTTATTTATATATAATTCAATTGAGTTCATATGTTAGACTAATACCTTAATTGAATGTGAGTTTAAATAGGGTCAACTACAACTTCAATTGAGTCTTTTGTCAATTGCATGATGAAACGGTACTGTGTTCCTCCCGACCAGAGTTGGCGATCGATCACTTTAAGCCAAACCGACTCTTACTACCTCATATGTTAGACTAATACCTTAATTGATTAATCTAGGACTAGGGTACTAATACCTTGATTGAATAATCTAGGACTAGAAGTGAGTTCTCATAGGGTAAACTATCGATTAATCTAGGACTAGGGGTGAGTTCTCATAGGGTCAGCCACAACAGATGGCAGTGTCTATTTGATAATTTACAACATATGGGTAATCTTTTGCAACATATGACAATCCATTTGATAATTTACAACAGATGAGTAATCTGTCGCAAC
This sequence comes from Capsicum pubescens, assembly GCA_030864215.1. NCBI lineage: Eukaryota > Viridiplantae > Streptophyta > Magnoliopsida > Solanales > Solanaceae > Capsicum > Capsicum pubescens. The sequence goes on along the minus strand of CM061546.1, from coordinate 136,449,485 downwards.
AGATGACTTAATTTGTTTGATAATTTACATCATATTCGTAATCTGTTGTTACCTAATATGATTGATAATTTACAACAGATGAGAAATCTGACGCAACATATTAAACATTTGTTTTTTACAATTTTAATTGAGTTCATATGTTAGACTCCTAAATTGATTAATCTAGGACCAGGGGTGAGTTTTCACAAGGTCACCTCCTAGAGTACTCGGTCAACTAAAACTTCAATTGTTTTTATATGATTTTAAAAATTACGCATATATTTTATGATTTTAAAAATAATTAAGATTATTTCAGACCAAATTAACATTTTCAAACTACTTGTCATTCTTTTCCAAAATACAAACCAACCCATACAAAATGTTTCATCATTTCAAATCTCGAGGTCTGGCTTTTTCTCTCTCATTCTCACTCAACAATACAGTACAGACAACAACTACTCAATAAATTTGCTCAATCCTCCACAACAGATCACTTTTCTTCTTATTTTCGACCACATAGGTGTTATTTTCGACATCATTCTCGCTTGTATCAGTCGTTTTCTTTGTCTTCATAGGCAACAGAGTTTGAGAAGAGCTCTATATTTGTTTTTTTTCCTAAAAAATAAGGGCTTTTAAGTTAATGATGAAAAATAAAACTTTTAGTTGTATTATCTTCGAGAATGGGTTTATAATTTTGAGTTTTGATAGTAAAATCGTAGGAAGAACTCGAGAAATCCCTAGTTTTCGTCGCAGTGTTCCGTTGACTGTCGTGCTATAGTTGGATGGTGTTTGTGTTGGTGTTGGTGGTGGTGGTGGTGTTTGTGGTCATCGTGGTGGCATTAGTTGGTGGTGTTTGTGGTGGGGTAGGTATTCGTGGTGTTTGTTTATTTGTTGGCATTGGTTGGTGGTGTTTGTGGTGGTAGTTGTTGGTGTGTCGGTATTCATGGTGTTTGTAATGTATTTTTTAAAATCTATGCATACATTAACTGTAATGTATTTTTTATTTTTCTTTGTCTGTAGGTAAAACATGTCTCCCAAAAGAAAAGAAAGTGAAAGTGGATCAACGTCTGACCACTAAAAAAAAGGCTACAGTACAAAGGGATTTGGAGGAGCTTCCTGAACAATCTCAGTCAGGGAAAAGTGAAGCTAAGGAGAGATGTGAAAACAATATTGAGGGAGGTGGACAAGGGTTCGTAGATGGTGATGAAGAAAATGAAAGTGAGAAAGAGGAGGAATTGAAGAGTCACAAAGAGAAAGAGGACCACATTATACGGCTTTCCTTGGGCTTTCGTGGTAAAATTAATCACTAATTTTACTCATCCATTAATTTATATTGAATATAGTTATTATGATTTTTTTTCTTGCTTTCTGTTTACACTTTTTAGGCTTGGGCATTTGAAGTCATTCCTCCCCTCCGAAAGCAGTTAATGGATTACCCGGATGAGGTTTCTCATCCAAGGATGTTTAGGTGGTTGGCTGCAAAGAGTAACACCAATATTAAGGAGGCTGATCTCTTTAACCCTTCGGATGATGCAGTACGTCTTCTTCAAGTAAAATAATTCTACTCAAAGATAAGAAAGATATTGAACAGATGTTATATCTGGTGCATGAAATGTTATAGCTGATGCACCCGATGGGACATCTGTTGCGATGGGGTATATCTTACACCAGATTACCCATCTGTGGCTTTGGTTCTCTGAACCCGACTCCTAAAAGATTAACCATCTACTGTAAATTATGCAACAGATGTTTAATCTGATAACATATCGTTCATCTGTTGTGACGTACAAATCAACTGTTGCATAACAGCTTACCCGTCTTTTGCAACTATTGCAACAGATGATTGATATTTTGCATCAGATTATCCATGTGTTGCTCTGTTTCTCTGAACCGGACTCAAATGAATTTTAACCATATACTGCAAACTATGCAACAAATGGGTCTTTTTTAAAAAAAATGTAGCCCAACTGTGAAAATTATTATATTATATGATTTAAATGCATTTGTCTTTTTTTTATAGGTTGTGTATCCATGGATCGTGCCTACTGAGGAGGAGTTGGTGATGACTTCTTATATTACTCTTGATCATGTTGATACTATTGCAGACCCAACGGTGGAGTTAATAAAGAAGGAATTGGCTGGAGCAACAGCCATAAGAAGAGCAGTTAGGCAAGGTCAGCCTAATGTTGAGGCTCTTCAAGACCAACCTTTTACTAAGGCAGATCCGGGTGCTTTTTCTGGTGGAGTTGTTGGTGTTGATGGAAGGCATGCTGATGCTGCTACCAAAGAATAAATATGTTTGAAAACACCCCTTTTGACCCTTAAACAGGTCCCTCTCACCCATCTTCACCCTCGTGTTCTCGTTGCAAATGCGATGAGTACAAGGACAGGCAGGATAAACTCTTTGAAAAAGTAGAGGCTATCTCGAAAGCTATTGAGGAATTCAAATCCAAGAGGTGTGTCATACCATCCAAGAAGGTGAGGGAGCCACACACTCCTACAGTATTGGTTAGGAGAAAGAAAAGATCAATTAGAGACATACTCTCCGCTCGAAAATCAAAAGAAATTGTAATTCCTCCCTCTCCAAAAGCTGTTGAAGTTCAGGGGCCAGTCAAGAAGGTGGACATATACGCAGAACTTGGCGCCAAAGAGAAGAGGGATCTGCGACAGGCCAAGAATGCCAAGCCAGGAGCACCAGGTTACCCCAGGCCTCCCTTTTTCCCCCAAGACTTCCAGACTATGACTGATAATGCGTATGCCGTACGAGGACAAGACAAGTTTACTTTACCTAACCTAGACCTTCTAATCTACCCCATGAAGAAGAAGTTATGCAACAGATTTCACATCTGTTGCAACAGCTGGGTATACTGGTGCAACTGGTTGTGGTTCTGTTGCAACTTATTATCCATCTTTTGCATAAGTTGCGTTGGATTATTGATTCAAAGAACCCTATGCAACAGATGGACCATCCGTTGCATATTTACAATTACTAACCTATTTAAAAATTGAATTTTTTAAAAATTAACTTCTTATCTCACAGCATGTTGACATAATTCTCTACCTCATGAGGAAAAGGCAATTAACGTACCGAAAAACTTATGACGCTGCCGATAGGATAATGGACCTCGACTTCTGCAAGAAGCTCAAGGATAGGTACGATCAACTCAATGGAGAGGCGTCAGCCCTTGGCATGGGACTTGATTTCCTAGTTTCTACGTTGGTCTTGGATGAAGAAGAAACGTTAAGATATGTTAGAGGGGACAAGCCAAATCCACACGGCAAGAGTTGGACCGAGGCAAAAAGGATTCTTGCAGTCATTAGCGTGAACGACATGCATTATCGGGCTATTGAGATACTACTCGAGGAGGAAAAGATCAATGTTTATGACTCCAACGTACCTATCATCGACGATTTTGATCTTTTTCTCCTTGTGGATCCACTGATGGTGTTGTTGCCCATCTTGTTGAGGGAGAGTAAACTGATGAATCATTTTCCAAAGGAAGTGTTGATAAAGAAATCATGGGATTTTGAAGGTTGAAACAGGGGAATGATCCTTCCAAAAGATGATGCCGCTAAAGTGAGCGGCTCGCACGCTCTTGCACACATCGAATGTTTGCTGACCGGCACAGAAATAGCCGAGCCAATGACTTTTCTATGCGACAACGCTGTTGCAAACCTGCAAGAGGTCTGGGCTTATGGGGTACTAACTGGACGCTTGAAGCCTGTGTATATAGAAGAGCCTGTGAAATAGAAATTTTTAATTTCAAGTCAACCTTCACTTTATTACATGTACATGTAGTGGCAACAATTTTTTTTCTGATGAAAGTTGAGTTTTTTATAATGCAATAGATTAGATTGTCAATTTGTTGCAACAGTGGGAAGACCTGTTTGAATAATCTAATATTCTAATAATCTAAGTCTAATTTGTTGCAACAGTGAGAAGACCTGTTTGATAATTTCTATGAATAATCTAATAATCTAAGTCTAATCTGTTGCAATAATGAGAAGACCTGTTTGATAATTTCCACAGATGACTTAAATTTTATAATATATGCCTAAATCTTTTGCATATTTTCCAACAGTTACGCTTGAATATCCATGTGCTCGTCGACAACAAACCAGTAGAAAATACACACACCACCATGAAAATTTCAGCAATTAGGCTTCAATATCCATATGCCCAACAACACCAAACCAGTAGCAATAATGACAACAATGTAGTATCTTCTTGCTCGATTTTGTTTCTCTTCAGAAGCCTTAACTTTGTTCAACAAACCCCAGATTACACGATTTGCCTATGAATGGTGTCTCTCTTCATACCAATCAAAGTAATCGCATCCACCCAATTTCTATAAAAGAAAAAACACAATTACAAAACAATTACAAGTCAATAATTAATCAATTAATTAAATAAAAAAATATTACCTTTGAAATCTTACAAGTAAAAAACCTACGACCCGAATTTTGTTGAGTCCAAGAAGTTTTAAACTGAGCTTCATGACCGCACTTACAATATCGAAAATCTTTATCACAAAAAACAGTGGAAGATGCGCTCGACATTGTCAAGGTCAGTTGGAAAAAATAAAAGTAATAATTTGAAGAATTTGGATAGATAAAAGAAGATGACGATAAAGAAGAAGATTTAGGAATTTAGGGTTAAATTTTAGGAGGAAGATGAATATATAAGACAATGGGGGGGAAATGACCGTTGGGGGCTAAGTGGCGGCAAGTCAGCGAAATGTGCCAGGACTAACACTAACACATTTGATGCCTATTTTATTTTACGTCTTTAAAATGAACATGTCTACTTGATGCCTATTTTATTTTAGGTGTTTGAACTGAACACCGTCGATGGGTTACGCCTTTTTTATTTCAATTCACTTTAACCTTTTTAAACGTAGTGGAAATTTTTTATGTCCAACAAAAGTTGAATTTTTATAATGCAATAGATTCTTCATCCGTTGTAACAGTTATCCTACCTGTTCTGACATATAGTTTATTTATTGCAATAGGTTGGTCATCTGTTGCATTATCTCGATGTTTTTATCTAAAGTTCATCTGTTGCAACAGTGGGAAGACATGTTTGATAAATTCCAACAGATGACCTACCTGTTGCAACATATGTAAAAATCTGTTCGATTATTCCAATAGATGTGTCGTCTGTTGCAACAGATAAAGTCCATCTGTTGCAACATATGTCTAAATCTATTTTTTTTTAATAGATGTGTCATCTATTGCATTATCTCAATGTTTTTATCTAAATTCCATCTGTTGCAATAGTGGGAAGACCTGTTTGATAAATTCAAATAGATCACCTACCTGTTGCAATATATGTCTAAATTTGTTCGAATTTTCCAATAGATGTGTCGTTTGTTGCAACAGATATATTATCTGTTGCAATATTTGAATCTAGTATTCCTTTTCAATTAATAAGTTCAAATCTAAGGAATAAATAAAATTTGTAGACAAAATAAAATGAATCGAAGCCTTCATAAATTAGCTGAAATAAGTCAACGAATAAATGAAATGTAAAAAAATTGTTATGGGTACAGATCTCAACAAATACATCAACAACAATTTAAGTATACTTCCAAGGATTGCTTTGACAGGCTCAAGCGATAAAGATCTACTCAGTATGGACAAGTTGTTCTTCATCTGGTGCTATGGAATTCAGCTTTGCTCGTCGTGGATCTTCATTGTCGCTTGTGTACGGTTTATGCGCTTTCTGTTCTCCGTATTTCTATAAAAAAAGTAGCATATTATCAATGTTGTTCAGCAGTAGCTTCTTCTACATCCACCTGGAAAGCCAGAATTGGTCAATGCTAATCACGGAGATACAACAAAATAGAAAAGGATAACTCATCTCTTCTAGTAAATCAAACAGGTCTTCCTCCCATTTTAAATTATCCCAAACATATTATATTTCTATTACAACAATGAATCAACTGTTGGGATAAATTTCTACATGAGTAAAAACCTGTGTGATAATTTCCAATGGATGAACCATCCGTTGCAACATATGAATCATCTATTGCAGCAGATAGGTCGTCTGTTGGTACAAATAAAAGTTGTACGAAGAGTTATTTGATTTCCTAAAATAGACGAGACATATGTTTTACCAGATAAAGTATCTGGTGCAACAGGTTAGTCAACTGTTGCAACAGATGTATATATATGTTCGATAATATTTAGCAGATGTGTCATCTGTTGAAACAGATATGTGTCTGTTTGTTTTATCAGTTGGAAGACATATAATATATTCACCTTCTTCAGCTCGTGCTGCTCTCCTTTGGATATTGTACGTTGCTCAGTGCAACACGCAGACAGAGGAGTTACAATTTCACTTTTTTGGATGCCTGATAATGCCCTGGAAATCACTCTCCTTCTCCTCTTAGCCCTAATCTCTAATGGAGCGGATGGAAATAAAATCCTCTTTGATGGAATGAGACCCCTCTTAAATATTAATTCCTTTACAGAAGAAGTTAATGCATTAATAGTATTAATCACTACATAATGTTTTGCCCTGCAGTCTTGACATTTGTATGCAGAACATTCGCTGGGAGAGGCAAAATCTGTATAACCAGTATGATCATACTCATAATGATTTGCTTTAAATACTATAAGAGGAGCATCATTAGCACCAACAGCAGCACCACTACCACCACCAACAGCTCCATCAACAACAACAAGCCCACCCTCCAAAATTATTTTTCTTGTAATGGTTGTTGCTCCAAACAATTCTATTTTTATTTTGTTGATGACCTTAGGGTCCGATAAAATTTGCACAGATCGTAAAGTAAGAAAAAATGGCATCTTTAACTCTCGATCGGTTGGAACTAGCGACGGATGCACATTCTAACATAAATCATTACATATATTAGAATGATGATTAGATCATTCAAAAAAACATTAATTAAAAGAAAAAATTAATTATAATTATACTTACTGCATCCTTCGGGGGGTTGAAGAGATAAATTTTTTTTGCATTTTTATGAGTTTTGGCCGACAACCATCTCAAGATTCTTGGACAGGAAACTCCTTCCTGGTAATTCACTTGTTGTCTCAAATAAGGAATGACTTCAAATGCCCAAGCCTATAAAATAACGCCAATAAATCAAAACCATTGTTGAGAGAAAAAATGAATGATATAATAATAGAAGAAAGAAACATTTACCATGAAATCCCATGGGAACCCATATAAGTTGACTTTCTTTGGCGCTAACGGAGTCAACAAATATCTGACAGTCATTTTGAAGCTTTCATACCCCCATGGATAGTTGTTAAACGCCTCAAGATCCTCGGAGAGCTTTATTAAATCGAGGCTTATGTTGTTGTTAACGTCTCTCGCTCAAAGAATATTATGTACAAACCAAACCAAGCACAATGACTTCTTGTGCTTCTTTAAAAGTCCTTTACCGTTCAACGCTTCTATCAAATTTTTGTTTTTAAAGCTTGGACCAACAATGGACACCAGGTCATCACGACCACACGACTTGCCTTTGCGTTTTTGGGGTGTGCGGGGTGCTTTTTTGGGTTAGAATAGGTATAACTTGAGAAGGAGGATAACATTTTAGTCTAGTAACTATGGCAAACTCCTGCCAACCAAAACAAACAGGCATGCCACAGTAATTTATCCATACCTCATCCATCTTATCTTTGTTTCCATACATAAACCTACGCTTGAGAAGTTCATATACCATTTTCATTTGGAAACAAGCATTGTTGTCCTCCGGCAAATTAAGATATTTCCCAAAGCATTTGTCCCTGAAATAAGCATCCAATTTTTTTTCTCAAAGTATTTTTCTAAAAGCGTCAAAAGATTTTTCCATGGCTGACTTAACCAAGAAATTACCCGTTAAATCTGCGGCACCATCACACTGCATTCTCACAGGATAATGATCAATGCTGAAGGCTTTGACCAGATCTTCGGTGGAAGGGCTATTAGCATCTGCATCATCTCTTTTGAAACATTCCTCCTCCCCGTGTTCATTATATTTTGCTCCTGATTGAGATAACGTTTGTAAAGCAAGCTCATAGAGTGGTGGATATAGCCTAGCTTCTTTACTTGTTCCTTTACTTGGACTTGATTTGGTTTCTGTTCTTTTAAGATAGATGAATGGCCTGTTCAACAGATCACACAACTGTTGTGACATCATCTTTTGCAATATAAGAGTGATCTGTTGGAACAATTAAATAATCCGTAGCAACGACTAAGTAATTTGTTGCGACAATACAAAATATATCACTCATCTGTTGAGAAAGATGAATGGTCTGTGCAACAGGTCACACATCTGTTGCAACACATGAGTGATCTGTTGGAACAGTTACCAACGGTCAATAGTGTTTAGATTTCTTCCAACATAGGGTCGTCTATCGCGGCAGATGAATGATCAGTTGGAAAAATCAAGTCTTGGACTTTTCCTGTAGGAAGAGTTGGTAGGATTTTATCCAACAGGAGGTTCATCTGTTGCATCAGATCATTAATCTGATGGTTTTTCCATTGCACCAGATGGTTAATTAGTTGCATCAGTTTTTTTATCCGAAGTTTAATCTGTTGCAATACATGGTAAAGCTGTTACACCAGATTATTAATCTATTGCATCAGAATTGTAATTTGATGGTTCCTCTGGTGCATCAGATGGTTGATTTGTTGCATTATATGATGAATCTGTTGCATCAGATGGTTAATATGTTGCACCAGATGGGTAATTTGTCGGAGGAAACAGTAGCACGATTTTGTTAAACAAAAAACAACAATTTCACCATTTTTACCAAGAGCAAGAACAGAACAAATCAAACCAAATTGTCCTTTTATTTTTATAAACATAAACAATAAAAATCAAACTTCAAAAAAATACAACAAACAATAAAATATCATAATTCACTTCGAAAAGAGAAGAGAAGAGAAAAAATACCAAAAATTAGGGTTTTATTCAGACCGCATTTCATATTAGTGCAACAGCTATTGAAATTGTTAACCAATACTATAAGAGAAGTTGGCTCAAGTTCCTCATTTTCTTCCAAACTAAAAAGACCATAAATTTTTACCTATGAAAGAAGAAAAGGACCGAGAAGAATTCAAAGCTGTTGTGGCCAGAGAGCAAGGATGTCACATCGATTGAAGTCGAAAAGGAACTGGAATCCCAACTATTTATAGTCGGATGTTGATGTCGCCAAGGATTGAAATAAAAAATTTGCAGAATAGTTGGTTGGGAGAGAGTTGAGAGAAGCTATCGAGAGAGGGATGAGAGACAGGTTGATTGAATTGAAGAGGGGAACTCGAAGCCCAACTATTTATCGTCGAGGGTTGAAGGGAGAAATTTTGTAGAATTGTTGGTTGGGAGAGAGTTGAGAGAAGCTGTCGAGAGAGAGGAGAGAGTGGTTGATTTGGATTGAAGAGGGTGTGGATTGGGTTGATTTATATTTTTGAAAAGATAAAAAGTTTTAAAAATATTAATTAAGTCCACAATTAACTTGATCAAGTTTCCTAATAATGTTTGACCCTATCTGTTGGTCAATGTCACTAATCCTTCATTCAAGACTTAAAAGACACCTATTCTTCAATTTTCTCTAGTTAGCTGTGAAGTTGAATTTATAGATAAGAATATTGAAATTTCAAATGAAAAGTAAGGAATGTAATTATGTATCTTAGTTGATTAAAAATATAAAGGTAAAAGTCCCCCAATAATATTAATAATTATTTAATATTTTATATTTTATTAGTTTAAAATTTGATAAATAAACTATGATTAAAGAAATACTATTTCTTTTCATATCAAAACATCTAAAATAATTGTAATTGTGATTAGTTATTAAGTATTAATTATAATTTAACTACTAGCACATATGTTTAATAGTTAAATGTCAATTTAAAATATGTCAGTGTGATCAATAAAAAATAATTAATTTTATTATTTCAATGTGAATTAGATAATATTTTTGAAAAATATTTTTATAAAAATATTCCGCGCATCGCGCGGGTATCTATACAAGTTACCTATAAAGTTAAAGTGCTAAAGTAAGTTGAGAGAACAAGTTTAGGAGTGAAATGGTGACTTTTCTCTATTATATACAGATTACCATCAAAGTTAATGCAACTACTCTGTACTTATAAGCATGTCGCGTACCACAGGTTTTGAACATATTAATTCACGTACATAGCAACTATAGTATTTGTCTGTGTTAATTCAGAATTCAAAGGTAACTCTCCCACTCACACATAGTGGGTCAACTCTTATTCTTATTCTGTAACATTCATACTTAACGACTAGATCGTGTGATCGATGCATACTTTGAGAGCTTTGTTGCTATACATCTGTTAGGAATATACAACATCTTAGTCAATGAAACTCAGAGTAGATTATGGTATGTAGTATCCTAGATCATATATCACCCCCATATTTCTCATGATTTTTTTTTCTTAATTTTGAGTTTATCATTATGTACTTGTCTAACAGACAAACATAAAGAACGCCAATGAACACAATTAATGTGATAATATCCAACGATCTTCGTCATCTCAAGAATCTCTTAATCTTAATGTGGTATGCTTTTCTAGAAATGTTCCACCAGATTGAATCAAACATGATTTTTTGGATACATACTAAGATAGCAAACACCAAATTGAATCTCAAGAAATTGTTTAAAGTCATGAGGGTACAATGTGGAAAATTACTTATAATTTTCAGGTCTTCACACGATAGCAAGTAGATACTAAACTTGTATCACCCTTATAGGTCACTTTACACATACATAATATGAAACATGTATCACAATATTGACTCCTTTCCAATGGAGCGCATCTATTTTATAAAGTAAATACTGTGCAGATGATAGTTTAGAAAACTCATGTCTTGCTTTGAGTTCACAAATCTACTCAATTATTTTATTCTTTAGAACTCACATCTGGCATTAGAAATAGGCTAACTCATCTTAATCACATATGATTAAACACAATATAACAAACAACATTCAAATTACAAACTTTCAGCTCTATTTAATCACCACGTCTGGCAATAATAAGCTTATAACTGTCTTATCTGCACTACTTGTCACTTAGACAATAGTGGTGATTGCGTGTGTGAATAGGCCAATCTTTTTGTCTGTTTGACATACTTTTTATCCTTAAAAAAATTTATGTACACTACATAAAATAATATATATATATATATATATATATATATGAACGAACAAGATGGAAAATTAGGCATTAATCAACATTAACCTTAATAATGTGAATTTACATGAACAAGATTGGAAAAATAGAAATAAGTACATCAACATCTACGTAAACCTAATAACTTTACATGTCTTTCATAAACATCACATGTTATGGGTTTTGTTAAGGAATCTGCAATCATTTGATGTGTAGATATGTATTTCACATTCACTTCCTTTTGTACAATCATGTCTCTCATAAAATTATACTTTATGTCAATATATTTTGTTTTTTCATGATATTTTGGATCCTTTGTATAAGTTATTGCAGCCTGACTATCACAATTGATTGTGATAGGTTAACAACATTATTATACAAACCCAAGTGGATCAAAAAATATTTAAGACAAATAGCTTTTACACAGCAGATGAAAGCGCTACAAATTCAACTTCTATCATAGATAAAACTATACATGACTTCTTCTTGATACTACATGATATGACACCATTGTTAAGCAAGAATGCATATTCAGGGGTGGACCTTTTCTTATTTGAATCTTTTCCCCAATCAACATCAGTGTAGCCTTTAAGTTGTAGATTATTTCCTTGATAGCATAAGAAATAGTCGACTGTGCCTTTGAGATATCTCAATATTCTTTTAACTACTTTCCAATGTTGTGGTCCTAGGTCGGATTCATATTTACTAACTAACCCAATGGAATAGTAGATTTCAAGTTGAGTACATATCATAGCATACATTAGACTTCCAACAGTATTGGCATAAGGGACCTTTCTCATTTGTTCCTTCTCTTGAAGAGTCTGAGGGCACATACTTTGATTTAAAGCTTTACTTTTAGAAACTGGAGTGTTTATGAGTTTGAAATCTTGCATATTAAAGAATTCAAGAACTTTCTTAATGTAAGGTTCTTGCAAAAGAGACATCAATATCTTCGAACGATCTTTTGAAATCTTAACTCCAAGAATTATGATGTTTCACCTATATCTTTCATTTCAAAAGTAGATGACAACCACTCTTTTATTTCTTTTACATATTTAATGTCACTTCCAGCTATAAGTATGTCGTCTACATACAATGATAAAATCACAAACGTATCTTTAGATCTTTTAATGTATACACAATGATCTTCATGAATCATAACAAAACCATACGATATTATCGCATCTTGAAAATATTAGTACCATCGCCTAGAAGATTGTTTAAGGCCATAAATCGACCTTTGAGGTCGACATACTTTATTTTGTTCACCCTTTTCATGAAACCTACTGGTTGTTCCATATAGATTTATTCTTTTCGTTCTCCATTGATAAATGCGGTTTTCACACCCATTTGATGTAATTCAAGATCTAAAATAGCCACCATAGACAAAATTAATCTTATTGAAGTAAAGCGTACAACAGGCGAAAATGTTTCTTCATAATTAATTCCTTCCTGTTGTGTGTACCTCTTAGATACTAGGAGAGCTTTAAATCTTTGGATACTACCATCTGTCTTATGCTTGATTTTGAGAATCCACTTATTTCCAATAGTTTTTCATCCTACAAGTAGATCGACCAATTTCCACACTTGGTTAGATTTCATTGACTCTATCTCCTCCTTCATTGCTTTTAACCATTTTTCTTTAGCAGGACATAAAAGAGCCTCATTTATATTTCGTGGCTCTTCATCATCCAAAGTAACTATAAATGGTTTCCCTTTGATCTCAAATAGACGATAAGGAATTTGTGGAGACTTTTTCATCGATATTGAGATTGACAAATTGATTTATCAATTTATAAGTTACTCCCACTCGGACCAGCAATATCACCAGGACTTGTGGAATTAGGAACTGATCCATTATCATCAACATGCCACCCACTCAAATCCATTAAAATGTCATTAGCGGAAATGATATGGTCTATAGTTTCATAAAGAGATAAGTATTGAGCTATCTCTCCCTTCTTGGGATAATCATTCTTTATGAATATAACATCACGTGATTCAATTTCAGTTACAGTGCAACTATTTTTTTCGCCTATGAACACATAACCCTTAGATTGTTCAGAGTATCTTATAAAGATACACTTCTTTTCCCTTGGACCTAATTTTCCATATTGAGAAGAAAGGTTATGAATAAAAACAACACAACTACAAGGATTTAAAATGCTTGAATCGGGCTTTTGTTTAGTCCATAACTCATATGACGTAGTTGTAACTGATTTTAAAGGGACACGATTAAGTACAACCGCAGCAATGAGCAACGCATCACCCCAATAGGTGATAGGTAATTTTACTTGCGCCATAATTGACCTAACTATTTCTAACAAGGTTCAATTTTATCATTTTGTAACACCATTTTATTGTGGAGTGTAAAGAGTAGTTAATTGTCTTCGAATTCCTTTTTCATCACACAATTGTTTGAACTCATCAGACAAATACTCTATACTTCAATCGATTCTTAGACCTTTAATTTTTTTACCCAATTAATTCTCAACTAAGTTCATAAACTTAATGAAGCAACTCAAAGATTTAGATTTGTGAGAAATCAAATATGCATAACCAAATCTAGTATAATCATCAACAGAAGTGATGTAGTAAATAGAACCATGTCTTACCCTTACATTCATTGGACCACAGATGCCAGAATGAATTAATTACAATAGAGTATCAGCCTTATGCCTTTCCCAAATGGTTTTCTTGTAACTTTTCCAACTAGGCATGATTCACAAGTAAACAATTCTAGTTTGTCTATTATGCCAAACAGGCTTTATTTAGCTAAGCAATTCATTCTTTGTTGACCTATATGGCCAAGCCTAGCATGCCATAAATTTACATCATTTTCATAATTAAAAGTTGACGTAAATAAGAAAAATAGATATTATTATATTGGAACTTTGAATAACATCCAATATAAAAAATCGATCATAAAAATAACTAGTGCCATATTTTGTTTTGGTCAAATACAAATCCACTCCATCCACTCCATGTTCATATAAGAAAAAATTAAATCTTAACTTAATTAACATTCTAACAAAGACTAGATTTCGACGTATTGTTGGGGTAAATAGTATATTATGTAGATTTATAGTTCGGCCACCACGCATTTCCAGCTTGCAGGTACCAATTCGTTTAACCTTCTCTTTGGAGTTATTTCCTACATACACCCATTTTGGATCCTTATGGAATTCATCAAAAATATACAAAATCATCTTTATCCGTTGCTATTTGCTCGGTGGTTGTTGAGTCTATAATCCACATCAGAAGTGATTCAGTTAAAAAAGCAGAACAAGAAACATGTACATCACTATGTAAATTATTAATAAGGTTGCATACTTTTTAGGATCAGGGCAATCACGAGCAAAGTATTCCTTGTTCTCACAGTTGTAGCACTTGAGCTTAGCCATGTTCACCCTTTTCTTTTTCTTCGGAGCAGAAATATTTTCCTCTCCTTGTTGATTATTCTTAGATTTTTTGAGATATTTTCTTTCCCTTTCTTTTTGAAAAAATTATCAGATTTGCATTTGTTGTCATATCCACGTTTAGGATCTGAACTAGTTATATACGCATTTGTAGCAGCATTGTCTACTCCAAGGTGCTCTTCTTCAAGTTTTAAATGACGCTTAGCATCTTCTATATTTTTTATGCTAACATTGTGGGTTAAGTGCATTTTCATATTTTTTCAGCTTTTGGGTAGGGAGCGAATCACATCTTGGTGTTATTGCTCTTCAGTCAACACATGACCAACTTAATAGTAAGAGTCCTTAACTTAGCATTCATTCATCATATTTGGCATATGGCGAAGATGATTTCGCATAGTATGATCAGGGCATTTCTTATAAGTATCAAACTTAATAGTAAGAGTCCTTAACTTACCAATTGAAATATGATCAAAAATTTTTTGTAATGTAGACCATATGTCCTTAGCATCATTATAATTTCAAAATTCTCTCATAATATCATTATCTATGTTGCTCAGCAATGTTACACGAGTAAGAGAATTTTTCTTTTTCCAAGCTTGATATGCCTTAAGATCTTTCACATGTTGAGGAATATCACCATTTTTAGGAAGTGTCATAGACATATTAAGAGCTTCTATAGCCTCTTGCTCTTCCAGGACATATTGGATTTTCATACTCCATATTTCATAGTTATCATCATTAAGCTTATCACCTTTATTAAGCTTGGCGACAATGTTCTTTGCTGCAGTAGACATACTGATTTAAACAATTATGAAGTATAGAGAGACAGCTACGTACGTTATTTTAGCCTAAATTCGTATACACAATAATTCTTAAAATAATCAACTACGTTAATTTTTATTTCACATCAGTTTCATATTTAAAAGTTCACTAAGTTCTCAATCATCATTTGAATTCTAATATATCATAAATACAACACAATCAATCATTTAAGAATCACTTATATTAAATCACATAAATTCAAGATTAAGCAAGCATAAATTCTATAACTATTATTGAAACACTTAATAATATAATTGTATACAATAATAATTTAAATTCATACAAGTCATGTCATATATAAACAATCATTGTACAAAATAAATACACATTATCATGTAGGAAAAGATAGAATAAGATCTAAATGCAAGTCCAAAGGTAAGTAATTTCTCTTAGGAAGTCAATGAGAATAACACACAGTCTTCTAGAGCTTCGCATCAATGTACTTTTTTTTATAAAATCATCTACTAACGACTTGTAAGATCTTGTCATTTTGAGACCCAACTTATGTCAAGATTTATCAAGTAATTCTTTTTGAAAATCAATAGGCAATGTAAATCGTAAAGCTATTGAAACTCCTTGGGTTCTGGTCCTAGCAAATTCCTGAGTCTTGGGATTTTTGGTCATTATATGACTCATCATACTAGTTGCATAGTGAGGGTACGGGTCAAGTGACCCATCTCGTATGTTGTCTAGTGTATGGTGGGTAAGTTTCTATTTTGGGTATAAGTTAGTGGTGATGAGCCGTATATTGAGGATACGAGTGGTATAGTCTAATTCGTATGTTACCTAGTGTCCAACCCCCTTTGATTCTGTCTTGGATACAATTTGAGGGTACTAGTCATACGGTATGGATACGACTTGGGAAATGGGAGTCATATGATGGACAGTGTGTGATGTTCAGCCTTCTGATTTGGGTACGACTGGATGGTATCAGTCTTATGATATGGGTATGAATGAGGGGTCCAAATCGTACCCTCCTACGGTGATTTTTATAATTTAATTTTGGGGTATTCTGGACATTTCCCCTCTTAACTCCTTTTGACCCCATGACTTAAAAATCTTTTGGAACTTCATTTATCTTACTATTCTCAATCAAATACACTTTAAACACTCTCAAATCTCTCTCAAGGCTCTTGGTTCAAGAAAAGCTAGAGTTTTTTTAATACAATCAATTTGAGGCTTACAACGATGGTTTCTTTCCATATTTTTTGGTATATAAGGCATGTTACTCCTCCCTCATTGTTATTTCAACTAAATTCATGTTCTAATGAATGTTTTTAATGATATTGTTATGGGTTTATGTTGGCTTTGCAATATATGTTGGGTTTTTTGGTTATTAATGGCTGGATAATGTTTTTCCCATGTTTATTTATGTTTTTTCATGTTATGATATTGGTTTGAACATGTGGTTACATGGGAATGGTCAATTGGTTTATGGTTTTGGTTTTATAAACTATATGCCCTCAACATGTTTAATAACATGCCTATGAGAATGGTTTTGTCACATAGTTTGACTTTCATTGAAAACTTTGCATTGCATAATATGGTAATGGATCCTAATTAGTTTTATTTAATTAAATAATTTGGAAAGGCGTTGGTGGCCATGGTTTTGATTGATTGGAAATCCTATGGGGTACATGGGAATCCCCCTAAGTGTTGGCTAATGACATTGCTTCCAAGCTATAGTCGGTATGATGATACCACTTCATAAAGCCTTGGTTAATAACTTCTGGAATTGGTGGTTGGTTATGTGCTAATGGTTTTAATTGGGCAATAATGGTGGGTTGTGATAGCTTACCGTGAAGGTGTGAGTCCGATGGACGAACACTTAAAACTCATGTGTGCCAATATGAGGATTGGTCATGGTGACCTTATATTTGTAGGGTACATGGGAATCCTCTAAGTTATACTTGTATATATGTATCATGGAGGGTGAAGGTTACAAGGAAATCCCCGACTCCTATGATATCTCCGGTTCGTGCGACTACACATACTGGGGACAACTTTGTGTTAGATTTAAGTGGTGAGCTTCAATACTCTAAAAGACTCCATTTCATGTTATGGACTTCTTTACACACTTTTGTTATTTCTTAGACTTTGGTTTTTGGCTATAGTCAGGGGCATGTTCCGATCGAATATTGTTTTAATTTTGGATAGAGGCTTTGTGAGACTACTTTGGGTTGGCATGGGTGGTGTCGATATTGGTGTCAGCCTTGGAATTGGTATTGGGGATGACACCATTTGAATGTATTTTATTTATTTTGGTTCTATATTATTATATGTTTGGAGTTCATCCGATATAGGGTATAAGGCAGTTATAGTGGGGTATTGGGGGTAGTCTTTGGTCCCAGTTGGGCTTGAGACGCTCGACACGACTAGACCCTGGTTTGGGTTGTATCAAATTGGTATCAGAGCCCTAGGTTCATGGTCACTTGGGAGTCCATAAATTCATGTTGAGTAGAGTCTCTTTTAAGGGTGTGTAGCGCGCTACACTCATAAGAGAGGGTCTATAAGGCATTTAGGAATATTTCTCTTTCTTGTGTTTTGTTTTTAAGCTGAGCAGTCTAAGTCCTGAATTCTTCTCTAATTCCCGTTTGTTTGCTTTTTAGATCATGCCTCGATGATCTGAAGCACACAAAAACTCCGTTGTCCCAACTGGGGATAATGTTTATGGGATAAGATCTACTCATGGGATCCATACCTGGTGTAGGGGTCTAGTTCCTGATTGTCCTCCTAGATTTCCATCGGTTCTCTCTTGTCCATCTAAAAATCCTCGGGCTGAATGACGAACGCTGATTTTTGCCAGTTTATTCACATGTTGACACAGTTAGTAGCTACTCAATCTGAGCATGGTGTTTCTGTTACTCCATCTTCTGAGGCCATAAGAGTTGGCCAGTACATAAGGTTGAACCCTCTGACCTTTACGAGTATTAAAGTGGATAAGGATTCTCAAGGTTTTCTAGATGAAATGGAAAAGATTTTTTGAGTTATGCATGCCATGAATGTGGAGGGCATGGAGTTTGTCGCCTACCATCTGAAGGATGTGGCGTACCAATGGTATGAGGAATGGGAATAATTAAGGGGTGATGGTGCTGAGTCATTCCTATGGGAGGATTTTTCTAATGTTTTCCTGGACCACTTCTTTCATCAGGAGATGAGAGAAGCGAAAGCGAAAGAGTTTGTTAATCTGAAGTAGGGTAAGATGTCAGTTAAGGTGTATGCCTTGAAGTTTCACTAGCTATTGCGGTATGCTCCGTAGTTGGTTTCTGGTATGAGGGAAAGATTAAGGAAGTTTGCTTTGGGATTATACCGTGAGTTGATCCTTAAAAATAAAGCAACCTTGTTGATCAATGGCATGGATATCTCCAGGTTGGTGGTATACATGCAATAGGTAGAATAAGAAAAGAAGAAATAGGCTGAGATAGTAGAAAGGCAAGGCAAGAAGTTTTGGTTCTCTGAGTAGGGTGGTAGCCAACAATAGAGTGGTAGGAATGGTGGTAAGTGGCCTAAGAAGAAGTGGGGCAATTCGGGGTCTTATTCGATGACCAGTGCTCCCTACCCAAAGCTATCAGGTGATAGGCGTTTCCATGATAGCGACAACTTCAGGGCATAGGGTGCCCAATCTTAGGATAGTGGGGCTCAGTCAGCTCCATCATATCCTCCTTACCGATTCTGTGGTCACTTGCATTGGGTTTTTGTGATGAGGGAAGGGACAGGTGCTTCAACTGTGGTCATCCAAGGCACATGCTTAGAAACTGTCCTATTGGTAAGGTTGCTTTGGGGGAAAACAAGGTTCCTGTTGCTTCCTCTTCAGCTCTGGCACCAAAGGGTGCACTATTTAGCTCCGACACTGGTCGGAACCATCGTTATGTCTTACTACTCGACAGGAGTCTGAGGCATCGCCTGATGTCGTGAATGGTATGTTGAAAAAATTTTCTCGTGATGTGTATTGTTTACTTGATACGGGTTCCACTCTATATTATGTAACCCCATTTGTGGTTGGGCATTTTGGTTGTGGTCCAGAGTGTGTTTCAAACTTTTTTCTATTTCTACCTCGGTAGATGACTTTGTGATTGCTAAAATAGTCTATAAGAGATGTGTGGTATCTATTGGTAGTAAAGAAACTGTGGTGGATCTATTTGAATTAGATATAGTAGATTTTGATGTCATATTGAGGATGGATAGGTTGCACTCGTACTATGCATCTCTAGACTGTCGGACCCATAAAGTTGTCTTTAATTTCCCTAATGAGCTGGTTATTGAGTGGGAGGGTGGTTCCCTAACTCCTAAAAGGAAGTTCATATCATATCTTAGAGCTCGGAGATTAATCTCTAAGGGGTGTCTCTATCATTTAGTCTGGGATAAAGATTCTAACTCGGAGGGTCCTTCTTTGCATTTTATCCCGGTGGTAAATAAATTTTCTGAGGTCTTCCCTGGTGACCTTTCTGGTGTTCCTCCTAATAGGGAGATTGAGTTTTGGATTGATTTTGTTTTGGACACTCGTCCAATTTCTATTCCTCCGTATAGAATGGCTCTGACTGAGTTGAAGGAGCTTAAGGAGCAACTAAAGAATCTTTTAGATAAGTGTTTCATCCATCCTAGTATGTCCCCGTGGGGTGGACCAGTGTTGTCTCTGCAAAAGAAGAATGGTTCCCTTCGGATGTGTATTGATTACCGGCAGTAGAATAAGGTGACGGTAAAGAATAAATATCTCTTTCCAAAGATAGATGATTTGTTTGATCAATTGCAAGGTGCTAAGTATTTCTCCATGATTGATCTTCAATCCGGGTATCATCAGTTAAAGATTAGAAAAGAGGATATCCCTAAGACTACCTTTCGTACTCGGTATGGGTATTTTGAGTTTTTGGTTATGTCTTTTGGGTTGACCAATGCCCCGACGACATTCATGGGTTTGATGAATAGGGTCTTCCATTAGTTTTTATATTTATTTGTCATTGTGTTCATAGAGAATATCTTGGTGTACTCTAAGAGTGAAGTGGATCATTCCCACTACCTCCGTGTGGTATTGCAGACCTTGAAAGAATAACAGGTGTACTCCAAATTTTCTAAATCTAAATTTTGGTTGAACGCTGTCACTTTTCTGGGTCATATCATTTCTAGTAAAGGAATAATGATGGATCCGCAGAAGGTTGAGTGGTTAAGAAATGGCCTAAACCCACGACTCAAATCGATATTCCGAGCTTCTTGGGTTTAGTTAGCTACTACAAGAGGTTCGTAGAGAGTTTTTCTTCTATAGATTCCCCATTGACTAAGTTAACTAAGAAAAAGGTAAAGTTCTTGTGGTCTGAAGCTTGTGAGGGTAGTTTTGAGAAGCTGAAGGATAAGCTAACTTTGACTCTGATTTTAACTTAGCCCGAAGGCACTGATGAGTTTTTGGTCTATTGTGATGTGTCCCGTATGGGACTTGGGTGTGTTTCTGATGCAGCATAGTAAGGTGATAGCTTATGCCTCTAGGCAGTTGAAGGTGTATGAGATGAATTATCCAACTCATGATTGGAATTATTAGCTGTGGTGTTTGCATTGAAAATATGGCATCACTATTTATATGGAGTGAATGTGGAAAACTTTTCTGATCATAAGAGCCTGCAGTATGTGTTCACTTAGAAAGAGATTAACCTCAGGTAAAGAGATGACTTGAGCTTCTCAAAGATTATGACATGAGTCTTCACTACCATCCAGGCAAAGCTAATGCAGTTGTTGATGCTCTTAGCAGGTTATCCATGGGGAGTCTATCTCATGTGGATAAGGACAAGCAGGAGTTGGTGAAGGACATTCACCATTTGGCTAACCTTGGAGTTCTTCTTTTGGACTCTGAGAATGGTGGTGCGTTCATTCAAAAAGTGGCATAGTGTCTCTTGGTGCTGAAATTAAGGAGAAGCAAGTGTTAGATCCTGTGTTGATGAGGATCCACTACCAGAAATTGGGCCTTTGGCAACGAAACTTTTGGCGACGATTACAAATGCGTTGCTATAGACTGTCTATGGCAACGCTTCCGACCGTTGCCATAAATAAATAGGTCTATTACTACGACTTAGCGCTATGACTGTCGCTATTGAAAATGAACCGTTGCAATAGATATATGTACAACAACTCTGTTGGAACCGTTGCTATAAAAACATCTACGGTGACACTTAATGAAAAAATTAACCGTTGCAATAGATAATTATTAATTCCCTCCATAATTTTTCACACATGGTCCGCCAATTTTTTTTCACTTTATCAAAACATGTTTTATCTTTCTCAATAGAACAAAAGGTTACGCTAAAAACCCTATTTCTCTTGCTGTTTCAAACAAACAAGCTCTTCGCAGCTCGTAATAAAACTCCATTTCTCTTGGGATTTCAGACAAACAAGCTCCGAATGCGATTGTGAAATTTTCTCAAACAACAAGCTTTCAAATCTCATAGTGAAATTTCAAAGGTGAAATTTTGAGCTCTTAGTGAAATTAAGCTTATGGTAAACAAAAATCTTCCCAGAACAGTAATCTCTTGGTGAAATTTTGACCTCTTAGTGAAATTTCGATCCATTTAGAGCTATCAATCTCATAGTGAAATTTCGAGCAGGAATCTGTTAGTGTTATTTGGTGTTTCGGAGCTAAACCACTTGCTGTTTTGGAGTATTCTTCTTTAATTTGGGGATTTTAAGGTTAGTCTATTCTTCTAATTGATGATTTCGACCTAATTTTTTCAATTCCTATTTTGGAATTTTCTCTCGGCATAAGCTGTTAAGTGTGTAGGGGTTTAATTTAGTATTTTTTTTCTTGCTGTTTTGGATGTTTTTTGTCTCGTGGGGTTAGTTCAGATTTTTGTAGCTTTATGGAGAAAATGAGTAAACTGTGAGTACTGTAGTGAACGAGATTCTTGTGTAACTCTATGTGACCACTTAAATTTAGAAAATTTCTGGCAACTCCGTACGCCTTATGGTGTTTTTCATACGAACATTTCAGTTCTCAATTTGCCAAATAAATAAGGATTTTCTTCTTCTTTGTTGTGTTATTTAATGGATGCGCAAATCTGTAATAGGCAAGTATAATAGAAGTTATAGTGGAATAGTTCAAGTATTTGCTCTTAAATATTTTGAGTGGCAGAGGTTATTGCTTACATTGACATATGTTTAGTAATCAAAGGGGATAATAACTAATAGCTTGAATTCTCTTGGAATATATTTATCCTTGTATTTTGTTGTCGTGTCCTGTGTCTTTCATTTTCTATGGCCAAGCATGTTACTTACCTACAAGCACTTGTTGTTCCATGCAAAAATAGCTCCCTTTCCTTCTTTTAGTGATTATGATATGTTGAAAACAACAAATTGTGTGCTAAATGTCCTCTTATGAAATACGCGTGCAACACTGCTTTATTAAGAGTACTGAATAGCATTAGTTCTTGAAAATAAAAGGGGATCTGGGGATTTTGAGTTCTCTACAACTTCGGTGATAAAGTTTTTGGTTTCCATCTGATTACATGATACTCAGCCAATCTATTGCTATAGGTATAAGAAGATGGAGGCATGTGTAACTCCATATCCTGAAATAATTAATTCCGATAGAGTTTCTGGGGGAGAGCTCAAGCCATTTGTGGAGAGAGTTAATGCTATTCCTCCAAGAATAGCAAGTGGATATCTTCGTGGAGTCTTTGTTGAATCATTCCAGGAGGACAACAAGTTGTGGAAGAAGCATGTGAAGGCTAGGAGATATCGTAATGCTAAGTTTCTCAGTCTCTTCAAAAAATGTCTACAGATATGTGTCTGATCCTTCAAAAATAGTATATTTTTGAAGAATCTCACACGGGTGCGGCAACATTTTTAGATAGTTTGAGCAACTTAGTCGCAATGTACAAGATATGAATGCTGGCCTAGAAAGTTTTGCTGCAGCACTAGAATCATCTGAGGCATGGGTCATTAATGTTATGCCAACTATAGATGAAAGGGACACTCTTGGTATAATATATGATAGAGGCCTAATTGGCATATACCCTGACTGATAACTATATAAAACTACCATATTTTCTCATTGCTCTCTAGCATTAATTCCCTCTCCTTTGTCTTAATTTTCAGGACAGTAAGTTGTAAATTAATAAGTAAAGATAAAAATGTTATTGAAACAGGAGTGTGTTACAATTCATTTGTCTGATGTTAAGTTTATTTTCAGAGATGGTTCCTTTTCTGTCTTATTATTTTGTTGGAGTTGCATCAGATGTTGTCCTAGTTTAAATTCTTAAGCATATGTTTAGCAAGATGATTAGTTTCTCTATCCGTGACTATGCATATCTTAAAGTTGTTTAATAATGATTACTACTTTTTCGCTTCTTATATGTTCTCCACTCACTTGTCATTGAAACAAAGGCCTTGAATCTTCAAGTTAGTGATAGTGTAATTGCATTTTCTTTTGATTTTACTCATTGAGTAGTTACTGCTTCTTGATATATGATGTATAGTAATTTGTTGAATCTTCATACATAACAATTTATGTTGAAAGCATGATACTGTAATGACCTGTAGAACTCAGAATGGGCATAGCTATATAATTGTAAGGCCAGGTCAAGGTGACAAAAGCAGAACAAAGATAACAAAATAACTAGTTAAACACCTCATCCAGCATGTCAATCAATGTACTGAAGATAAACACAACAACAACAACAACAAACCCAGTGTATTCCCACCTGGTGGGGTCTGGGGGGGTAAGATGTACGCAGTCCATACCTCTACCTCTAAAGAAGTAGAAAGGCTGTTTCCGATAGACCCCCGGCTCAAGACACAAGATACCACACAAATACATAGTAAAGCACAAAACAAGATTACAAGATTACATAACATAAATACGGCACCCATAAGTAAAAGAAAACAGAGGAAAGCACCCAGATTCGTACTAAAACAAGGAACACGAAATCATAACAAGGATACTACCCCCACCAAGTAATTCCCTACACTAGCGACCCAAACTGGCCCTAGTCCTCTGCCCTAATTCGCGTCCTCCAGACCTTCCTATCTAGGGTCATGTCCTCGGTGAGCTGTAACTGCTCCATGTCCCGCCTAATCACCTCACCCCAGTACTTCTTCGGCCTACCCCTACCCCGCCTAAAACCATCCAACGCTAGCCTCTCACACCTACGAACCGGGGCATCCATGCCCCTCCTCTTCACGTGTCCGAACCATCTCAATCGGACTTCCCGCATCTTGCACTCCACTGGAGTCACACCAACCTTCTCCCTGATAGTCTCATTCCGAACTCCATCCCCTCTAGTCAGCCCACACATCCAGCGCAACATCCGCATTTCTGCCACCTTCATTTTTTGGATGTGGGAATTCTTAACTGGCCAACACTCCGCTCCATACAACATGGCCGGACGGACTACCACCCTGTAGAATTTGCCTTTAAGCTTGGGCGGCACCTTCTTATCACACAATACCCCCGACGCGAGCTTCCACTTCATCCATCCCGCCCCAATACGGTGTGAGACATCCTCGTCAATCTCACCGTTACCCTGGATCACGGACCCGAGATACTTG
This sequence comes from Capsicum pubescens, assembly GCA_030864215.1. Classification (NCBI taxonomy): domain Eukaryota; kingdom Viridiplantae; phylum Streptophyta; class Magnoliopsida; order Solanales; family Solanaceae; genus Capsicum; species Capsicum pubescens. The sequence goes on along the minus strand of CM061546.1, from coordinate 136,424,585 downwards.
AAACTATCCCTCTTACATACCTCCTGTGATTCCAGCTTCACTACCACCTCATCCTCCTCCTCCAGCCTCACGTCATTAAACTTGCATTCCAAATACTCTGTCTTGCTTCTGCTCAACCTGAACCCTTTAGACTCAAGAGTTTGTCTCCACACCTCTAATTTGTCATTCGCACCCCCTCGAGTCTCATCAATCAAAACAATATCGTCTGCAAAAAGCATACACCACGGCACCTCCCCTTGAATACGCCGGGTCAACACATCCATCACCACACACAACTTTTATTTAATTTCCACAAGTGTGTGATAGGTATTAAATATGACTATTAAACTAGAAACTTCTATGAGATTCCTAGGCTATGATTAGCCAAACAGAATTTTTTTGAGAAGGGATTAGCCAAACAGAATTTATAAACTTCTAGGATACATGTATATTTCAGTACACCTAGTATATATGAAGCAACACAGAAAAAAAATTATTTCTTTTTCACATAGGAAACGGAGAATTGTTAAGTTATTTGTTCTTCTATATCTGGACCCATGTTAAGGCATTTGTTCTTCTGATTGTGCCTAATCCCATGTAAATGTTATTTGTTCAAATTGTTCCCAAGTTAAGCAGCTTTTTCCAGAGACAATGTACTATACAGATGAGGTTTTATTATTCATACCAACTGCGCCAAAATCAACATCGTATGCATAGTACAACTTCACCATAACATGTGTCAATAAACTAATATTTTGGATTCGTAACTTGTGTTGTATGTATTAAAGTCTTGATGGAATTTCATTTTCTTACTAGTTTTTTTTGGCAACTTAGCATGTAGGAAATGTAGCTTAGAAGTTTCCTGTATGCTTCCTTATTTTGTATGTGCTGCTGTAAGTTGTAGTTCTATGAGTTTCTTCACGTTTAACCATCGAACTCTATCGATCTCTACGTTCATTTTTTTAGTTTATGTGTAATATACGAATATATTATATGTGAGTGTGGTTGATCTCTCTTCTATTCTAGGTATTATCTGATTCTAAAATCTGATAGTACACGCAGTATCAGGGTCCTTAACTACTATTACAAATTTACTGCTAGAGTTTCTGTTGTCCTCTCTAAAATTTATTATGATGTGTTTCATAGTAAATACCCAAATTCTGGAAGTTGATTAGTGTCACATGATAGTTTCCAGGATGATTTCCTACCTTCTTTCTGTAGGCTTCTTGGAAAGTTTCAATTAGATAATTTTATCAAGACATTGATAACTATATATGGTGCTCAGACTATCTGTGCCTCCACCTTCTTCCATCCTTCATCCAAAATCTTTGAGTCTAGCAGAGAATCCGAAAGGAATTAATGGGTCTGGTACCAATTATACACTAACCAGGATCTGTGTAACCGGCTGGAAGTGGATCTAAAAGAGTAATAAATAAGGAAGAACAGAAATAAAGTGAAGGAACCAATTTCATTGCATAAACCCAATTTCTATTACATTCATGTATAAGACCTCACTGAGCTTGTGAACCTTTTACAGAAAGGTAAAACCGTAATAGAAAGGTAATATCGTAAATATATATATATATACCCCTGGTAATGAAATATTGTCTGTATAACAGACTATAAAACACAGTTCACGCTCCTCATTCTTCTTTACCACTTTCCCCATTTCCATTTCCATTTTCTTTTACTCTCTGCACGAAAAAGAAAGAAGAAAGTTCTCAGAGATGATAATCGACGTGATGAATGTTGTGACATGGTATTTCAATAGGAATTGGAGAAGACGAGACCTCATGAATTCTGGAGTAATTCCCGGGCACGCTCACGCAAGCTTGGAGGCGGTACACAGGGGCGGATCCAGGATTTTCAGTGAGGGGGTTCAGTAGTACATATACGGATTAGTCGAAGGGGGTTCAACCTCTACTATTTATACATAAAAAAAAAATTTTACCATGTAAAAATAGTATAATTTTCCGACGAAGGGGGTTCAGATGAACCCCTTGGACCCTATGTAGATCCGCCACTGGCGGTACATTTATCCTAAAACCTTTTGATACATTTAATGTTCTGAATTAATAAAAAATGTTGTAATTTAAGAAATTGTTCAAAAAATGCTGTGAAAGCATACTTCAATATTGTAGTTTTGTTTACTGATAGTTGATCAGAATATCTTTGGTAGTACTGAAGAATTTTGGTTCTCAGAATATATTGAAGTATTGCCGATAATGATAATTGGTTTGTTTTCTTAACAGTAAGAAATAAGGCGATGATGAATTTTGATTGTCAAGAGATTTTAAAGTATTATTGCTGTAATTTCTGCTGCAGTATCATGCTGCTACTTGTATATTAACATTTTGAATCGAGTTTGTTATTAGCCTAATTAGCTGGAAAACATGCATTTTTGGTTCTGCTATTTCCTGTGATTGATTAGTTTTTGCTGAATATATAGGTGTATTTTATGTTCTTCAGTACTATGTTCTGCACTACTGTTGGATCCTACTTGCACTTGTTCTGGGAAGTGGGAGGGGTGTTCACATCCTTTCTTTTGTAGCAAGTTTACTCTGGCTTTGCTTTACATCACCATAAAGCGTGGTATGCGATTAATGACTAGTAGATTTTCTTCAAAGTTGTTGAATTATTCTTCAAGTCGCTTCTTATATTGTAAATCTTCTGTCTATGCAGAGGGTGAGGATCTCACTCTTGATGATTGCTGCCTTTTTCTTTGGTGCTTCTGTTGGCCTATTTACTGAATATCTCTTTGAAATCGATCAAGTGTAAGATACGAAAGTTGCTAAACATTGTTTTATATGGTTGCTTTTACTGCTTTCTTGTCATATTATATGACAGGGCTATATTCAACAAATCAATCGCCCATCTATTGGTAGTAACAATCAAGGTCTGTCTTCTTTTCTTCTTCTTCTCGTCCTTTTTTTCTTCTTTTTTTTTTTTATTGGCAGCAGTAGATAAAAAAACTTCTTGTTGTTGTTTGGGTATAATGGTAGCCCAGTAAGGAAAGTGTTTTTCTTGACATGTTTATTCCAAGAGGGCTGCATCCCCTATGATATCCAGTAAGCACTTCACTACAATGTGTGAACCTCTTGTAACAACGTGGCAGGAGGTACTTTCTAATTCTCATCATAATTTTATCTTTTGTGCTAGTATTAGATTTTCATTTTCAACTCTTTCCCTTTGCTATGTTTAAGATATACATGGTTTGATCTGGAATGCATTTAATGTGGAGTTGTATTAAGTACTTTATGTTCTAGATGACAGTTTACAGAAGATGTTCATTACATATTGGAAATGAGTGATAATTCCGCTGTTCAGAAATTCCAAGAGTATGGCTAGACATTGCCATTTTAAAAGATGTGTTATGGATATTCAATTTAAGATCAACTTATAGTTTCCATCTTAATGTTACAATTTTCATGAGAATATGATTAAATCTCCGGCTGCAATGCCATATAAAGAGATTTACAGCAGAGATCCATATGATTACTAGCTTCTTTTGCTTGACTTTTCATTTTCACTTTTGGCTGTTTGTCTATAAATTTGAAATATGTTTTGTGAAGGTCATTCTCTTTTCCTGAGTTTATTGATGAAGTTCAAGAAGTGATACGACCAGTTCTTGAATCTTACTTCAAAGTAAGTATGCAAAAAGTCACTAAAGTTTATGGACAGATTTACAATATTCTTAATATGGGGTGAAAATGGGAGAGGTAGAAGGAAGGTAGGAGCTGGGCTACAAGCCGGGCCCATGTTCAGCCGAATCCAGTAGTTTTGGCTCAAACGCCGTATTTTTCTTAGGAAATTTATCTGATATTCGAAATTATTATTTTAGAATCCATTGACTTGGAATGGTTAGAATTTCGAATGCATAAACTTCAAATCCTAGCTCTACTTCTGACTAGGAAGGGCATGGTATAATATTTTTCTGGTTTAATATTATGGTTCAATATTAAAGTGGTTGAGTAGTATGTTGTTTTAAAGTGGTTGAGTAGTCTGGTTCAATAGAGAGTTGTGGTTAAGTATTATGTTGTTTTAAAGTGGTTGAGTAGTCTGGTTCAATAGAGAGTTGTAGGTCTGTTACATGTATATGTTGTTTTAAAGTTTTAAGCTTGAAATAGGTAAATGTGAGATGGCTTTCTAGGCCTGATATTGGGGACGCTCTGGTGTTCTATCCCAACTAAAGAGGTCCTATTTTAATTGGCTAATCAAGTCCTTTCAGTGTCTCCATCTGAACAGTTCACGCATTCACTTATGTTATCCATAATTTGAAGGAGTTTTATGAGTCTTGCCTGGTCAAGTTTTCTCAATTACACTTTTTAAATCTCCAGGAGTTTGAAGATACGCTGAAATATATGGCTAGCATACGCACCAAAGCAGAGGCTTATGGAATTTGTCGCATAGTACCTCCTGCTTCGTTGAAACCTCTATGCCCTCTTAAGGAAAAAACTATATGACAGAACTCCAAATTTGCTACCAGTGTACAGAGGATCGACAAACTTCAGAATTGAGATTCGATGAGAAGGATGTGGGAAGCTAATACTCCTAAGAAAAAGAAAAGAAAAAGAAAAGAAAAACTGGAGTAGAACCGGGTAATGATAATGTTGCCAATAGAAGTCCTGGTGAAGCTGCTATCTTTGAAGCTGAGAAGTTTGGATTTGGACCTGGTCCAGAGTTCACTCTGGATGCGTTTCAGAAATATGCTGATGATTTCGAACTTACTACTATATAAAAACTTAACTAATCATTTGGACTTGATTAACATTTTGCTTTTGGATTTAAATTACTAGCTTGTTGCATATTTTGGCTTATGAGATTATTAATGAATGATTTTGTTTTGTGATGTGTATATATTGTGTTATAATTTATTATGTATGTAAATAAAAAATTATATTAATACGAGTGACTATTTATATAAATCGTTTCAATTTAATAACATGTGACAACAATCGTTGCAATAGATCAATAAACCGTTGTAATAGGTAGTCAAAAATCATCGCAAAAGACTAATAAAATCGTTGCAATAGTTTAATGAAATAGTTGTAACAGGTACTCAAAAAACATTGCAATAGAGTAACAAAACCGACGCAATAGATGCTATTGCAACGATTTATTGTTGTTGCAATAGAATCTATTGCAATGATTAGTAATCATTGTAATAGATGAAAAGAGGTGCCCCAATAAGTAAAAAAATAACCATTGCTATAGCTTCACCTATGGCGACGATTTCATCCAACCGTCACATAAATCGTTGCCATAGATCTATCGCAACGCCCACATATAGGACGCTTGTTGAACCGTTGCGGTAGAATTATAGCAATGGTTTTATTGTCTATTGCAACGGTTTTGCAACCGTCACTATAGGGGTAATTTTCAGTAGTGATCAAGGGTTACATTGGTGGGCATAAAGTAATGGCCTTTGAGGTTAGTGGTGATGGTACTTTGCGGTATCAAAGGAGATTATGCGTTCTCGATGTCGATGGTTTGCGGGAAAAGATCTTGGCTGAGGCGCATGAGTCGCGCTATGTTGCTCATCCTGGTTCGACGAAAATATATCATGACCTCAAAGAGATGTATTGGTGGAATAATATGAAGAGGGATGTATCCAACTTTGTGGCTAAATGCATGGTGTGTAAACAAGTAAAAGTTGAGCATATGGGACTTGGAGGATTGTATCAAGAAATTGAGTTGCCTGAATGGAAGTGGGAAATGATCAATATGAATTTCGTTACCGAACTTCCTCGATCTCAAAATCAATTTGATTCAGTTTGGGTCATCATGGATAGAATGACGAAGTCGGGTCACTTTTTGTCAGTGAGGACTAACCTCTCGGCGGAGGATTATGCAAGGTTGTATCTCTATAAGATTGTGAAGTTGCATGGGGTACCTATTTCTATCATCTCAGATTGTGGTACAGAGTTTTTATCTCACTTTTAGTGGTTGTTTCAGAAAGGTTTGGGGACCAAGGTGAGTCTTAGTACTGCTTTTCACCTACAGTCGGATGGGCAGGCAGAAATGACTATTCAGACGTTGGATGACATACTTCGTGCTTGCGTAATTGATTATGGTGGTAGTTGGGTTGAGCATTTGCCTCTCATAGAGTTTTCTTACAATAATAGCTAGCACTCTAGCATTGGGATGACTCCATGTGAAACGTTGTATGGTAGGAGATGTAGATCTCTTATTGGGTGGTTCGAGCTTAGTGAGGTGGATATATTTGGCCTGAATTTGGTTCACCAATCCATGGAGAAGGTGAAGGTGATTCGGGATATACATAAGGCTACCCAAAGTCACCAAAAGTCCTATGCAAATGTGAGGCGAAGAGAGTTAGAGTTTGAGGTTGGGGATAAGGTGTTCTTGGAGATATCTCCCATGAAGGGAGTGATGCGGTTTGGTAAGAAGAGGGAGCTCAGTCCCCGATATTTTGGTCTGTACTCGATTTTGAGAAGGGTTGGTAATGTTGCGTATGAGTTGGAGTTGCCTTCTAGTTTGAGTTTCATTCACCCGGTGTTCCATGTTTCTATATTAAGAAAGTGTATGGGTGATCCGTCTCAAATCGTGCCTATCAAGGATATTGGTATTTCAGATTCTTTGTCTTGTGAGGAGGTCCCGATTGAGATCTTGGATCGGCAGGTTCGTCGATTGCAGACCAAGGACGTAGCTTTGGTAAAGGTTCTATAGAGGAACCACAAAGTCGAAGAGGCCACTTGAGAAGCGAAAGAGGACATGAAGTCCAAGTATCCGTTCCTATTTTCTGCTCCAAAAATTTGTACGGAAGGTATGTGTTCTTCATCATACTTTTGTTTTCAAACTTTGTTAAAGGAAAAATGGATTTTCTTGCATCTTTGTTTTCTAACTTGGTTAAAGGTCGGAGTATGAGTGTTTGGGGGTTTAATCGTGCTTGTAATGCTTGTTCCGTCATTCGAGGATGAATGATCCAAGTGAGGGAGAATTTAAATACCCTGGGTTCTGGTCTTGGCAAATTTTAGAGTAGGAGTGTTTAGGGGGTTTAATCGTGTTTGTACTGCCTTGTTCTGTCATTTGAGAACGATAGGGGAGAATTGAAATACCCTGGGTTCTGATGCTGGCAAATTTCTGTGTCCTAAGCTTTCTGGTCATCTACGACTCACCATACTAGTCTTATGGTGAGGGTACGGATCAGGTGACCCATCTCCTATGTTGTCCAGTATGTAGTGGTGAGTTTCTGTTGTGGGTACGAGTTGGTGGTGATGAGTCGTACATTGAGGGTACGAATGGTATAGTCCAATTCGTATGTTGCCCAGTGTCCAACCCCCTTTGCTTCTGTCTTAGATACGGTTTGAGGTTACTGTCGTATGGTATGGATACGACTTGGGCAATGAAAGTCGTATGATGGATAATGTGTGATGTCCAACCTTCTGATTTGGGTACGACTGGATGGTACCAGTTGTATGATGTGGGTACGAGTGAGGGGTCCAAACCGTACCCTCATGCGGTAATTTTTACAGTTTAAGTTCGGGGTATTCTGGACATTCCCCCTTTTAACTCCTTTTGACCCCACGACTTAAAAAACTTTTGGGACTTCATTTACCCTACTATTCTCAATCAAATACACTTTAAACACTCTCAAATCTCTCTCAAGGCTCTTGGTTCAAGAAAGGCTAGGATTTCTTCAATACAATCAATTTGGGGCTTACAAGGGTGATTTCTCTCCGTCTTCTTTGGGATCTAAGGCATGTTACTCCTTCCTCATTGTTAGTTCAACTAAATTCATGTTTTAATGAATGGTTTTTATGATATTATGGTGGATTTATGTTGGCTTTGCAATATATGTTGGGGTTTTTGGTTATTAATGATTGTATAGTGTTTTTCCGATGTTTTATTTATGATTTTTGATGTTATAATGTTGGTTTGAACATGTGGTTGCATGAGAATGGTCAATTGGTTCATAGTTTTGGAAACTATATGCCCTCAACATATTTTATAAAATGCCTATGAGAATGATTTTGTCACATAGTTTGACTTTTATTGAAAACTTTGCATTGCATAATATGGTAATGGAACCTAAATTGGTTTTATTTAATTAAATAATTTGGAAAGGCGTTGGTGTCCATGATTTTGATTGATTGGAAATCCTATGGGGTACATGGAAATTCCCTAAGTGATGGCTAATGACATTGCTTGCAAACTATAGTCGGTATGACGATACCACTTCATAAAGCCTTGGTTAATAACTTCTGAAATTGATGGTTGGTTATGTGCTAATAGTTTTAATTATGCAATAATGACGGGTTGTGATAGCTTATAGTGAAAGGATGAGTTCGATAGACGGACACTGAAAACTCATGTTTGCCAATATGAGGATTGGTCATGGTGACTTTATACCTTTGGGGTACACGAAAATATCCTAAGTTATATATATGTATAATGGAGCACGAAGGGTACACAGAAATTCTCGGATCCTACGATATCTTTGATTCGTGCGGCTACACGCACTAGGGCCCGTTCAGGGGTAACACTGGACCCATATAGCCCGTGAATGGATTATGACGGTAAAGCTACACAAACCCAGGTTAAGGTTTTAAATGTATGCTAAACCCGATTTCCTTTACCGGCATGAAATATATTTATGTATGAATGTGATTGCACTTGATTACTTACTTGGTTTTAAATGTTGGCATTATTTTATCCTTATTCCTGAGTACATGCTAGTGTTCACCCGCTAACCCATATTCGGGTGTTGTATTCCCATGCGATGCAGGAACCGACCATACTCCTCCTCCTGCTCAGTGACTTGAATTCGGGGACAACTTTGTGTCGGATTGAAGTGGTGAGCTTCCATACTTTGAAAGACTTCACTTCATGTCATGGACTTCTCTACATACTTTTGTTATTTTTTAGACTTTGGTTTTTTACTATGGTTGGGGGCATATTCCGATCAGATATTGTTTTGATTTTGGATAGAGACTTTGTGAGACTACTTTGAGTTGGCATGGGTGGTGTCGGTATTGTGTCAGCCTTGGTATTGGTATTGGTATTGGGGCTGACACCGTTTGAATGCATTTGATTTATGTTTGTTCCATCTTGTTATATGTTTGGAGTTTATCCGATATAGGGTGTAGTGCAGTTATGGTGGGGTATTGGGGGTGGTCTCCGATTCCGATTGGGCTTGAGGAACCCGACACGACTAGGCCCTAGTTCGGGTCATATCGGCCTTGTATTTCTTCTTTACACTTAATAGACCCCCAACCCACACAACTTCTTGAATTAACCCCAGCCCACACAACTTCTTGAATTAACTTGTTAATCCTCATTATGTGTTCCACAAAGATTGTAAGATCATCATCTTGAACATTGGATTTTGGCGAGAGATTAACCAAATTTCAATCATAGTTTTCATGCTATCCTTCTATTGCTTTATGGAAACACGTCTGGGTGCCCTTATCTTCACCATAATTTTCTGTATCATATACAGAAAATAATTAGGACTAACCACATATACATATCCAAATATGTATGTATAAAAATGGTGAAAATAAAATTTTACAAAAAATACAAAACTTTAAAAAACTTTGAATTCACAGTTCTTGAGAGAAAACGATTTACTCACTTCTATTTATACTATTGCATTAACCCCCCCCCCCCCCCCGCAAAAAAAAATAAAAAAATGTGTGCTTTCTCTTTCCACAACTTTAAAAAAATAGGATCAGAAATACAAGATTCTTTTAAAATAGATGCAAAGAAAAAAAAAACACGAGTGAGAATTCATCATTGTTGTATAATGCCAAATTTGATTCACAATTCAAAGCAGTGTTTCGACGACACCAATATTGCCGAGAATCACCAGCCTTATCATCATAAACGTTCTTATAATGTATCTCTCTAGTTGGCCACAATTTTCACAATATACAAAAAAGTTTAAAATATTGTGGGCACTATAGTATTCACTGTAAACACAACCAGTTGAATGTTATTTGCACATCTGGATGATAAACTTTTCTCTTATTTTTTTCAGTCATAGACCATTAGTTACATTATGAAGAAACAACAACTTCAATCTTTTCTAAATAACCATGCTATGTCTTTCAAGGAGAAAGAAATAAAGAACATAGCATAGACAACGAAAATAAACAACCAAGGCTCTGATGCCAATGTAGTATCTAACCAAACATATGTAGCATCATTGAGTTTGTTTTACTAGTCTAATAGTGCAATCACATGTATGAAATACGAACTACACCAAAAGATCACAGTCTATGAATCGTAACTTGTTACAAAATTATTTTTGTACTTTTTGGAGAAGAAATTTTGACTCGAACTTGAGAGTAATTGGAGAAGGAAGAAGAAGTATGATTCTGTTGTTGTTTTTTCTTTTCTTCCTATTATTTATTAATATAAATAATAATAATAATAATATTATTATTATTTATCTCTTAATATGAATCCGTGTTGACCCACATGTGAACCGATCCAATTTCCTTCGGTAATGAATTAATAACTAATACATATGACAATGTTGTAAGTAATATCCTTATGTAATTTTAGTTATAAGCAGTGGATTAAGTCGAGCTCTAACTCCACATCTGAACTTCCAACAAGCAAGTGAGTAGTGAGTGGACCAATAATTTTATCTAGCTAGATATTTAATTTTGATGGCACTTATTTATCTTGATTCTACAGCATAAGCAACTAACCCAAAATTGGAGATGAATAAAATGAACCTTAAACCAAAGAGAGTAAAACAAACTTTAATATTGTCTTGCAATTTATTAAATCAGAATATAGTTCTTGAGCTGTTGGAAGAGATGGAAAAGAGAATTTATACTTTTTCAGTATTCACTTTTGAGGATTTAATATTAGGGATGTAATTAAGCGTAGTTGGCAAGAGAGAAAAAGAGAAGTGCATGTACACTTTAATTTAACTTTATTACCCTACAGGTATTATCCGCCAAACTAATCTTTAGTTCAGTGTATTTCAACTTTAGATGACTCGGCTACTTTTAATTAAAATCAGTAATATTTCCAGGGAAAAAACTTTTTGACCGCAAAAATTTGGCCACAGTTGGTCACAATAATAAAAGTTATATTCACACTATAAACTATTTAGTTTTTAGATATTTTTATCCTTTTCATCCTAAATTTAAATTATAATATTACTTTATTTAATAGTTATTTTTCAATATATTGAAAACAATCCCAATGCATGAAAATGAACAATGGAGTTAAAATTAAGGATCATGGTTTTGAATTGATAGGCCATGTAATTAAATTATATTTTTTAATAATAGACCTATTTAAATCATCAAACTTATTTAGTCAAATTATATTCTTATTCTTTTATTTTAAAAAATATATTAATTTGTTAAGAAGAAATTTTCATTCTTAGAAATCTTTTATCATTACTTAAACTTTCAATTTTTTCTAAAGGCAAAATGACCTTCTGGACCCCTGTACTATGTCGTTTTTGTAAGTTGGACACTTTTACTTACATGTTTGTCATCTGAACCCTTGAACCCATCAAAAAACAATATTTCGCACCCTCTGACCGTTGACCTTGCCTATGTGGCATTGGAATGGTGACTAGGACAAAGAGAGTGTAGCCACTCGCCTGGGGGTGCGAGTGGTGGTCAATTTTTGACCAATTTTACATTAAAATAATTTAAAAAAATTAAAATAATATTAAAATTTTAAAAATAAAAATAAAAAGGGTCCTTCTTTTTCCTCCATATTTTTAAATTTAAATTTTTTTTTAAAAATTTTAAAATATTTTTAAAAGATTAAAAATAATTTAAAAATATTTTTAAAAATTTTAAAAAAAATTAAAAAGGGTCCTTTATTTTCCTCCATCTTTTTTAATTTAAAAATATTTTTAAAATTTTAAAATTAATTTAAAAATATTTTTTAAAAATTTAAAAAATAAAACTTTAAAAATATTTTTAAAAATTTAAAATATTTTAAAAAATAAAAAAAATATTTTAAAAAATATTTTTTTCCCTCCCTACCTCACCCCAGCCCGTCCCAACCCCCACACCCCACCCAGCCCCATCCTACCCCATCCCCAGCCCCCTCACCCCACCCCAACACCCGTCCAGCCCTTCCCCACCCCTACCCCAGCCCCTCCACCCCACCCCCAGCCCCATCCCTACCCCACCCCCAGCCCCTTCCAGCCTCTCCACCCCACCCCAACACTCTTCCAGCCCCCCCTTCCCGTTCACTTTTTATTGTTTATTTTAATTTTTCCTCTCAATTAAATTCTTTTTTTAATTAAAATTTAAATTTGAAATCTTTTTATTTTTTTGGGGATTAAAATTTAAATTTAAATTGAAAGTGAGTGATACTGAATATTGAAAAAAAATAGTGAATTTCGCTTGAAAAAATTAAACTTTTTGTGAATTTGTTAAAAATATTCAAATATAAAAATAAAAAATATATTATGTTTGTATATATGAATTTATAGAAAAAAATTTAAATTAGTTGGAGAAGAATTTTAATTATTTGGAATGGATTTGATGTTTAATTTGTGAGCAAACATAAAAACATGATTATTCAATTTTTTCTACAATTTATAATTTTTTCTTATTTAATTAAATTAATTTTAATATTTAATTTTTTATGTAGCATTTTAAAAATGACTTGGAATTTAATGTAATATTTTTTTTTATTTTTTTTATTTTTATTTTTTAAAATGACGTGGCAGACGTGTCAGGCGTGGCAGACGTGGCAGGTGATATGACAGCTGACGTGGGGCAGAGTGTATTATACTCTCCAAAAAAGAATTTAAAATATTATTTTTTAGTGGGTTCAGGGGTCCAGATGACAAACATGTAAGTAGAAGTGTCCAACTTACAAAACCTACATAGTACAGGAGTCCAGAAGGTCATTTTGCCTTTTCTAAAGTTGTTTTCGTGGATTTTTATCAATGTTTTGGAGTTGCTTATAAAAATCACCTTTTACTTTTGTTAAGACAATAATGTCACTCATTTGTCAATATTTTTCTCAAAAAATCACTAAATACCTCAAAAGTTTCCTCCTTTTCTAATTAATATGTCATATCAGTAAACCATCATTTTAAATAAAATAATAAACATATTATCTCAGCAAACTCATTTCACCAAAATAAATAATTTTATTTTTTTAAAAAATATATTAATTTATTAAGAAGAAATTCTCATACTATTTTCCTAGATGAGCATTCAAGTTTTTATATATAATTGCCTACAAAGATCAGTTGTTTTCTAAAGAAAATAATATCACTAAAGTAAATAAGTTATCTAGAGATTTTAATTTGCATATAAAAGTGTGTTGAGTTATCGTTAATAAAATATTTACCAGTTCTAAAGTGTGTTGAGTTGTCGTTATTGAAATATTTCACAAATTATATTTAAATATATAATTTAATTATATTTAAATATAATAATTTAAAAATAATCAATTGGTGGTTAGTTTAGTAATATATATAGGTAATGATCTGCACTTTATCAAATTCGCGTAACATAAAGGCGAAATACTTGTATGATCAACACTAAATTTATTAAGAAGAAATTTCCATTCATAGAAATCTTTTATCATTACTTAAACTTCCAATTTTTTCTAAAGTTATTTTCGTGGATTTTTATCAATGTTTTGAAGTCGCTTATAAAAATCACCTTTTATTTTTGTTAATACAATAATGTCACTCATTTATCAATAATTTTCTCAAAAAATCAATAAATACCTCAAAAGTTTCCTCCTCTTCTAATTAGTATGTCATATCAGTAAACCATCATTTAAAATAAAATGATAAAAATATTAACTCAGCAAACTCATTTAACCAAAATAATAATTTTATTTTTCAAAAAAGATAAACTATTAATTTATTAGAAGAAAATCTCATACTTAGGTATTTATACTTTTTTTCTAAAGTTATTTTCCTAGATGATCATTCAGGATTTTATATATAATTGCGTACAAAGACCAGTTGTTTTCTAAAGAAAATAATATCACTGAATTAATTAAGTTACCTAGAGATTTTAATTTACATTTAAAATAATAATTTAAAGATTAAGTGTGGTAAAGAATTCCTAAACAGGAAAATTAAACTAATGCATCCCCCCCCCTCCCCAAAAAAATAAATAAAAAATAAAGTTATAATTTTGAGTAAATGAGTTTGATGAGTTAAATGATTTATTATTTAAAAAATGCGATTTTAATTACATGACATTCCACTAAGAGAAAAAAATATTTTTGAGGTGTTAAGTATTTTTTAGAGGAAAAGAGTGATAATTGAGTGACATTGTGGTCCTAAATGAAATATAAGTGATATTTGAAAGAAATTCTCAAAACTTGAGTGACTATTTAGAGAATTCATTCAGAGTTTTAATAATAACATGTTTTGACATGCTTAAAATTTTATTATTTTACATTTTTCTACAGATATATATATTAACAAAATACGTCATGGTTAAATGTGAAAAATTATTTTGCTAAATTATTTAACCATAATATTTTTTCCCGTAACATTTGTAGCAATAAATGTGGCTAAAATTTATTTACATATTTTATATGATCCATGACTAAGAATTTATACTTATTGCTACTAAATTTTATAAATATTCAAATAAAGAAATTTTTATTTTACAAGATATTTATGTAAAGTAAGTGATTTTATCCACGATAAATAATTTGTATCTATCTTCATATAATTAGCGAGAATTTATAAGATTTTATGTAGATTAATTATATTAATTAATAAAATAATTAGATATAATAATTTATTTATTCAAATTATATTGAAAACTTATGAATAATATCCTGTAAATTTGAATTGAGCCGAATAATAAACACCTCTATTCAAATGATAATTCTTAAAACACTTGATCATGATGAAGTTTAAGTAAACATAGTAAAATTTTATTTAAATTCTTTATAATTAGTTAATTGAAGTTAATATAATCATTTATTTTTTTTAAAAATTATATTTGAAATTTACAAGTTGTAAAATTGAATCGCATCATTGACAACACTAGTTACACTAGATCGATAAAAATATTATTCCAATGAAACAAGTCTAAAGTAAAATTTAGTAAAGTTAATTTGTTTAAATTTGTTATAATTAGTTATTTCAAAGAAAATATACGTATTTTTTTCTACCACATATACTCCAATTTGAACAATAACACTACAAAAGAACGGGACATTAGGGTAGTGAGTAGGAAAAAATAAAAGTGAACTGAGTAGCTAATCTCTACTGAAAAATTTTTAATTGCAAAATTAAAACTATTTAATAAGTAAATGTTACACGTGCAAGGCACGTACAGTTATACTAGTGTAATTAATTTGTTTTGGACCTCTGTTATATTTTTGATATGATTTAGTAAAATTCAGATGAAATTTAATTTTTAATTAACTTGATATCATCCAGTTCCTTTCTTTTTATTTCTCAATATTTACTTCTTGTAATTTTGTATAATTGCTTGTATTTTTTTAATTTTTTTTTTCATTTAGCAAAACTGATTAACTGCATTATTATTATTTTAATTTTTAAATTGAAGTAGAATTACATTATTGAATGAGGTTATAGATTCATGTTTTCTTGTCTTTTAAATTATATTTAATTAAGTTATATGAAAAATTATTAATACATAATATATGTACCTTAAATTTATTAATTATTCTTGTATAAATCAATTTTAGTTGTTTAATGAATTTAGGAAATATAGAAAAAAGTTACTGCATTGATTAAGAATTTGAAGGAAATTTATTTGAGAAAAGACTTACAAGACTATGTAAGTCTTTTCACAATTGTGGTAAAAAATTTATGATTATTTAACACTTCCCTATTTTCAGGATAAACATGTAAGTAAAGTTAGCTAGTTTTCGTTACACGAGATTCATTTTTTAGTTGGTGTCATACCCATAGATTCATAACTCATTAACATCTTACATCTTAATTCAGCAAACTAGTAACTTTTGTAGTCAAATTAATTAGTATTGAACCTGAAATTATTTTTATTAGGATAGTAAACTTAATTTCAAAATGACTTAGGATTTAAATTGACATATATCTAAACTTAAACGGCCAAATTTAATATCTTTTGTTTTCAAAATTGATCTAGGTTTTTACTCCATATGGCATGAAAAATAAGAAATTATTATGACATAGTATGTCAATTAAGAAATCTATCGAGAGAAATAAGATTTTTTCTTTTAGAATATAAAGTTATAGTTGGATGACTTTATATAAAAAAAATTCAAAATAATTTTAGAGGGTTCTTCTCAATACTTGAATCACCATATACACAAGGAAGAAAAATTCAAAAATGATTTTAGTATGATTTTCTCAATGTTTGTATGGTCATATAAGGAAAGAAAAATTCAAAAGTGAGTTTAGTGAATCTTCTCAATACTTAGTGATAATATAGGAAATTAACTCGTATGTTGAGGGCGGGAATTAGGTGTACCTGGCTCCCTTCCAGTACTTAATCCGTCCATTTCCTCA
This sequence comes from Capsicum pubescens, assembly GCA_030864215.1. Lineage (NCBI taxonomy): Eukaryota > Viridiplantae > Streptophyta > Magnoliopsida > Solanales > Solanaceae > Capsicum > Capsicum pubescens. The sequence continues at coordinate 136,408,144 of CM061546.1, read as the reverse complement.
ACTTAGGGGGCAGCTTAAGCCGATTAATGGCCTAAAGCCAAATAAGAACCGGAGGCCTTACGCTTATGAAAGAAATTATTTTTTTTTAAATTTCAAAGTCTATTCTTCTCGTTGTTAATACATTTCTTACAAAAAATTTTTGAGATGCAAAGTTCTTTCTTCTTCTTTATATGCATTTTTTTTTTACTTTTTCTATAAATAATTCTCCTTTCGTTCAGTTTGTTTGTTTATTTTGACTTGACACAAAATTTGGACTTTAAGAAAGTAAAAAGGCCTTTTGAATCTTGTAATCTTAAACAAAAATATATAGAATACTTAAGATGTTCTTTAATCTTATGGTCATAAACATGCCACGTGAAAATTGATATTATAAAGTTAACTACATTTTTTTTTTTTATAAAATGTATAAAAAAAAAAGATAAACAAATTAAATTGAATAGTTGTAACGCCCCGAATTCTGAACCCCAGACGCTACACGGTGCTTATGACCCCGAAGGACCACAAACTAACCCATGACTGATATCTGTAACTGAGCACTAAATAATATACTGTAAAATGCAAAAAATTGGCGGAAAAGTTGCCATAAGGTTCAATACTGAAATAAAACTGAATAAAGTAACAATTTCAAAACTAAAACAACTGTCTGAAAGTACTTTAGTCTGAAAAAGCCTCTAAACTGTCTGAATAAGGAGTTGATTGGACAATTCCCCAACTAACTCCATCTACTGAAATGCTAAATCTAATGTAATAATAAAATAAGGAACATCCTCGAATGATGAGGACTCACTGCTAAGTCTACTGCTGCTGGCTGAATCTGAACTGCTAAGGGTGCTCGGGATCCCGTGCTTCTGAACCTATGGTATAAGGCACCATAGCGCAAGAGAAAAGTATACATCAGTACATGAGAATGTACTGGTATGATCGATGAGGTAAGGCTGAATGCAAGGGTTCATATGCATGAACTGTAACTGACTACGTAACGTGAACATGACCGAGTGAGAGTGCAGGCATGAGTACATAAACTACAATTGAAATCATAGTATCACTGAATACTGAATTCTAATAACTGGATTTCTGATAACTAGGTCTACTGATACTGATATCTGATTGACTGAAGCTGAGATCAGGCCTATCTAGCGGGTGATCTCTGTATCTATAGAACTATCTAAGTTCTTTACTGAGCTGAGTGACTGTATCTAACAGTCCTGATTTCCGTAATACTGATCCGAGTTCTATTCTGAAGACTGAGATTGAAACTGTGGGAGGTAGTTATCTAACCGATATGCCCCTTTCTGAACTAATTGGTGTCCAACCTGTAACCCCAGCTGGAAGGGTGTCAGTACCATGCCAAGGATAAAGACAACTGCTATGGAGTCAGTCCTAATCTAACGGGTGACCCCTGAGATCAGTTCTAAACTAGCGGGTGATCTCTGAGTATGTCAGTCCTATCTAACGGGTGACATCTCATCCTTACGTTGGCTACGTAGTTCTGAAACTTAGGGATTTCTTCTAGGGACCCAGTCCTTACTAACGGGTGTGTCCCTATCCATAGGCTCGCTCGGTGCTGAATTCTACTCGCAACTGAAAGACACTGAACTGATTTCCTAGTTCATACTAGGCCTGACTGAGCTGTTACTGATCGTACTGTTTAACTGAACTGAACTGAGTTACTGATTTATCCTAAGTTCTGTAATTGACTGAGTTCTATTGATTGTGGCACGACTGAGACTGTCAAGAAACTGACACTGGCTCTAGGCACACAGCTAAATTATCGTATATTAAATACCCCCAGGACTCGATAGCACAGATAATATAAAGCATGACAATTCTAGAATAACATGACAATGGTCTATCATTCGCAACACAATCAATGAGGCATTTCATCTAGCACTTGAAAGTCATAAACTTGTAAATGTATAGAGAAGCATAGTAATGTCTCATGATTCATTCAATAAGGTCTTTCATCAAATACACGACATGCATTAACTTATAAATAATTGGGGATTTCTTATCAATATGCTATAACGACTCTATCCCATTCACATAGGCCTTTTATCAAACATATGGGGAGTATGCTTTGGTCATACAACAATCAATACATCTAAATCATCATGGCTACATCAACTCACTGCAAATTTAAGGGTTTATCATAAACATTATGTAAGTCATCACATACTAGGATCAAATCTTGAAACTTGTAATCTAAGATATGAATCCACACCCAACAATAACATGAACATGAATATCAATTCACATAATTCATGAAAACTCATAAATATATAATCTTTGAATTTAGAAAAAGGATTCTTGAACTTCATGGGTGGAAGGGACCCATGAATCAACATCTAACATACCTTAATACTTGACTTTAAGAAGATTGACGGTGAAATTCTTGAGTTTCGAGTCTTGAACTAAGAACCCTAATGTTTGTTCTTGAGAGAATTTGAAAGAAAACAAGTGTACTTTGGTGAATAATGGTTGAATCTCGTGTTTTAGGGATATATAGGGGGGAAGACTAAAATAACCCTAAAAAGACTGAAATAACCCTGGGGTCACAACTATTTTAATGAGTGAAAACTGGGTACCGACGCGCTGGTCGACGCGACGCGTTGTTAGCAATGACGCGATAGCCAACACATGGCGTCGACATTGCATTGGCTCACTGGAAATTGCCTTGAGCTGAGGAACATTTTATCTATCGATGCAATGGACGACGAAACGCGCCAACATCGCATCGACTCACTATTTTGGACACTAGAACTTGGTCTAAACGAGGTCCAAAAATCTAAAACTCGTTTGGGAATCCCTATTGACATCCTTGATCATGAATTAACTAAGATATAGACATTTAAAGGACCTTAAGGTCGTGAAATGAGATTGTCAACTTTCGAAGGCTAAAAGTAACTAAGTCTGAAAACTTAGCTAGAATTTTCTAAGTCTGGGACCCCTTGGAAAGCATTAATGGACTGAATTAAGCTTAGGATTTTGTGGGGTCTTACAATATCTCCCCCTTGAGAATATTCATCCTCGAATGAGACTGACTAAGCTGAGATTTCTGATAGACTGAACTTACTTACTGGACATGAACATCTGAAGCATGACTATATAACCGACATTATTAATTTCTTGAAATTTTATACTGGACATGCATATCTAATGAATGGATACCTGACTCATGAATGCCTAACTGACTATGCAATGGTGACTGATATCGAGTTTGTAAGAAAAATTTGAGCTTGAAACTAGATAGGTTTAAGGACATAAAAGCATCGGAGAAATCATAGGGTATCTCCCCCTTGGGACACTATGTCCCTCTAAGAATGCTTACTTCACTGCGATACTAGGGAGATGCACAGGGCATCTACGAACTGAATCGTGACTGAATATCTGGGATTTGAAATTAATGTATGATTCATGAACTGAGCTGAACTCACAACTACTAGGATGTTCTATCTAGGAATAATTACATTCCTGAGATTTCTAATAATATCACTAGACGAAAAGATGGGAAAAACAAACCATACGAATTTGACTGCTTGACTGCTAAACTGAATTGCGGCTTTACTGACTGACTCATGCTGAAAACTTAAGCTCAACTGGGAGAAAAGGATCTAAAAAATCATATCATGAAGATAAAAGACTCATAACGTACCCGGATCTATGTTAGGGGAACTTTCCTGATCATGGCGAGCCTGAAGTGCATAAAATCTATTCTGACGCTGACCACTAGTAGTACTGAAAGTGGCGCCCTGCTGACGCAAATCTTTATCCCTATGAGCCAAAACTCTACACTCCCACATCCTGTGGCCTTACTTACCATATCTAAAACAAACCTCGCTGCCTGCTCTACATGCACCTAGGTGATTCTTACCACACTCTTCACAAAGCGGATAGGTATGATCACTTCTCACACTACCCTAGATTTTGGAGCCTGCATCCCATCATAACTGTCATTCCTAAACTTTGGTACTGGTGCACTAACTGATGATTAAGCTGGGACTGAAAACTTCTGACTATGCTAAGAACGGTTACCATCCTGTGACCCTGTCTGAGAAAAACTAAAACTACCTGTTCTGGTTCTCTTATTTCTCTCTCTCTTTCCTTGGCTTTCTCTGCCTCAATCTGCTGAGCGTGCATCATCAATCTAGAAAGATCCATGTCTCTATTGAGAATGGCAGTCCTACACTCCTTAACCACCAACCCAGACACACAGGTCACAAACTTACTCATGCTTGCTCTAGGGTCAGTCATCTGATCAGGGGCATACTTAGACAACTGGTTGAACTTGAGGCAATACTCCTTCACTGTCATAGAGCCCTGCCTCAGTTTCATGAACTCTTCTATCTTAGCTTTCCTCATCTCAAGTGGAAAAAACTTATCTAAGAACGCATCCTGAAATATCTGCCAAGTCATGGGAGTTGCATCCTCCCCTCTATTCTTCTTTCACATCACTACCCAATCATAAGCAACATCATTCATCCTATAGGATGCCAACTCTACACTTTTCTCTTCATACATATGCATAATTTGGGTGATCTTCTTCACCTCATCAAGATAAAGCTGTGGATCCTCACCTGCCTTTAACCCAAAGAATTCTGGCGGGCTCATTCTCATAAAATCTTTGATTCTGGCTGCAACTAAGTCCCCATCTTGTTGAGGTAGGGCTGTAGCCTGACGGTTACCCTGAATATTTGTTGTCACAGCTTGGGCTAGCGCCTTAAAAGATGCCCAAAACTCTGCATATGACATATTCTCATTCAAAGGATTTGCGGCCCGGGGTGGTTGGTTATCATTTCTACGGGCATTAGTGTTGACACCCAATTTTGGCTCGCCCCCTTTCTTCTATTAATTTTTCAATGTTTCTTAGTCCAAAGTGATTTACTAAATTGAATTCATTTTTTATTTTTGTCTATTATATTTTGAACATTTTTATTTATTTACTTTTAAATCATGCCAAAATATTTTGACATTTACATCTACATTTTTTAATTATTATTATTATTTTCTTTTCACTACATCATTACTACATTCATATTTGTATTTTAATACGTATATTAAATTATTTACATAATTTATAGACGTATACAAAATTAATTAGGACAAAAAGAAAAATGGTTAAATTAATTTAAAAGAAAAGAATGTGTTTGAACTATTTTTAATTCAATTACAATTATGTCTATAGAGACTGATTATTTATTAATTTCAGATCAAAGAGGCCTAAATTTGATTGAAAATCCAGTCCATTCCCTACATCCAGCTCTTCAAATAATATCCATCAATAACATATTGCTACATCGACAAACAATACATATATTCATCCAATAAATACAAATCCATCTAGACCGTTGAGATTGTTTTAATTCAAGAACCACAAAATTTTTAGTTTTATAAATAAATAAGTATATATATATTATTTGTGTATACATTATTTATTATTTTTTGGATTAAGTTTAAACCGTTCGATCATTTGATCAAAAGGCTCAAATTAAGTCAAGAATTCCAAAGACCAATACATGTCTCTTCCCTTTCCCCACCAAAAGACCATCGATCTTTCCCTTTCTCTTATCCCAAATCAACAACAACAACGATCAACTTTTTCATCTTTGTTCTTCACCTCTCTTCCGCCATCACCAAATTAGAAAAAATTAGCTGCGTACGTCATCCTAGCAGCCATAGCTGCTACCTCTGAGCGAGATTCACTCCTTTCTTGCCTATCACAATCCGTGACTCCACTTTAACAACAAAATCAGACCCCAATTTGGTGAAACAACTCAAAATTTATTTCAAATCCGCATTAATGATCTGGGAGTAGAACAAATTCGAGAAAGGAGTCGTCCCTTTCAATGATTTTGAATTTCGAATTCCTCATCTCTCTACTCGTTGATTTTTGTGAATTTTGTGTTTCAAATTCGGACTTTGAAGTCCGGATTTGTCTATAAATACAGATAATTTCACCCTTTAAAGAAAGAATTTTTGGGGAGGGAGAGAATAACCAGGACATTACAAATTTCAGATCTTGTATTCTTTACTCTCTCTCCCTCTCAATTATGATACTATTTTGGTTTGAATAAGGCCAGTCTTGGCCAACTATTTATTTTGGCGTTGCTCCGGCGACGCCGTTGAAGCTATGCCACCGCCCCTATATCTCGCTTCCATTATGACGCACGAAAACTCAATTTGTGTCTACCTCTCGATTTATTATTTGATTGATCTTTCTTATCTTTGAATTTATTTATGTTTTTGTCATAAATGGATATCTGTGTTATTCATTTTAGCCATCAATCGGCCACTATATTTGTGTTACTATTTCGTTGCTTCGTCGGAAATGGGTGACTCGTGACCCCCGATAAATGGATTTTATTTTGGTTTCGTGGTTTGTTATCTACTTGTATTCCTGTTGCTTTGGTCACCTCCTCGGGATGATTTCTGTTAAGGCTCCTCCACCATTGCTACGCTCAAGGCTATACTAACTACATATTTTATACATATATGTATATACATTATATGTGTGTTCTTATTTTGAGTGTTTCTTAGATCTTCTTACTGCCCCTTTACTAATTATCTTTACATATCGTTAAGATGGCTGGTGCACCATTTGGTTTATGTTTTCATGAATTTGTTGTTGTCTTAGTTTGTTTCATTGCTGGTTTATTTTTGGTATTTTTTGGAACAATTCTGCCCTTTACTACTAGGTTACATCTTGTTAAACTAATTTGAAAACCGGATACTACATAACAACAGGTTGATGAATTTAATTTGAGGCCATGTTCTTCGAAATAAAGAATTCTCGATTTGGGCCCTTTGAAAAGAGGCGATGACGAGAAACCAATTTAAAAAAGTGAAATTAATGACGTATTGTGGTCGGGTACTAGGACGGCTGACGAGCAACCAGTATTCTTTATCATAACTCGATTCAATCACTCACCTAAATCTTGTTTCACATATCTGAGCCTCCTCAATCACATCTTTTATGTACTTTTTTATACTAGTTTAGGTGTACGCGCCTTATGCGTGTATCTCACTTTAATGAGTTCAAACATAACACTAAATATGATATCTGTTTAAATAATCAAAATAAATAATATAATTAAATTTAATATCTTTTGTAAATGTAAAGATGGAGAATTTGTTTATTAAACCTAATGTTTAATATTTATAGAAGTATTTTCTTAATAGGGTCCTATTTTAGGAGTATTTTTCTAATTGAACAGTAGAAAGGAAAATATTAATTAATTCTCCTACCATATATTTTAGGAGTCTCATATATTTTAGGAAGTCTAGTAGAAAGGAAAATACTAATTAATTCTCCTATCATATATTATAACTTCTTACCTAAATCAAATTATCCCAAAAAATCAAACCTTTTAGCTAATTGAAATAAGGTAGATTTTGTCAAGTTGGACAAAAATAAAACTCACACTAAAAAATTCTAATTATTAGGAGTTTTGCAACAAAAACTCACGAATTTTTTTTTGCAGGTTTTCTTTTATTAGATTTAGGACTTCTTTATTTTAAATACTATAAATATAATGATTTAATAATTGGAGGAAATAAGTAAAAAGATCATTTTGTCTATTGCACAAACTTTTTTTTTTTGGTTTCCCAAGGTATTCCCACAGCCGGTAGCGGTGAGACTAATCCTCCGTTCCTCTGTCAGCGCACTAAGCGGTAGAAAACTGGCCACAGAGTTTGCTCCATTCGTCAGAGGCGGGGATCGAACCCCCGACCTCTTGCTTAAGGGACATGGCGCTGAACCACCATGTCAACTTTAGTGATTTGCACAAACTTTTAATGAAGGGCAAAAAGTTCAAATCATTTTTTTAAGGGTCTTCACCCTTTTAATATATATATATATACACACACACATATACACACATGTTGAATTTTATTATGCTGACAAAAATAGTGAAGAAGTTAAGGGTTAAAAAATCAAGCATCCACCATCTAGACATGCAATCGAATCAAATTAGATGAGCATCAATCATATTCTCCCAATAGGCAAACCGATTTGTTCTCTAGTTTAACGTACATCTCAATATTTATAGAAGTATTTCCTTAATAGAGACCTATCTATTTTAGGAATATTTTTCTAATTGAACAATAGAAAGAAAAATATTAATTAATTCTCCTACCATTTATTTTAGGAGTCCCATACATTTTAGGAAAGTCTAGTAGAAAGAAAAATATTAATTAATTCTCCTATCATATACTTTAGGAGTCTCATATATTTTAGAAAGTCTAGTAGAAAGAAAAATATTAATTAATTCTTCTACCATATATTTTAGGAAGTCTAGTTAATATAATAAAAAATAATTAAATAATAAATTTTAAAAAATATTAAAATGACTAATCATTACCCATGAAGGATCAAACGAGTTGTAATTTTTTTATTATATTAATCTTGTAATGGAGTATTTTTCTAATTGAACAGTAGAAGAAAATATTAATTAATTCTCTTAGCATATATTTTAGGAGTTCCTTATATTTTAGGAAGTCTAGTAGAAAGGAAAATATTAATTAATTCTCCTACCATATATTTTAAAAGTCTCATATATTTTAGAAAGTCTAGTTAATATAATAAAAAATAATTAAATAATAAATTTAAAAAAATAGTGAAAAGACAGTTTTGTCTAAAGAAGAGTCTTTTAATGAAGGGTAAAAAGTTCAAATCATTTTTCCAAGGGTCTTCACACTTTTAATATATTATAGATTATAGATATACAAACCCATATGGATTTAAATTATTTGACTATACCATGTCATTTGATATTTTATAGACAAACTATTGCTCTTGTCTTTTCAGGTACAACTAACAATTGGAGATTGTGGAATGTTAAAATAAGTAACCACCCCCATTAAATGGGGAATTGAATGACCGAACAAACATATTTTATGTTTGTAACTTTATATAATCATTTCAAGATTATATAAATTTTATTTATCCTATCACAAACTAATGATTTTATCTTTGATTTATTATTTGAGATTCAAGTAAATTTAGATTAACTAAAATAGCACTCGTTAGATTAACTAAAATAGCACTCGTTATATTCGTAGCAAGCCTTACAATAGAAAATATGATGATAATAATAAAGTTTGAACGAATAAGTACATATTACGTCTCCACTAACGAAAGAAGGTAATATTCAATTCTATTCAGACTTTGTCAACGCGAAGTATATCGATTCAAGTTATTTTTCAAAAACAAAACGACAAGGTATATATATGTTATATACTACCACATACAGGTATATTTTACCACTGTTACTGTAATTATTATTATTATTCTTATTCTCTTACTGTCATTATTATTGTTATCATTCTTCTTCTTCTTATTATTATAATAATAATAATAATTTTGTTGGTGTTACTATCTAACACTTTATCAACTCTATTATACATTATGTATTCTTATTACTATTATAATTATCGAAACTTTACAAATCAAATGAATTTTTGCATTATGTTATATACTCTTACATATATACATATTCACATTTATTTTACAATGAATAACTTCTCGCATACTTTAAGGTATACTTTTCTACTTCATAATAACTTATTTATGTATTTAATTCGATACACCTTTAAGCATATTTTCGTATACATTATAACACTTTATACTATATATTATTATAATAAAACTACTATTCCTTCCCGTATTTTGAAAACATTCATATATGTATTTTGCAATCATCATACTACGTTCTTGTATATTGTAGTGTTACGTCTTAATACCTTAAGTATCCTTTTCAAAAAAAAAAATAATAATAATAAATAATACATATTTTCTCATCACTTTTTAGCAAAAAATGAAGCAAATATTTTCCAAATATTTTCTTAACATTAAGTTTAAGGACTATATTCGGATAGGCTTTGAGGGGTGCCTAATACTTTCCCTTCGAGTAACCAAGATCCTTACTTAGAATCCCACCAGTTTTCGTAGACTAAAAATAGAGTTTCCGTATTGCAAAAAATGGTTTTCCTAGTTTTTCCTTAAAAGTTAGGTGGCGACTCAAACAAACGAACAATTTTTCAAAAAACCAGAAAGAGTCACTATGACCATACGTTGCGGACCGTTTCGACCATTTTGAAATGGGGCGCGATAATTAGCTCTGCGAGGAGGCATATTCGGTAAACAAAAAGAAGAAACAAATTAGACTGAGGGTTTTACTGGAGCTCATGCTCACTCGCACGACATGAATACTGAAAGAAGGAAAACTATTCCTAAAACATCGCATAGCCTCCTGTACATAAATTTGGCGTGCAACACATCCATGCGCAAGACTCTACTAGATACGGCTTTTCAGACTTCCTAGGACACTGTTGAACCTTAGTCTCTGATATCAAGTTTGTAACACCCCGAATTCTGAACTCCAGAGGCTACATGGTGCTTATGACCCCGAAGGACCACAAGCTAACCCATGACTGATATCTGTAACTGAGCACTGAATAAAATACTGTAAAATGTAGAAAACTGGTGAAAAACTTGCCATAAGGTTCAATACTGAAATAAAACTGAATAAAGTATAACAATACCAAAACAAAAACAACTGTCTGAAAGTACGCTAGTTTGAAAAAGCCTCTAAACTGTCTGAATCAGGAGTTGATGGGACAATCCCCTAACTAACTCCATCTACATAAAAGTTAAATCTAATGCAATAATAAAATAAAGAACATCTTTGAATGATGAGGACTCACTGTTAAGTCTACTGCTGCTGGCTGAATCTGAACTGCTAAGGGTGCTCAGGATCCTGTGCTTCTGAACCTATGGTATAAGGCACCATAGCGCAAAAGAAAAGTATGCGTCAATACATGAGAATGTAATGGTATGATAGATGAGGTAAGGCTGAATGCAAGGGTTCATATACATGAACTGTAACTGACTACGTAACGTGAACATGACTGAGTGAGAGTGCAGGCATGAGTACATAAACTACAATTGAAATCATAGTATCACTGAATACTGAATTCTAATAACTGGATTTCTGATAACTAGGTCTACTGATACTGATATCTGATTGACTGAAGCTGAGATCAGGCCTATCTAGCGGGTGATCTCTGTATCTATAGAACTATCTAAGTTCTTTACTGAGCTGAGCGACTGTGTCTAACAGTCTTGATTTTTGTAATACTGATCTGAGTTCTATTCTGAAGACTAAGACTGAAACGGTGGGAGGTAGTCATCTAACCGACATGCCACTTTCTGAACTAGTTGGGGTTCAATCTATAACCCCAGCTAGAAGGGTGTCAGCACCATGCCACGGGTAAAGACAGCTGCTATGGAGTCAGTCCTAATCTAGCTGGTGACCCCTGAGATCAGTTCTAAACTAGCGAGTGATCTTTGAATATGTCAGTACTATCTAACGGGTGATATCTCATACCTACGCTGGCTATGTAGTTCTGGAACTTAGGGATTCATTCTAGGGGCCAGTTCTCACTAACGGGTGTGCCCCCATCCCTAGGCTTGCTCGGTGCTGAATCCTACTCCCAACTGAAAGACACTGAACTAATTTCCTAGTTCATACTAGGCCTGACTGAGCTGTTATTGATCATACTATTTAACTGAACTGAACTGAGTTACTGAGTTATCCTAAGTTCTGTAACTGACTGAGTTCTATTGATTGTGGCACGACTGAGATTGCCTTGAAACTGACATTGGCTCTAGGAACACAGCTAAATTATCGGGTATTAAATACCCCAGTACTCTATAGCACAGATAATATAAAACATGATAATTCTTGAATAACATGACAATGGTCTATCATTCACAATACACTCAATGAGGTATTTTATCTAGCACTTGAAAGTCATAAACTTGTAAATGTATAGAGAAGCATATTAATGTCTCATGATTCATTCAATAAGGTCTTTCATCAAATACGCGGCATGTATTAACTTATACATAATTGGGGATTTTTTGTCAACATACTATAATGACTCTATCTCATTCACATAGGCCTTTTATCAAATATATGGGGAGTATGCTTTGGTCATACAACAATCAATACATCTAAATCATCATGGCTACATTAACTCACTTGAAAATTTAAGGGTTTATTATGAACATTATGTAAGTCATCACATACTAGGATTAAATCTTGAAACTTGTAATCTAAGACATGAATCAACACCCAACAACAATATGAACATGAATATCAATTCACATAATTCATGAAAACTCATAAATATATAATCTTTGTATTTAGAAAAAGGATTCTTGAACTTCATGGGTGGAAGGAACCCATGAATCAACATCTAACATACCTTAATATTTGACTTTAAGAAGATTAACGGTGAAATTCTTGAGTTTCGAGTCTTGAACTAAGAACCCTAATGCTTGTTCTTGAGAGAATTTGAGAGAAAACAAGTGTACTTTGGTGAATAATGGCTGAATCTCATATTTTAGGGCTATAGAGGGATGTTAAAAAGGCTAAAATAACCCAGGGGTCGTGACTGTTTTAATGACTGAAAATTAGGTACCAACGCGCTTGTCTATGCACCGCGTCGTTGGCACCGACGCGATAGCCAATGTGCCGCATCGATATCACATTGGCTCACTGGAAATTGCCTTGAGCTGAGGAACATTTTATCTGTCGATGCAATGGACGACGCGACGTTCCAACATCGCGCCGACTCACTATTTTGGACACTAGAACTTGGTTTAAACGAGGTCCAAAAAATCCAAAACTCGTCTGGGAATCCCTATTGACATCCTTGATCATGAATTAACTAAGATATAGATATTTACAGGACTTTAAGGTCGCGAAATGAGATTGTCAACTTTTGAAGGATAAAAATAAACTAAGTCTGAAAACTTAGCTAGAATTTTCTAAGTCTGGGACCCCTTGGCAAGCATTAATGGACTGAATTAATCTTAAAAATTTGTGGGGTCTTACAATAGTATAAAATATTCTTTCTAAAAACCATATAATAATTCTATTATTGCTTAAAAAAATAAGGCCTCTCAAATTGGAGGTCAAAGGCGGGAAAGTTTTTTTATGTTGTGAGTGGCAAAAGTATTAGGTGGCTGTAATGAACCTTCAGGTTATTTTCTCAATTTTATGTTTTTTGAGCATTTCAAGCCTTTTCATTGCGACTACAAGCCATTTATGACTTATAGGAACAGTTGGTTTGATTATCGGATAGTTCATTAAGATTTTAAGCTCATTTTTCTATTTTAGAGCTTTCATTGTTAAGAAATTGGTCTCAGACCAAAATTCCAAGTAATCAACCTCAGATGAGAAATCTGAAAATGTCATCAGCTCCAAAACGTTGATTCTAGACTAGGAAGACCCTTGATTCCGGCTCCTTAACTTTCAAACTCATTTTGGACTATTGGGTGAAAATTGGTTAAAATTAAACTAGGTGTGGGATCCTTATTTAATCAAAACAATCTACGATTAAAGTTTTAATGGTTCTGTTGTGTCTGAAATATCAAATTTGATATGGTAGAATATTTCATTTGCATGCACGTGGTACCGAACGAATTTTAAACCACCAATCAATGTCCCTTTGGACTTAGAAAATTCTGGTGCAACAGTTGGTGGTGCAACAAAGCCTTAATCTTCGCATTTGCGAGGCTTGTCTATGTTTGCGATGGTCAAGGAATCTTGACCTTCGTGTTTGTGAGTTAGCCACCGCATTTACGAAGAGAAAATTGGCTTATTCTGTCCCAGCTTTACACTTTGCATTCGCGGTGGACCGATCGCGTTCATGAAGGTTTAGTCTGGGTTAACATCACATTGATTTCCCATGCCCCATGTTTTCAATGGGTAATCTCGGTATGCATCGCGAACGCGACCCTTGAGTCCCACATTTGCAATAGGCAAAAGCCTGGCAGTATAAAATCCCTCTTTCCCAATTTTTCACCATTTTCCGTTATTATTGTACCCTAAAGCTTGGATAAGAGTGGAAAATCAAAGTTGGAGTTGGGGATGAGTTGAAGGTGTTGAGGTGATCATTTTTCACTAATTTCTTTGTAAGTTTCCAGCCTAAATTCTCCATTTAATTCTTATTTTTTTCTCTTTTTCCATTATCTTTCGGAACTGATTTGAACCCTGATTTATGCACCAATTGTGCTCAACTTTTGAGAATACATTTTTTTTCTTTGAGGACCTCTTGATGGATTCAATTTTGTAATTTCATTGGCGGGCCCCATGGGCCCATTATTGACTCAATTTTAGCACAAAGTTTTATATAGCAATACGGGTATTATTGTACTTTTATTAACATGTAGATTAGTATTCTGATAGTGAGACATCATTTTGGAATCATGGATCAAGGATGAAAAAATTATGAATGATTCAAGAATACGGTCGACATCGAGGGTAGGCTTCAATATACTTTTCTCTATGAGATGGTGTTATGTATGATTGCATGTTAGGTAGGGATTATAGGTTGTGTCTATGACTAGTATATAATGACTTGACCTAATTAGAGAATTTAGGATAGAAGGGTAAGCCGATCCTTAGCGTAAAATACCTTATAAGGTTGAAGAATTCTATTATATTGGATGATGGGCTTGATTAACTATAGATTAGCATAAGAAATCCTTTAGCATATTTCTTAGTATCGGGGAGATATTTCCCAATTAAACCCTTGTAATATCTTTATGCTCTTACTTGCCTTAATCTTTGGATTTATGGTGTTATTATTATATTAAATAGTATATTATAAGCCCGAGGAAATGATTACGGTACCAGTTGAGCACCAGATTAGTATTCTATCCCTTGTAAGGATGTGATTGTGATTTACTGACACTTATAGTTGTATTATTTGGATACTGGTGATAGCATGCGTACTTTGGGCGCATTTGTATTAACTTAGTGATACGATTCCAACAAATCCTTGATTTTACTAATATTTTATAAAAATGGAATTTATTTTCATTTTTTACTTTTAAATGGATTCTTTTACAACAGGAATCGCACCACCTTATTTAATGATTTATGATCTTTTGGAACTAAATGAGTTATTTTGAAAATTAGGCCGGGGTTGATTCTGATCCATTATTAAACCACTCTTTTACCACTACTATTTACTTCGGTAGATAGAGTATACAAATATTTTTATGCAGATTTAGTCCCAACGTCGATCTCGAGCAATAGATTTATAGATTTAAACTTTTTAGTCGTGGTTTGAGTTCGTACACTTATTTTAATTACATATATATATATCCAATACTAGATGGAGGACATTGATTATGATAGTTATTGGAATCTTGGTTTGGTATCAGGCAGTGTATATAAATATCCTGAGTTCCCTGTACGCCACTTCATCCATGAGTCATAGTGCCAGGAAAGGATGGTCACCATAGGTCCCGCCTTTGCTAGCTACTGAGATAGAGGAGGTGTATACACTTGGTACATTTGACATTCGGATCGGCTATTGGTTATTATTGGTTTATGTGTATTCATTATTTATATGCATTGTCTATCACCACTATGATATTTTGATGTTTATATCTATCGATCTTATAGGGGGTTGCATAGGTATAACCTATGATTGTTGTTTGTTGAGTGCTTGCTTGCACCTGAGCTTTTGGAGGCATGGTTAGGTATTGTTTATTCGGATTAGCCGGTTACTTTATTATTGGTTTATTATTAGTTCGTGGTAGGATGGTTATGGACTGGTATCCGAGATTATCTGTAAATTCCTGATTCCTTATCTTTCTCCATTATTGGTAAGTCATATTATTTATAAGTTACCTTATGGTTAGACATTATGGTTAGGGACCTGGATTATGCTAGTATTAGCTTTCCTACTTAGTTATGAGCCTCGAGATGTTAGGTTGGTTACCTCTGGTTATTATCTTTCATTAGTCATATATATATATATATATATATATATATATTGTAAGACCCCTCAAAATTTCAATGATTTTATTCTTGACCCTCCCGCATTCCTAATGTTGATTTTTGACTTGAATTATGTTTAGGGATGTTAAAAGAGTGTTTTGGGATAGTTTTAGAAATTTTGGAAGGGTTTTGGGGCTATTTTTGAACTCCGAGGCAGTGTGTCTCCGCGATAGTAGCGTGCCACGGAGGCTAGCCTCCACGATAAGATCATGGCACGGAGGCTACCCTCCGCGATAAGGGCGTGCCATGCTCCTATTTTAATTTCAACCAATTTTGTTTTTTTCACTTCAGGTGAGGGACTTTTGTTTTTTTTACCCTAACATGACCTTTACACATGAAATAACCCCATTCCTTTTTAGTTTTAAAAGATCAAATTCCATCTTTATCTCTTAAACTCAAAACTCAAGAAAACTCACGGGTTTTACAGAGGACTCACCATCTAAGCTCTGAATTTTGAATTTACTTTAATTTTTTGTGTATTTCAGGCATGTATCTCTTTCCCTAAATTTGATTTTTTGTTGTGTCACTTATTTACTCATTATCCATGTGGTTTGAATTGATGGGTTTTGATTGGTATTACTTGAGTTACTTTTCCCGTGTTTTAAATAGATGATTCATGCTTTAATTTATAGTTTTGGGACTGAATTGGTGCATTGTCATGGGAATTAGAATGGGAAACATGAGTTTCCTCAAATTGATGACCTTTTGGCTTGGTAATGGCATTAACCCCAACCCACTTTGTAAATTTGGTAATTGAACATGGATAATTACATAATTCAACTTATTTATGAACCCATTGCATGGTATTAATGGATAAATGATTAAAATGGATTTGAAAGACCCTTGGTGGCTATGGTTTGAATTTTTAAATGGAACTTTGGAGTCTAATAGTTACACAGATTGGTTTGGCATGATTATATGAGCTTGCAAACATAATTGGTATGATGATACCAAGTGGTAGATGCCTTAATATAAGACTCCTGGGTTAATGATTTGATTTATATGCAAACTATTTTAATTTGGGCTTAAAGGAAATTGTGTAGCTCATCGTGAAGGTGTAGTTCCAGGACTAACACTCGAAACCACATTTGCTGGCGTGGGGGTCAATAGATCCGTGTGTTTGGTTCACATATTATATTTTGGCATGGCTAAGGCTTTGGTGTCTTTATCCCTTCCTTTGAATTTCTCGATTCGTGCGGCTAACACGCATTGGGGCCCTTTCAATAGGGAAAGCTGAACCCATATAGTCTGTGGGTACCATTAGGACAGAGCGAACTACACAATTTAGGTTAATGGTTTAAACTCTAATGTTCATGACCATTGTCCCTATCTTGATATCCTAAATATGTGTATATAAAAATTATGCATGTGATTTTTGACTAATTTGATATTGGCATTATTTTATCACTTATCTCTGAGTTACATGCAGTGCTTGCCTTACTGACCGTCTCTGGATGTTACATCGTTTCATGATGTAGGGTTTGAGGATTTTTCTGTTACTCTTATGCAGCATTAGATGATTCTGTATTCTTATAGATCTGTTGTAAAGTGGGGAGCCTCTACTTTTGGAAGGCTGGTCATTTCATTATTTCTAATACTTAGTACTTTTGGATTCTTTTTGTCTTAGTGGGGGCATGTCTCGACTTAGTTTGATATTCTGGTTTTAGAAGCTTTTGTGAACAAGTGTGGGTTGAATGTTTATTTTGATTCTTAGAACTCTCATTTAGTTTATCTATCCTTGTTATCATCATGTTTGGTTGGTTTTTTCTTTATTTTATTGTGTTTTGGATATTAGGCTAAGGGGGTGGTCTCCAGCTCATGGTGGGCTTGAGATACCCGTCATTACTAGGTCTTGGTTCGGTTCGTGACAAGCTTGGTATCAGAGCATGATTTAAGGTCTTTGGGTGTCCATAAAGATGTATCAAGTAGAGTCCCTTTTATAGGTGTGTAGTACACCACACTTATAAGGGGAGGCTACAAGGCATTTAGGAATGTTTTCTTTTTTTGTGTTATATTTCGGGCTATAAAGTCTAGTTGTCTTGAAACTTCTCTAACTCCTAGCTTACTCGCATTTCAGATGATGTCTCCCCGAATATCTGGCATTTGTAGAAACTCTACTGGAATCTCTGTCCAACCTGAGGAAAATATGGAGGGTACTCGCCCTATTTATGGAGTCCAGACCCATTCTAGGGTCTCTTCTCCTGATTGTACTACTCTATATGGCATTTCACCAGTCCCTACTAGTCCTCCTTAGACTTATCGGGCTAGTGATACTTATGTTAAGTCACCTCAGGGAGATATCTCTAATTCGTCAGTCTATTCATATACTTACTTAGTTAGTGGCATTGCAGTCTCATCAGTCTGATCATGTTGGTTCTGTTGCTCATTTATCTAAGGTTACTTGGGTTGGCAAGTTTATGAGGTTGAATTCCCCAAGCTCACAGGCTCTAAGGTTGAGGAGAATCCTCAGGGATTTATTGATGAGTGGAGAAAATTTTTAGGGTTATGCATGCTACTGATTTTGAGGATACAGAGTTTGCTGCATATCAACTGAAAGATATGGCTTAGCAGTGATATAAGAAGTGGGAAGCAATAAGGGGTGATGATGCTAAGAAGGCAGTGTAATATGAGTTTTGAGGTGCTTTCCTAGATCACTTATTTCCTCAGGAGTTTATGAAGGCTAACGCCGAAGAGTTTGTGAACTTAAAGCAGGGGAAGATGAGTATGAATGAATATGCTTTGAAATTTTAGAAGTTGTCCTGTTATACTCTGGAATTAGTGGCTAACATGAGATCCAAAATGAGGAAGTTTGCTTCTGGACTGTCTCGTGAATTGGTATTAGAGTATAAGGCCTCTATGTTGAACAATGATATGAGTATCTCCAGACTAGTGGTTTATATATAGTAGGTGGAGGATGAAAAAAAGAAGCAAGAAGTGATGGGAGAGAGGTAGAATAAGAAGTTTAGGTTTTTAGAGAAGGGTACAGGTCAGTAGAATAGTAGAAAAGATGAGAGACAGTGGACTAAGAAGAAGAATTGGTGAAGTTCTTATTCAACAGCTAGTGCTCCTTATCCTAAGTCTTCTAGTGATCATCATTTTCAGACTAGATGTAGTCTTAAGGTACTGGGTACTCAGTCTTAGGCTAGTGGAGTTCAGTCAGCCCCATCTTATCGTCCTTGCCAATTTTATTGGCAACTTTACTAGGGTTACTATAAGGAGGGGAGGAACTTGTGTTTCAATTATGGTCAGCCTGGTCATCTATAGAGAAATTATCCTATAGCCAAAGTTGCCACTAGAGCTAATAAGGTTTCA
The DNA here is from genome assembly GCA_030864215.1 of Capsicum pubescens. Lineage (NCBI taxonomy): Eukaryota > Viridiplantae > Streptophyta > Magnoliopsida > Solanales > Solanaceae > Capsicum > Capsicum pubescens. The sequence continues at coordinate 136,388,972 of CM061546.1, read as the reverse complement.
ATCACTATTTCCTCAGCTCCGGCATCTAAGGGAACCACTTTGGGTACGCACTGACTGAAATCATCTCTATACACTTGCTACTTGTCAGGAATCTAAGGCATCTCCTGATGTTATCACTGGTATGTTACAACTATTCTCTCATGATGTTTATTGTTTGATTGATTCGATTTTTACCCTATTTTATGTGACTCCTTATGTGGCTATATACTTTGGTTTTGGTCCTGAAAATATTTCTGACCCCTTTTCTGTTTCTACTCCAATGGGTGATTCTATAGTTTCTAGAAAAATCTATAGGGGTTATGTGGTGTCTATTTTTCATAGGAATACATTGGTGAATTTGATATAACTTCTATATGGTGGATTTTGATGTTATCTTGGGGATGGATTGACTCTATTCGTGCTATGCTTCTCTGGATTGTAGGACTCGAAAGGTTAATTTCTATTTTCCTAATGAACCAGTGATTGAGTGGGGGGGAGGGGATTCTTTTAGTACCCAAAGGGAGATTTATCTCCTATGTTAGAGCTCAAAAAATGATTTCCAAGTGGTGTATATATCATCTTTTTTGGGTTAAGGGTTCTAGTACTTAGTCCCTCTTTGCAATCTGTCCCTGTGGTTAATGAATTTCCTGAAGTTTTTCCCACTGATCTTTCTAAAATTCCTCCCAATAGGGCAATAAATTTTGGGATTAATTTTCTACCAAATTCCTGTCCTATTTCTATATCTCCTTATAGGATGGATCCAGCTGAACTAAAGGAATAGTTGAAAGATCTTCTTGATAAAGGTTTCATTCATCCTAGTTTATCCGTGGGGGTGCTCCTGTACTTTTCGTGTAAAAAAAAGATGGGTCTCTTCGGATATGTATAGACTATCGTTAATTGAACAAAGTTACAGTGAAGAATAAGTATCCTCTTTCTAGGATTGATGATTTTTCCAATCAACTTTAGAGCGCAAGGTATTTCTCTAAGATTGATCTTAATTTAGGCTATCACAGCTAAAAATTAGGGAGGTTGATATTCCCAAGGATGCTTTCCAAAATCGGTACGGACATTATGAATTCTTGGTTATATCATTTGGGTTGACTAATGCCCTGGCTGCTTTCATGGATCTTATAAATCGGCCTTTCAGGCAATTTTGGTTTTGTTTGTTATTGTCTTCATTATTGATATCCTGGTGTACTCTAAGAGTGAGAAGGATCATGTCAATCACCTCCGAATCATGTTGCAGACTTTTAAGGACCAAAAATTGGATATGCAAAATTTTCTAAGTGTGAGTTTTGGCTAGGTGTTGTGACCTTTCTTGGGCATGTTGTTTTTAGTGAGGGGATCAAGGTGGATCCATGAAAAGTTGAGGTAGTTAAGAAATATCCTAGAACCATGACTTCACCCAATATTAGGAGCTTCTTGAGCTTGGCGGGGTATTATAGGAGGTTTGTTGAGAGTTTCTCATCTATTGCTGCTTCTTTGACAAAGTTAACTCTGAAAAAAGTTATGTTTTTATGGTTCGATGCTTATGAGGGTAGTTTTGAGAAGTTGAAGGATAAGTTGACTTCTGCGCTAGTTTAGAGCCTGCCCAAGGGTACTGATGGGTTTGTTGTATATTGTAATGCATCCCGTGTGGGTCTGGGTTGTATTTTGATGCAGAATAGTAAGGTTGTAGATCATGCTTCCAGGTATCTTAATGTTGGGCCATTATCTGTATGGGGTGTATGTGGATATTTATTCAGACAATAAGATCTTGCATTATGTGTTTACTCAAAAGAATTTGAATCTCAAGCAGAGACGGTGGCTCGAATTGCTTAAGAATTACGATATGAGTTTCCACTACCACCCAAGTAAAGCTAATGTTATTGCTAATGCTCTTAGCAGCTTGTCCTTAGGGAGTCTGTCTCACATAAATAAGGAGAAGAGAGGATTAGTGGAGGATATTCACAGGTTGGACAACTTGGGAGTCCGTCTCATGAACTCCAAGGACAGGGGAGTGATTATTCAATAAGTGGTTAAATCATCTGTTGGGTAAAGGTAAAGGAGAAATATGCTTTGGATCCCATACTTATGCAAATTAAGGATGATGTGGGTCAGCAAAAGGTTATGACTTTCAAGATTGGGGTAGATGGCATCTTGAGGTATTAAGAAAGGTTGTGTGTTCCTGATGTTGATAGGTTGCGAGAAAGGATTTTGACTGAGGCTCATTAGTCCAGGTATACTGTTCACCTGAGTTTAACTAAGAAGTACCACGATGTGAAGAAAATCTAATAGTGGAACAATAAGAACAAAGATGTAGACTTTTTGGCTAAAGGTATAGTTTGTCAGCAAGTCAAGGTTAAATATTTAAGGCCTGGTGGCATGTATCAAAAATAGAGTTGCTCATGTAGAAGTGGGATATGATCATTATGGTTTCATTACAAGTCTTCTGCGATCTCACAATCAGTATGATTCTATATGGGTCATTATGGATAGAATGACTAAGTCTGCTTACTTCGTGCTTGTGAAGACTAACTACTCAGGAGAGAATTATCTAAGTTGTTCATTCAGGATATAGTTAAGTTGCATAGAGCGCCCGTGTCCATCATTTCAAACCAAGATATGCAATTTTTGCCTCATTTCTATCATTCATTTCAGAAAGGTTTGGGTACTCAGGTGAACCTCAACACCCTTTCCACCCTCAAACAGATGGACAAGTGGAGTGGACTATTCAGACCTTGATGGATTTGCTAAGGGTCTGTGTGATTTACTTTAATGGTAGTTGGGTAGATCATTTACCTCTTATTGAGTTTGCTTACAATAACAATTATCATTCTAGCATTCAGATGGCCCCTTTCGAGGATCCTTCTGATAAATATATATATAAATATATATATATATATATATATATATATATATATATATATATATATATCAATCAATCTCTAACTTGATGGGCTGGTAGCAATTTAAAGGTCATTGGTATTTTTTTTTTTTAAAACAACTTTGTGTTGTAGATTGGAGAGAGTAAAGTGATCATTTGATTTGTGAGATATACAAAAATAATAGCAGATAAAATATAGAATTATTTTGTTTTGTATTTGATTAAAAAAATTAATTTTAAAAGTATAATTCTAAAATTACTAATCCGAGAGTATAACACCAATGATACCAATGATAGAAATGTGCTTCTCCAAAGATCTTCTCTCAAAATCTTGTAAATTAAAGAAATGAAGATTAAAATTAAAAATAAGAATTTATCACAATTTGTTTAGTGTAAAACCAAGCATGTTTCACATTATATCACATATATCTTATTTTTAGTTCGATAGACCAAATATCTACTATCACGTATATCTTAATTTTAGTTCAATATACCAAAGATCTACGGAAGAATATTTATTGAATAGTTTCATCACCATTTAATCTTCACGTTATAGTTCAATATTGTAATTTTGTATAATTTGTTTATCAATCAAACGATTTCTAAAATGTATGTGTCGTTTTATCTCTGTGAAAATCCCTTCTAAAATTAAAAGACTTTGTATTTGATGAGTACAGAATCATATTTCTCATGATTGGCGAAGAATATGTGTCGATTTGCTATAATCACAGCTAAAATACTTATGTTTCATAAGTAGTGACTACGTGTGTTGATCTTCGAGAAATATTTTTAAAGAATGTTTTTGTTGGGTTTTTTTTTGCAATTTTTATAGGAGATTTTATCTGGATTTAAAAAAAAAATAATATATTTTTCAAAATGTTAATACAACTATATACAAAAATAAAAAGGGAAATGGGTCATATTTTGCCCTGTACTTCTAGAAAAGGGTCATACTTTTAGAAAAGGGTCATATTTTTTCTTCGTTATACTTTTCGATTATATTTGCCCTTACCATCTAACTTTGGGCACATATTTGCCCTCAGATTGCTAAGTTTTGTGCAGGGGCGGCTCAACATAATTGATGGCCTAAAGCGAAATTGTAAAATAAAACTTTAAATTTTTTTTTTTTTACAAATCTATATTTATAGTTTTTTTGAGGTGTAAAATTATTAATAAAACTGTTTTATAATTGATTTATCTGGAAAAATCCCTTTTCAATTAATAGTATGCTTAATTCATTTGATATCTCTTGAAATATTTTTTTTAAAGCTTAAGTAATATTTTTGAAATTTTATTTTTAAAAAACTTCTTTCAAGTAAGACAATTACATAGGATCAAGAAAAATATGCATTCATAAAATAGTAAAATCTTTTTATTTGACCGAAATACATCTTATCTTTCAACTTCTTCGATTCAACTATAATTGTTGCTTTGATTTTTTTTGCCCCATTAATCAAAATAATAAATAGAAGGTATGGTTTCCTGAGTTACCTCTATTTATTAGATGTTCTTTTTAGATTTGAGAGTATTAAAAGAATTTTTTTTAATGTTGATTATCAACTTTAATCTTGAGTTTTTAAAGTGATATTTTTATTTGAACTTAAGAGAAATTAAAATGTGATGAAGAAAATATTAAAAAATATTTGATATTTTCTAAAGAAAAAAATCTAAAAAAAACTACAAACCTATAATGCTTTAAAAAAAAAAATGAGGCCTTCAAAAATTGGAGGCCTAAAGCGCTTGCTTCGGTGGCTTCACCTTGAAGCTGACCCTGGTCTTGTGGTGTCATTTTCATTTTTCAATTATATTTGCCCTTACTAAGGGTGTACATAGGTCGGGTTGGTTCGGTTTTATTAAAAACAAACAAACAAACCAATCATGTCGATTTATTAAAACTATAAACCAAATCAAACCAACATAAAATTGGTTTTTTCGATTTAGATTTTAGTCGGTTCTTTCAGTTTTTTTATTTTTTTTTATAATCTTTAGTTTTTACAATTATATTGTGATCGAAGACTAGATCAAATATGTTTTCATTCATGTGCTAATGAAAAATCACAATTATGAAAAAATGAGGAGCGAAAAAACTCTCTTGAAACTAAAAAGTGATATGAAGAGTGAAAAGTTTAGGTTTTAAGTTTATATTGGATTTTGGATCATTTAATTAGCAATTTATGGACAAATATTACAACTTAAAGACCCAAATCTAAATATATATCTACATTTATTTTCAAATTATTGAAAATTACTAAAACTAGTTGAAAAAGTATTTAAAAAGTAGATTATAATTAATATTTTATGTATAAAAAAGTTTGAATATTATATATATATATATATATATATATACTAGTTTAGGTGTACGTGTCTTGCACGTGTACCTCACTTTATGAGTTCAAATATTATATTAAATAGGATATTTGTTTAAATAATAAAGATGAATATAATAATTAAATTTAATAGTTTTTGAGCATGTAAAGATGGAGAATTTATTTATTAAACCTAATCTTTATCAAAAATATTTTTAAAAGTCGATCGACATTCATCTACCATATGTAAATTGCAACAAAATAATACAATGATAGATACATCAAAATAATACAATTAAATCTAATCTTTACACACAAATTTTTTTCTCAAAGTCGTCCGACACTCATCCACCACCTGTAAACAATAACAAAATAATACAATAATAGAGATATCAAAATATTACAACTAAACCTAACCTTTACATAAAAAAATTCCTCAAAGCCGACCAACATTTATCTATCACCTGTAAACTGTAACAAAATAATACGATAAAAGTGATATCAAAACAATAAAATTAAACTTAAATTTTACACAAAAAAAATTCTCAAAGCCGATTGAGATTCATCTACAAACTGTAAATTATATAACAAACTAATAGAGATATTACGATAATACAAATAAACCTAACCTTTACCTAATTTTTTTTTTAAAGCCAACCCATATTCATCTAACATCTGTAAATTAAAATAAAACAATAAGATAATAAAGATATCAAAGCAATACAATTAAACTTAACCTTTACACAAGAAATTCTTCAAAACCAAGCAACATTCATCTACGACCTGTAAACTATAAAGAAAAATATAATAGTGATCACAAAGCTACAAAACAGTGAAGAAGTTGAGGGTTAAAAAATCAAGCATCCACAATCTAGACATGCAATCGAATCAAGTTAGATGAGTATCAATCATAGTCTCCCAATGAGCAAATCGGTTTGTTTACTAGTTTAACGTACATCTCAATATTTATAGAAGTATTTAGAGTCCTATTTTAGGAGTATTTTTCTAATTGAACAGAAAGAAAAATATTAATTAATTCTCCTACCATATATTTTAGGAGTCCATGTATTTTAGGAAGTCTAGTAGAAAAAAATATATTAATTAATTCTCCTACCATATATTTTAGGAGTCCCATATATTTTAGAAAGTCTAGTTAATATAATAAAAAATAATTAAATAACAAATTAAAAAAATAGTGAAAAGACAGTTTTGTTTAAAGAAAGGTCTTTTAATAAAGGGTAAAAAATTCAAATCACTTTTCTAAAGGTCTTCACACTTTTAATATATCCTAGTTTAGGTGTACGCGCTTTGCGCATGTATCCCACTTTAATGAATTCAAATGTTACACTAAATAGGATATTTGTTTAAATTGATAAAGATGAGTATAGTAATTAATTCAATATATTTTAAATATTTAAAGATGGAGAATTTATTTAATTAAACCTAATCTTTGCCCAAAAAATTCTCAAAGTTGATTGACAATAATTTACCACCTGTAAACTACAACAAAACAACAAAATAACAAAGATATGAAAACAATATAATTAAATCTAATCTTTACACAAAAATTTCCTCAAAGCCGACGGACATTCATCTATCACCTGTAAACTACAACAAAATAATATGATAATAGAGATATCAAAACAATACATCTAAACCTAACCTTTACACAAAAAAAAATTCTCAAATCAGAGATATCAAAATAATACAATTAAATCTAATCTTTACCTAAAAAAAAATATTTCAAAGCCCGCCGACATTTATCTACCACCTGTAAACTATAACAAAATAGTACAATAAAAGAGATATCAAAACAATACAATTAAATCTAATCTTTACACACAAAAATTCTTCAAAGCTGATCAACGTTCATTTACGACTTGTAAACTACCATCTACGACTTGTAAACTACCACAAAACAATACAGTAATAAAGATATTAAAACAATACAGTTAAACCTAACCTTTACCTAAAAAAATTCTACAAAGACGACTGACATTCTTCAACTACCTCTAAATTAAAATAAAATAATACAACAATAATGATATCAAAACAATGCAATTAAAACTAACCTTTACATAAAAAATTCCTCAAAGTCAACCGACATTCATCTACGATCTGTAAACTACAATAAAATAATATGATAATGATCACAAACTTCAGTCTTCGCTGAAAATAATTTTTACCTAAGAGGAAATTTTGACCCTAAAGGACGACTTGAATGAAAACAAAATAAGAAAATATAGTAGATGTAGAAAAAATTATATATACACACACGTTGAATTAAAGTTTTAAACGATTTGTACACATTTTTAGACGTTTTTTTATCCAAAAATAAAGCAACTGTCCAAAAATATGACAAATTTGTTATTTTAGTGTATATGTTGAATTCTAAATGCTCGTCTAAAACAAATTATGAGAAATCATACTACAAATCACTCTTTCCTCGAAAAATTATTATGATAACTTCGGAATAAAGTGAAGGATCAAAAACACACCTAAAGTATCTCATTGTTGTAAAATTTATTACCTAAACTGTCATCTAACATTTATTGAGGCCACCCCATTGTTTCCTCGTGATTCTATGAAAAGTCAATGTTACAAAGGAGTGCATAAAGAACCTATAGAAAATAAAATTTAAATTAATCTTTAACATAAGCCTTCCTCCAAACTAAATAAACCTTGAATAACAATAAGAAAAATAAATTAACAAATAAACTAATAATATATTAAACAAAAATAAACTGTCAAATAAACTAATAATATATGAAATTAATACAAAAAAGCTAAAAAGACATGCAAAGTAGACAGAAATCACATATCAAAGAGTGATTTGTTATTATGATAACTTGGAAATAAAGTGAAGGATCAAAAACGCACCTAAAGTATCTCATTGTTGTAAAATTTGTTACCTAAACTGTCATCTAACATTTATCGAGGCCTCCACATTGTTTCCTCGTGATTCTATGAAAAGTCAATGTTACAAAGGAGTGCATAAAGAACCTATAGAAAATAAAATTTAAATTAATCTCTAACATAAGCCTTCCTCCAAACTAAATAAACCTTGAATAACAATAAGAAAAATAAATTAACAAATAAACTAATAATATATTAAACAAAAATAAATTGTCAAATAAACTAATAATATATGAAATTAATACAAAAAGCTAAAAAGACATGCAAAGTAGACAGAAATCACATATCAAAGAGGACGAAAAATGAAAAAATAAGCCAACAATTATAAAGCAAGCTATGTACAATAAGTAATTGTAAAAAAAAAGTGAGGAGGAAGAGGAATCAAAGACGTGGTATGAAAGAAATTATTATCGCTACTTAGATGTAAAACTGATAAAACACAAGCAAGAACAATAAAAGCACCATAGAAACTAATACGAAAGTGTGACATTTTTTATACAAAACTTTTCTAAATGGGAAAGACTTTTATTTACTTTTATAAAAACCTAAATATTAGGAGTTTAGTAAAACCGTGCCTTTAATTGTTTTCCATCATTCATATTTTCCTTTTTTTAGTGTCAAAGTAAAAAATACCGTGTGTTTTATTATGAAAAAAAAAAAAAGAGTCCTAACACATATAAATAAAGTTGCTATTAAATGTTATTATTCTAATTTTCTACCAAATATAAGGTACTATAATTAGGATTCTTTTAATAATGGTGGTTTTCTGTTTTTTCCAAAAATATATATTTTTAGTATTTATGTATAATTATAATTTGAAAAAAATAGTAAAAAGACGATTTTGTCTAAAGGAGGGTGTTTTAATGAAGGGTAAAAAGTTCGAATCACTTTTCTAAGGGTCTTCACACTTTTAATATATATATATATTGGTCAACACCAAACCAAACCAAGAATGATCGTTTTTTTTTTTTCTAACGCCAAACCAATCAAACCAAATCATAAGTTGATTTTTTTTCTCGGTTTGATTTGGTTCGTCGGTTCGATTTGACTTGACGGTTTGGTCTGTATACCCTAGCCCTTGCCATCCAACTTTGGATATATATTTGCCCATAGATTGTTAAATATTGTGATGCCATTTTCATTATATTTATATCACAATTAAAAAATTATTCTTTAATTATTTTTCTACTAATCTAGTTGGTTAAATTCCGACCTACACAATTGTCCCATAGCAGCTGGTATGAAAGGATTTGCGCTCGAGCCAGTCGAGTGCAACACTTCTAAATCTGTTACTGATTTTTTTTGTGAACCTTGCGGACAAGTGACAATTGCATAGGGGAAGCCTTGAATTGAAGTCATAACACTCGATAGTCAATAAACTGTCCTGCATTTGTTCTAATGTTGTTGATATCGTCAGAGGCGGAGTCAGGATTTCTACTAAGAGGTTTCAAAATTTGAAGAAAAATTCACCGAAGGGGTTCAACATCTATAATATATACATAAAAATCATTTTAATCATGTTAATATTAATAGTATAATTTTTCGTAAAAAAAGGTTCGGACGAACCCCCTATTACTAGGTTGGCTCCGCCTCTGGATATCGTAATACAGTTTCCTAAAATACTCGAAGAACGATTATTATTTTTGTAAGATACATCCCTATCAGTTTAGTAAGATTATTAATTAGTAGTGCATGCTCTCATTAACTATAGACGGCTACTATAATGAGAAACCCTTGATTGTAACCGCAATGGACAATGCATGAAACACTTAAGAAAATCGCGTAAATGAAATTATTTAACTAGCTAATAAAATCAGATTAAAGAGCAAAAATGGGTAGAAAAATAAATAGAGAATAACTTTTTAATTGTGATATAAATATATTCACGTAGGCATCACGTAAGATAATGAAAATGGGGCCACAAGACTTAGGCTGCATTTGTTTCTTTTAAGATTCAGAGGTCTGAATCTGAATGTATATCTGAATGATTAAAATGTTGTCTCTAGATCTGAAAACTGAATGATTAAAACTGTTTGTTTTTCAACATCTGAATGTGCAAAAAAAAAATTATTTGTGTATATAATAAAATAAAAAATACAATTCAAATAAAAAAACTAATTATATATCAGAAAAGTATGTAATTTAATACAATAAAATTATTATTTGATTGAAAAAAATATTTATGTTTGTTAGTAATAGTGGGGATGGCTTATAATGGTGGTTGCAGTGACAATGATAGATATTAGTGATTAATAATGTTGGTGGTGATAGTTGTGAAGGTGGATATTGTAGTGACTGTTATGATGGTGGCAGTTGATAGTAGTGGTGGTGGTTGTGATATGACGTTGCATGATGTTAGTAGTTGGAGGTGTTAATTCTGATGGCTGAAAAATGAATGCATGATGGTTTGACAATGTGTTGGTGCTAGTTGGAGATGTTGTTAGTTGTGATAGTGGAGATGATTGTTAGTAGAGATAAATTGTAGCGATGGTAGTGGTTGAAGTGATGGTAGAGGCGGCGTTACTAGTGACAATGGTGGCGGCGTCCAAAGAATGTGGGGAAGTTGTGATGTATTAGTGGTAGTTAGCGGTGGTGCTAGTTGTGATAGATGAGTTGGTCAATAGTAGGGATTGACCGATAGTGGTTAATAATGGTGGTGCTATTGACGGCGGTGGTGGCGGTGAATATAATTAGAATAATAGAGGTAGTAGGTGTGGTAGCGATTGACAATAATGGTTGGTAGCAGTATTTGTTGCTGATGGTAATTGTGATGGTGGAGGTGGGTGGTGGTTGACAATGGTGGCGATGACAGAGGTGATTAGTGGTGGTGACGGATGATTATGAATAGAGTGGCGGTGAATATTATCCAACACCAGAATACCTTTTCAGACCTATTAAAACTTGATTGTAGATATGAATGATTAAGACCTATTCAGACCTATTAAAAGCTAAAATATTAATAAAAATAAATGCACTTAATGGTCTGAAATCTGAACCATTCAGATTCAGCCCTCCATTAAGTGCAAACAAATAAACCCTTAATAGCCAAAGGTAAATATATGCTCTAAATTAAATCATAAGCACAAATATAACCAAAAGTATAATAAAGGACAAATATGATCATTTTCTAAAAATACAAAAATAAATATGACCCTTTTTCTAAATACAAAAAATAGAATCCTAAGAAGCAGAGAAAAAGAAACAAGACAAAAAGGAGGAGAAAGAGATAAAAAACAGAGACACGTTAACGATTACCCCTTCTAGTTCATAAGCGGTGCTTTTACTTTTTTTTTTTTAATATTAATTCAAAATAATTAATCTACAAATTTAAGAAGTTATTAATTGTTTTCGATCAAATTTATCTCTATTTAGATAAGTGGGCGTTTATGTAACTACGAAACATTACTAAATAGGTACTATTAACTAAGAATAAGTTAGTAAAAGTATTTCTTATTTCTAAAGAGTGAACAAATCACTTAGAGATTTGTGTTTACCCTTAAAAAGGTACAATTAAATTTATGGACACGACTCGAGAATAGATGAAGTCACATGATCAATACTATGTGATGTAAATGATAGAACTGTATTTCAATATTAAGAACAAGAATCGCAAGAAAAAAATAATAGCAACAATACAGAACAAGATAGCAAGATAACAATATAAGATAATTCTTTCAAGTGTATTGAACATCTTCCTCAAGACCTCTATTTATAGTATTATATAGGGGGATTTCAAGAGGTGTCGTAAACATGATGATCAATGAGGAGGTAGTGAAGGTGTGGGAGTTACTACATTTAAAGGAGGAATTACACCAAGAAGTTATGGAGGAATTACACCAAGAAGATATGGACATCCACATTATTACAATTATTTACAATACTCCCTCTTGGATGTTCGTTGATACAATGTGCCTCGTTAAAACTGTACCAAATGTGCCTCGGTAAAACCATACTAAGGAAAAACCCTGTTGGAAGAAAAATCCTACTGAAGGAAAAAGAGTACACATATATTCTTATACGCATTATTTGCTGCCTCGTTAAAAACCTTGCCAGGAAAACTCATTTGGGACAAAACCTAGGCAAAGGAAAAATAAGTGCAACACATACTGTACTCCCCCTGATGCAAACATCATTTCATTTCTTGGAGACGGTGCATCCCAATCTTGAATATCATCTTCTCAAATATTAAGGTTGGTAATGTTTTAGTGAATAAGTCTACCAAATTATCAGCCGAACGAATTTGTTGAACATTTATTTCACCTTTCTTCTCAAGACCATGAATGAAAAAGAATTTTGGTGAAATGTGTTTTGTTTTGTCTCCTTTAATATGACCTCTCTTCAACTGAACTATACATATAACATTATCTACATACTCCAGCTTGCTTCAAGAATGGCAATGATTTCTGCATGATTTGAAGAAGTTGCAGCTAATGTTTGCTTCATTGAACTCCATGATATAGTTGTGCCACCATATGTAAATAAATAACCCATCTGAGATCGAGTCTTATGTGGATCAGACAAGTATCTTGCATCTGCACAACCAATCATTTCTGATTTGGATTTATTAGAATAAAATAATCCCAAGTCAATGGTTCCCCGAAGATATCTGAATATATGCTTGACACCATTCCAATGTCTTTTAGTTGGGAAAGAGATGAATCTTGTCAATAAACTTACCGCAAAATAAATATTTGGTCGAGTATTATTGGCAAGATACATTAGTGCCTTGATTGCACTAAGATATGGAGTTTCATCACCAAGAAGTTTTTCATCATTTTCTTAAGGTCGAAATAGATCTTTGTTTATACCAAGCGACCTCACAACCATTGGGGTACTCAATGGATGTGATTTATCCATGTAAAATCTCTTTAAATTTTTTTCAGTGTATGTTGATTGATAAACAAAAATTTCATTTGTCAAATGCTCAATCTGTAAGCCGAGATAAAATTTTGTCCTTTTTAGATCTTTCATTTCAAATTCTTTCTTCAAACACTCAACAACTTTTGAAAGCTCTTTAGGAGTGCAAATGACATTCAAGTCATCAACATACACAACTATTATAGAAAATTCAGATCCATACTTTCTTATAAAAATACAAAGGCAAATAGGATCATTTTTGTACCTTTCTTTTAGCAAATATTTGCTAAGACAATTTTATCATATCCGCCCTGATTGTTTCAATCTATATATTTGAAGATTTATTAAGCAAGTTTCTTGCAAACTTTTATATGCTTCAGGTACTTTGAGGGCTTCTGAAATTTTCATAAAAATATCGTTGTCCAAGGAACCATACAAATAAGCCGTGACAACATTCATTAGATGCATATCAAGAATTTCATAAACTTTCAGATTTATCATATATATGAAGGTAATTTCATCCACCACAGAAGAATATGTCTTCGCATAGTCAATGTCAGACCTTTGCAAAAAAATTTGTACTACAAGTCGTGCTTTATATCTTAGGACTTCACCTTTTTTATTTTGTTTTTGTACAAAAACTCATTTGTACCCCCACTGACTTGACACCTTCAGGTGTTCAAATATTGATCCAAAACTTTACGTTTTTCAAGTGAAGTCAATTCTGCTTGAATTGCATCCTTCTATTTTGGCCAATCATTTCTCTGTCTACATTTATTAATAAATTTTGGTTCTAAATCCTCATCATGTTGCATTATTTTAGAAGCAACATTATAAGCAAAAATATTGTCAACCACAATATTATTTTGATTTCACCTATTTCTCGTCGAGACATAACTTATTGAGATTTCTTTATTCTCATTAGTTTCAGGTATTTTAACATCTTCAGTGCTCTTATCACTTGTTAGATCTCAAGCTCTTTTTGAGCAATTGCCATTATATCATGATTATTATGGTAATTTTTTTTTGAGGATTTTTATCCTTGGAATCAATCGGTCTACCACGTTTCAAATGTGGCTTAGACTAATTTGCATTGACCACTTATCCTATCGGGACATCAACTCAAACTGGAGCATTTTCAGCTAGAATATAAGATTTAGTAACCCTTAAAAGGTTAGTAAATGCACCTGGCAGCTGATTTGCAATATTTTGCAAGTAAATCATCTTTTGAACCTCTTGCTCACATTGATTTGTTCGAGGATCTAAATGAGAAAGTGATAATACATTCCAATTTATCTTATGTTTCAGCTGCTTATGTTCTCCCCCTAATATTGGGTATACTGATTCATCAAAATGACAATCAACAAATCTTGCCATAAACAAATCTCCTGTCATAGGTTCTAAATATTTTTTAATGTAAGGAGATTCATACCCAACATATATTCCCAACCTTCTTTGGGGTCCCATCTTTATGCGTTGTGGTGGAGAAATTAGAACATATACCGCACATTCAAAAATTCTAAGATGGAAAATGTTTGGTTCTTGACCAAAAACCAACTGTAATGGGGAGAATTTATGATAACTGGTTGGCCTTATGCGCACAAGTGTTGCTGCATGCAAAATAGCATGCCCTCATATTGAAACAGGAAGTTTTGTCCTTATTAACATCGGTCTAGTTATCAATTGAAGATGTTTGATCAATGATTCTGCTTGACCATTTTTAGTGTGAACATGAGCAACCAGATGTTCAACTTTTATTCCAGTTGACATACAATAATCATTAAAGGACTGAGATGTAAACTTACCAGCATTATTAAGATGAATAGTTTTTATTGTATAATCTAGAAATTGTGCTCTTAACCTTATTATTGAGCCAATAATCTCGCAAAATCCATATTGTAAGTTGATAATAAGCACACATGTAACCATCTTTTAGATGCATCTATCAAGACCATATAATATTTGAAAGGTCCATATGGAGGGTGAATTGGTCCACATATATCACTCTATATACGTTTCAGAAATGCAGGAGATTCAATCCCAATCTTAGCTAATGATGGTTTAATAATCAACTTTCCTTGAGAACAAGCAACACAAGAGAATTTCTTTGATTGAAGAATATTTTGATTCTTCAAAGTATGCCTATGTGAATTCTCAATAATTCTGCGCATCATATTAAAATCGGATTAGCTCAATCAATCATGTCAAATGATAAAATCTTTAGAGTCTGTAAACCTTTTGTTTACTATGGCATGTGATTCAATCATACAAATATTTGTATGATACAATCTAAAAGAAAGTACAGGTAGTTTTTCATGCATAATTTTTTTGCATCTTTTATTGCAGTAATATAAAGGTATTCAACCTTTACTTTATTTGCAGTCTCAATATGATAGGCATTTTAGCAAATAACCTTGAAACTTAACAAGTTTCTTTGAGACTTACTATAATATAATGCATTATCAATGACCAATATTGTTCTCCCAAGTAGTATTAAGGTCGCTCTTCCAGAGCCCTCAATTTACTTTGTACTACCGAATATTGTATTAACATAAGCCATTTTCATAATTAAATTAGAGAAATATTTCTTTTCTCTTAATATAGTGTGAGTTGTAGCACTATCAAGAAGGCACATATCTCCATTATTCATCTTTGATCCAATTGAAGATTGAGAATTTTATTATCTTCATAAAACAAGAATACATGATAAGAAATGTGAAATTGCACAATCTTACAATGAAACTTAAATACTTTTTTTTCTTGAAAAATAAAAAAGAATATGATGGAAAAACATTATAACTAACATAATAAAACAACATTACTTATTTCTCCAATAAATTAATCAAGATTTAGTTTTGATCTCCAAAGAAGTCTTCAACTTCCAAATGAGTGATATCATCAAGGCCATCAAAATCATCATCTTTCAAAACCAAGTTTGCCTCAATATTGTCATCATATTTTTGTGAAGGTCTTGCCTCATCATCATTTTTAAAAATCAAGTGTGACTCCATTCGAGCATTGGAAGAGGTCCCACCTTCATTTCTCTTTCTTTTGAAAGATTCTTGCTAAAGCTTATCAAAATGCTTAGGCGCCCGACATTCATTCTTTTAGTGGCCTTTCATGCCATAACGATGACAATTACCTCTTGAAGGATTGTTTTGAGGACTCATTTGGTTCTTCTTTTTTTGGTTAACACCACCACGATGATTATTATATCGTGTCCTACCATTTCCATGTCCACGCATATTATTATGACCACAATCTTGCCATCTTTCAGGCTGGCCATGTGCTTGTACCGCATTTGCTTCTGATAGTGGAGCAGCTCCAGTGGGACTAGCTTCATGATTTTTCATCAAAAGGGTATTGTGCTGCTCAGCCACCAGAAGCCATGAGATTAATTCAGAATACTTCTGAAAGCCCTTTTCACGGTATTGCTGCTGCAATATCACATTTGAGGCATGAAAAATAGTAAGTATTTTTTCCATCATGTCCTCATCATTTATAGTTTTCCCACATAATTTTAATTAGGAAACAATCCTGAATACAACAGAATTATACACAACAATAGTTTTAAATTCTTGACATGTAAGTGCATCCACTCATAACGAGCTTTAGGCAGTACCATGGCCTTTAGGTGGTCATGCCTTCCTTTCAAGTCAGTCCACAATTCAAGTGGATCTTTCACTGTAAGGTATTCAACCTTCAGTCCTTCATCCAGATGATGATGAAGGAAAATCATATCCTTAGCCTTGTTTTGACTCGACGCTGCATTATCCGGGATAATAGTAGCACTAAGACCCTTAACAGCTAGGTGAATCTCAGCATCGAGAACTTATGGCAAGTAATTTTTCGGAGATGTCAAGTGCCACAAACTCAAGCTTCGACAAATTTAAAATGATGAAAACTATCATAAAAATAATGAAGTTAGACAATAATATGAAACAAAAAAAATTACACCAAAATATATTATTATTTTATTTTATTTTATTTTATTTGTCATGTGTAACTTTAACGTTAAAATCAAAACTTTGATAAAAGAAAATAACAAACTACAATATTTAAGACAAGTAAGTTGATTATACCTGATGGATTGAAACTTGAAAAAGAGTAGAGTCATGTTGATAATGTATTTCAATATTAAGATTAAGAATCACAAGAAAAGAACAATAGTAACAATAAAGAATAAGATAGCAAGATAACAATATAAGATAATGCTTTCAAGTGTATTGAACATCCTTCTCAAGACCTCTATTTATGGGATTACATGGGGGGGGGGGGGTTTCAATAGATGTCGTAAAAATGATGATCAATGAGGAGGCAGTGGAGGTGTGGGAGTTAATACATTTAAAGGAGGAATTACACCAAGAAGTAATGGAGGAATTACACCAAGAAGTTATAGAGGAATTACATCAAGAAGTTATGGACATCCACATTATTACAATTATTTACAATAAGAACTTGCTTTTATTAATGTAATAAAATATGTACAACGAATGCCAAATAAAGTGAAATTAAATAGAAAAGCTACAATATATTAGAAAATACTTACGAAAAGCATTCCAATCGGACGGTGATTGGACATCATGAACTTACATGGTGTAATGTCTATTTTTGAGAAACTCCCTAATGGAAAAATTTGTTGTGAGAAAGATGATTTTGGCACAACGCCATCCTTTTGATTTATTTTGTGAAAGCTTATACATAATTTATCTTATGATTCAATTATACAGTCTGTCTTATGATTTAGATATACAATCTATTATATGATTTAGTTACACAACACACTGACATGATTTAGTTATTCAGTAAATCTTAGGATTCAATCTACAGAGCTCATGATCTAGTTATGCGGTTTTCCTAACTTAACTACACGTTGTATCTTTATTTAGTCATGTCTTATGTGACGTTTCATTCAACTATAGTTCATACTGTAAGCATAAAACGGATTATATAAACTTAAACAATCTTATACATAAACAATCCTATCCATAATCCTTTGTATTATTAAGGAACGTTGAACTTAATGATTTTCACATACACATAATAACAGTAATTCAATAAAGAATTACTTACCTGAATTCTCCATGGTTTTAGCGGAAGCAAAAGCGTAATAGCAGAAGCACTGAATTGTTTCTCTCTCTTTACCTTACTTTCAGAATAATTGTGATGGAGGTTATTCTTCTTTTGGCAGAGAGAGGACCCCTTTTATAATGGGAATGGTCAGTTATGTTTTCACGTTCCATCAACGTGATTGGTGGATACAATCATTATCCTATTAGGAGTCAGTAATTATTCTACTAGGTAACTTTCCATATAGATTAAGGATTTAACTTATTCAATTATTATTAAACCAATAAATTAATTAATTATGTGGGCCATAGAAATTTACATTCTCCCACTTGGCACAAACAATGTTAATTTAATGGTTTAATAGGTACGTCAATCATGTGCACTATTAACGTTAAATCCAACATCATTTGTCATCGTTAAATAAATCAACTAAAATGAGTCATGGCGGTTGTACGTCCCTTTACTTGACATAGTTCCTTCCATGTACTACAATATTAGTCTATTACCTAACAGGTAACAACAGAAACATATATTATTCACAATTTGAACTCTGCAGCAAGAGGATATATGTTAAATGTATTATCTTTTTACATAATAAATTATTAGATTAATGACAAAGACTTTTGGGCATTTAAATTGAAAAAAAATCTCGAGAAAAAACATAAAATGAATGGAGGCCATAGAAAGGTGTCACATCACCTTCTCTATATTTTCCTATATATATATATACACACTAGTTAATTTATCCGCAATTTACGCAGTCATAATAATATAAATAATTTATTAAATAATATATAGATAGATCATTATATGAAAAGAATATAAAATTAAAAAATACAAAGAAAAAAATAATTACACCGACTCAACCGTTCTCAAAATACATAGACATACAATTTAATTTCATAGAGTAGATATGTTAACAACATGTAATCATCAACTTTAGAAGTTGAAGAGAATAATATTTATTTTTATAATTTATAATGATTTTAAAATAAGTCAGATAAATACACTATTTTTCAAAGTTAAAAAGAAAGAAAAAGAAGAAATAAATAAAACATAAAGGGTTTTTTTCGTGTAAATCAGATAAATACACTATTTTTTAAAGTTAAAAAGAAAGGAAAAGAAGAAATAAATAAAACATAAAGGGTTCATTTTTGTGTATATGCAATTTTTCAGAAGTACCTCAATTTGTATATACAACAACAACAACAATAACAACAACAACATATCCAGTTTATTCCCACATAGTGGGGGTCTGGGGAGGGTAGAGTGTATGCAGACCATACCACTACCTCAGGTGAAGTAGAGAGGCTGTTTCTGAAATGTGTATATAAAATTTTTAAACTTAATTTCCTCGTTTTCCACCCTCACCTCCATGTTTCTTTATATTTTTCAAATTTTATGTCATGCATGTTTATTGATAGTTCAAAAGACTTAAACATAACTAAGACCAAATAACGAATATATTTTAATTATTATAATTTATTTAGCTAACGGTAATTGTTGGTTGTTTTGTATTGCTTTACATGTGATTAATAAAATTTAGTTACCTAAAAAAGAAATTAATTATAAATTAAGAAACTTAATTAATATTGAGCAAATTTCAATACAAAGTAATTCATTTGAACAAAAAAAATTATAGACTTAAAATTTGAACTTTAGAGGCATCATATATAGATATAGAAATAAGACAATACACCTATCGTTATATTTTTAATCATTAGTTAAAAAATAGAAAGAAGACGACATCAATGCATAATTGTCCACGTTCTTGTCGATATCACTTCCACAAGCCTTTCACCATTTAAGAGCATTTTTTTTTTCAAGTGAAATAAATACATAAACATCATAGTGGAAATGAAGAATAGTTTGGGTAAAATCGCGTGAAGCAACAAATATGATCTTTTATAAAAAGAAACGAAATAAAGACATAATTGTCCAAACTTTTAACGATATCTACTTCTACAAGCTATCACCATTCAAGAGCCTTCTTCTTCCTTTTCAAGTCAAACAAAAATATGAATATAATAGTGAAAATGAAGGTTAACCTTAGAGTTGAAAAATATAAAAAATGACAAAATTAATCAATGCATAATTATCCGTACTCTTGTCGATATCCACTTCCACAAGCCTATCACCATTTAAGAGCATTGTAAATAAAAATATAAACATTATAGTGAAAATGTTGGATAACCTTAGTTAGAATTGCATGAAATAAAACATATGAACTTCTATATAAATAAAAACGAAATGTATACATAAATGTCTTGGTATTTACTTCCACAAGCCTATAACCATTCAAGAGCCTTCTTCTTCTTTTTCAAGCCAAACAAAAACATGAATATAATAATAAAAATGAAGGGTAGTCTTGAATAGCATCTCGTGAAACAAAAATATGATTTATATACATAAAAATGAAGGAATACCATAACATATTATTAACTTTTATATTAAATATTTAGGAATTATGAATATAATTTATATACATAAAAATGAAGGAATACCATAAGACATCTTAAATTTTAAAATAAATATTTATGAGTTATAAATATAAAAATGTGAATAGCTTGAGATTACAAATATTATTAAGAGTAAAACTTAAATAGGCCGAGTTATGGAGGCATAAATATTAAAGCAATATTGATGACAAAAAAACAAATAAAGAAGAGATGAATATAAGAAAACAAATGGTATTAGTTGATAATACTACGTGGGCTCTTCATCAGGTAAATCAAATCAAATAGATCAAATATTTTTTCTTTTATTATATAACTAATAAAGTTAAATGTAGTGACTTTTAATTTTTCTTTAAACACATGATATTTAAAATAAGGAGAAAACTCAATAAATGTTCAAAAAAATCACAAAAAAGATAAATAAGAATAGAGGATATAGAGAGGTGCCACATCACCTTGTCTATGATCCTCCTATATATATATATATATATATATATATACCAATTCTTCTTTTATTCATCAAAGCTTATCCTCCGTCAAGATTACTGCCTTAGCCCTGTCCTATCATCTGCAGGGAGGTAAGAGCGAGTAAGACTAGGTTATAGAGACAACAGAGGTTAGATAGTTCTTACCGGAGGAAGAGGGTTCAGGTCACCCGTCCCCTTGACCCAGACACGAACTAATCCTTCTCTCTCTCGAATGTATGCCCGGTTTTCATCGAATTTTTTTGATCACCTTAAAAAATAAATCAGAATTCCGTCTTGACATGATAAATAGTGATGCCCACCTGCAGAGCGTAGTCCTCCCTGCAGCCTTGAAGTAGACCATTTCTCGAGTTTGATCTTTTATATATATATCTTTAATTATTTATTTAACAAAATCGACCACTACTGGTCAATTTGATCTATTTAATTACTTGATTTTTTTAAAAAATGATCACTTGTGGTCGATGTTACTTAATTACTTTTAAAAAATATTTAATTATTTTATTCTTTTTTAAAAGAAATTAGCAACTTGTGGTCGATTTTATTTAGTTATTTAATTTTATTTTTTAATAAATCGACTACAAGTGGTCAATTTTATAAAGAAATCCTAGATTACCGATCACACGTGATCTTTTTGGTAAATTTTTCAAAGACCCACCACAAGTGATCAATTAATCTGGTAATTTTGGCTAAAATCGATTTTAAGTGATCAATTTTAGCAAAAATTTGTAAAAAAAATTTGCAACATGTATGTTGCATTTCCAAAATAAATTTGCTCTATTATACAGACCACCAATCCAGACAACAAAGTTTACATCAAAATTAAATTTTATACCACCAGCCATCATCAAAATCCAAACAATCAAACTTCAAAATCAAAACATTCAAACATCAAAGTTTACAAATAAAAAATAAACTAAAAACCACCAAACCATATAAAATTATAAGCTATAACTCATCCTCATCATTCCCATCCCCATTCCCATCCCCATCCCCATCCTCTTCCTTTTCTTCTTCCTATTCCTCTTTCTCTATAGTGTAATTGTCAAATGGACTTAGGCCTCTCGCAGTTCGAAGTACATCACCAGGATATGAAGGAAGAATTTGTGGACAAATAAAGAAAGATATTAATATTTTACTACAGTATTTTTTTTGCGCAATAATATTCTCTCCTTTCTTCCTCACTCTCTTAGCCTGTGCATCAAGTTCTTTACTGAGCTGAGAAATCATATTTTGTAAAAAAATAATGATTTTTCTATCAACTGGTAGGGTAGAGGAGGATCCACAATGCAAAGACCTAATATTTACCGTCAAGTATTTTCTTAGGTAGTCGTAGACTATATCTATCCAAAAAACTCGCACACTGTTGTCAGTGCTCTCCCTCTACATCTTTAAATATTGGGTTCTCCTAATTTTTAGGAGGCTGAATACTACGTAACTCATTAATCTTCAGCATATATTTATCCTATATTAACGTAAAGGAAAAAATTAACAATGAAAAGATACTAAACTATTCATACTTAAATGATATCAATTTTAGTAAAATTAAAAAATCAAAAGTACGAATGTAGTTCTTATATAAATAGCTTTTGCACGTGACTCGATACCACACATCTTCATTTGTTGGGTTCTTTTTTCTTCTTACGTGAATCTTCATGAATAGCTCATTCAGAGTTACCTTCCTACCTAATTTTTTTTCTGCATATAATAAAATTATTAATCTTCAAAAATAAAAATAAATAATTAAATTGGTAAAATTTACGTACCATTTTATCCTTAACAACAATCTGAATGATAGCTTCCATAGTATGTAGAGAGTCATGCTTCTTAGATGCTCTGGCTTTCCTTCCTTTTTCCTAAACTTCTGATATTCTTCGTTATTCCAATAGTGAAGAAAATCTTGCTACATATTGGCATCTTTAAATTTGTTATGAGATTATTAAAATTACATACCTGATATGTATGTCATGTTACAAATGACTCATACACTTGATTTTGGTTGAATTAAGCCTTAAATGAACTGAAGATTTACATTGCAAACACAATTAATTTTCTTAGTGAAATGACTAATTAAGTATTTAATATCCTTACTTTTAAAAGGTCTCAACTTTAGTAGTTCAGTAAGACATACATCATTGTTAATTTATGCTCTATACTAGTGAGCCCACAAAAATTGCTTCTTTTTGTCCTACTACCTGATTGGCTGAACATTGATATTGATTACAGATATGAATCATTCTTAGCATCCTGATGTTGATTCGATCTGGTTCTCAAACAAGCGACTTGATCACCAAAATAGTAACAAAATTGAAATGTTTCTCTAGCAAGATATGTTTCAACTGTAAAGTCTTCCACCCTATATTTATTTTTAGGATCTCATTTCAATTTCTCAATGGTACTACATAATTTTAAATTAGGTGTCTAATATGTAAAAATAGATATATACTTGACGAATTAAGAAATAAATTAAATGTATTGCATTTGCTTACCGCTCGTCTAGATACATCCACCTAATTTGAACTGGACTGCCTAGCCAGGATTCATAGATATGATAGATGAAAAGATGTACCATCATATCAAAGAACCCAGGTGGAAAAACCTTCTCCAACTTGTTGGTAATAACAATAATATCACCTTCTATTCGAGCCAGATTTTCTTTTTTTAATATGGTGGAACATAAATCTTTGAAGAACAAACTCATCTCTGCTATCAATTTTCATATGTTTTAGTCAAACCAATAAAAGCAATCGGAAGTAACTATTTTATGAAAACATGACAATCATGACTTTTCATTCCATGAAAAAATTCTTGTTCCATATCAACCCTCTTTCCCAAATTCGAGGCACATCCATTTGGTATCTTGTCACGTCCTAATTTCTCAGGTCATGATGACACCTACTATAATCCACCAGTAGGTAAGACAACCCATAATCTAGAACAACTAGTAACAGACTATCAAAGAAATGAAAGGAAATAACAAAATAAAATACGATAAAAGACTAATATACAATAAGCATCCCCAAAAGCCTGGTGAAATTAGTACAAGAACTTCTAACACAATAAGAGTATAAAAAGCAATACAAAGAAAGTATAAGTATAAGTTGTCTTAATACAACTTAGAGAATAGTCTAATCCATAAGATAGAGAGCAGTAACACTCTGAATGTTGGGAGATCATCCCAAATCTATGATCTATAGATGTTCTGCATGATGCACACAATAACGAGAAAACTCATACTATAATCTGTAGGCTACAGAGGTGTTAATGCAAGCATAAATAACATGTAAAGTAGGAATATAAAGTACAAGGCCATCAAAGAAACTAAATATAAATAAGCTAGTGGGGCAATAAGGATAACTATCCGATCATCATAGTAATCAAGATCTGAAGTGTTACACTGTATATCTCTAGTCAATATACGAAAGAGAAGTGATGGAAAAATATATAATTATATACAAGGTCAAGAATGCATATACGACATGACTAGACAAGGAAAACTAGTAGAAATACCCTAAGATAACCAACCTAACATCTCAAGACATTCTAACCAAGTAGAAAAACTAGTGCTAGCATAATCAGGGTCCTTAATCATAATATCTAACCATGAGATAATTATACATAATGTAATTTATCATAAAAAAGAAAAGGGATCAGAATCATACCTCCAATCTCAGTACCAATCCATACCAATCTGCCATGAACTAACCACAATAACAACAGTGAAGTAACCGGCTAGTCCGGACAAACAATATCTAATCAGGCTTTCATAAGCTAGGAAGGTTCAATCAACACTCAATAATCATAACTTATACCTATACAACCTCCCATAAAGTCGATAATCATAAGCACCAAACAATATACTAGTGATAGGCAATGATTATGAATGAATGAATGCAAGGTAAATTCATAGTACCATATCTGAACTGAGTGTCATAATCTACCAAGTGTATACACCTCCTCTAGATCAACATCTTTCAAAGGCAGGACCTATGATGATCTCTCTTCTCCGGCCCTATGGCTCATGGATGAAGGGGGTCCTAGGAGATTCAGGAATATCCGTATACAGTACCTGATCTTGATCTAGGATTTTCAATCATCATAATCATCAATATACCCTATCCAGTATCAGAGACGTATATATATAATAAGTGTAGGGACTCAACCCTTGACTAAAAGAGTGTAAGTTTGTAAATCCATTGCCCGAGATCAATTCTAGGACTAAATTAGTATAATAGAATAGAAAGAGTCGGAGTCTCTCTCTGTAAGACTCCACAAAATCTTAGTCATTTCAATCCTATATAGCATGCCAAAAGAGGTCTCAAACTTAGAAAATTTCAGCCAAGTTTCAAGACTTAGAATCATTTTAGCCTCCAAAATTGGAGGATCTTATTTTTAACCTTTTCGGCCTTAGTATGTCAATTTTTAAGTTGATTCATGATCAGGGTCACTTGTAGGTCATCTCAGGCGAGTTTTGGATTTTTTAAACTAGTGTAAGGGTGAGTTTGGATGTCCAAAATAGCAATGGGTCACGATAGGGCCGCGCCGCGAGGGCCAGTTGACCCAAGCTCAGGGTCACGCTGCGAGGGATGCTTGACTCGAGTAGGGGTCGCGTTGTAAGGGCCGCTTGACCCAAGCAAGGGTCGCGGCGCGATAGGGACCCTATCTATCATTCTTTAATCTGGGTTTGTGGGGGAAAATGGGTCATTTTCCCCTTATATTATTCAGCCTTAACACGAAATTTGATATCTTAAAGGGTAAAATTCATTCTTTATTCACAAAATCCTCTCAAGAAAAAAACCCTAGTTCATCAAGCTCAAGGTCAAGTTCCAAGAAATCCCCAACAATCTTTACGAATTCCGTCATTCAGGTATGTTAGGTGTTCATCCTTGAGTTTTCTTCCACCCTTGGAGTTCAAGAATCCTTTTTAAAACTGCAAGTTTATTGATTTCATGATTTATATGTTTGAATTGGATTGTGTTCATGTATGTATTGTTGTATGGTTTTCAAATCAAGATTCATACAAGTTTCGAGTGAATTAATTAGCAAATATGTAGAATCATGTGATCCTCATATTAAACCCTTGAATTTGCAAGTTGAATATTGTAGCCATGATGTTTATATCTTGATGATCTCTATGCGCATTAATTATGCTCCCCAAGTGTTTGATAGAAGGCCTATGTAAATTGAGTAGCGAATTCATGATATGTTATCATGTGGTCCCATTCATGTACAAGTTCATGCCTCTCAAATATTTGACAAAATCTCTAAATGAATGCATGGTGGACAAGTAACTAATGTAATGCCTTTAAGATTTTGCCATGTTTTACTATTGATGCTATCGAGTCCTGTGGGTATTCAATACCCGACAATCTAGCTGTTTACCTAGAATTAGAGTAGCTACAGAAAAGTCTCAGTAATGTCATAAACAGTAGTACTCATTCAGTTACAAAACTCAGTGAACTCAGTCTAGTTCAATCAGTCAACACAATCAGTAATAGTTCAGTCAAGCCTAGTACAGTCTGGTGATCCATTCAATGTCTATTCATTAGTGAGTAGGATTCAGCACCGAGAAAACCCAGGGATGGGGGCATTCCTGCCAGCAGAGGGTTTGAACCTTAGTAGCAGTCCCTGCGTTGTGGAACTATATAGCCAACGTAGGGTAAGTCGTCCTCCTTCCAGATTAGGGTTGACGCAACTATATATATAATTCATGAGTCTTTCTGCCAGGTTAGGGTTGACACAACTTTGTTAGTATCCCTTGGCAAGGTGCTAACACCCTTCCAACTGGTGTCACAGGTTGGACCCCAACCTATTTTATAATCAGGGTATGTCGGTTAGATGAACACTCCTACAGTTACAGTTTCATTATTCAGTACTCAATAATCAGTATTTAGTCTTAGTATTAAGTAAAAAACTCAGATAGTTCTACAGAACCATGGCTATCAGTTATCAGTTATTTAGCCATCAGAATTCAGTACTTCAGTATTAGTCTAAACTATCAGTTATCAATATTCAGTTATCATAACTTAGAACTTCAGTTTTAGTCTAATTCAGACAGACGTTATATGCACAAGTATTGCATATTCAACATGTTCAGTAGTTATAGTTTTACATATACTCTCATTCATTTACTTCGTGATGTTCATTTAGTCAGTTATCATCTCATGCATATGAACCCATGTATATTAGCCTACCTCACTTAGAATACTAGTACATTTCACGTACTGATGCATACTCTTTCTTTATACTATGATATCTCATATCATAGGTTAGGACGCTCAGGGTCCTGACCATACTTAGCAGCTCAGACTATCAGCAGCAGATACAGTGGTGAGTCTTCATATTTCGAGGATGGGGTTTATTTATCTCAATATTCTAGTTAGTTCAGTAGTCAGAGTTACTTGGGGACTTGTCCCATCAACTCCATATTCAGACAGTTAGAGGCTTTCGGACTAGCACAGACAGATATTCAATTTTTCAGATGTTATTATCAGTATATTATGTTATTATTTCAGTATTTTGAGAACCTTGTGGCATTTTCAGTTATACTTTCACATATGATTTTTGGCATTATTATTCAGTGCTCACAGCAGGTACCAGCCATGGGTTAGTTTGTGATCTTTTAGTATCGTAAGCACCGTGTGACATCCAAGGTGTAGGCTCGGGGCGTTACACTCTCAATCGAGGTAAATAGTAGTGGTAAAAGAGTGGATAAATCATAGACCAAAATCAATCTTGATCTAATGTCTAAAACATCATATTTAGTTTCAAAAGCTCATAAAGTATTAAATAAGGTGGTATGATTCCCATAATAAAGGAATTTGTTTTAAAGTAAAAAGTGAAAATAAAACCTTTTTTATAAAACAGTAGTAAAATCATGGTTTCGACTCAAATCGTACCACTAACTAAGCATGAATGCATCGGAAGTATGCATTCCATCACCAGTATCCAAACAATACAATAATAAGTGCCTAAGTGTCCATATACTAGAATCACCTAAAGTCCAATTGGTATCATAACCATGGTCTCAGGCTCAACACTATATAACTAGTATAATAATAATTCTATAATCTGGAAACCTATGATCTGAGCGATTAAGTCAAATAGTAAATCTTATACTAAAGGATACTTAGCATCAAACTATGATTAATATGCTTATTATCTAGGATGATAGGATCCTATAGCCCTAATAAGTATTTCATCTTAAGGGTTGATTCATCCTTCTATCCCCAAACTCTTACATTAGGTAAGTCATGATATTCTAGTCTTAAAAACATCCTATAATCTCTGCCTAGCATGCTATATATACATACACCATCTCATAGAAAAGAGTAGATCGAAGCCTACACTCGATGCTGAGATACAATACTTGAATTATCCACAAATTGCTCGTGTTTGCTCCAGTAACCCTAAATGCCATCATGCTATCAAAATGATACTCTACATGTCAATAGGAGTAAAATGAGATCCATATTACTATATGAAAGGTCAAGTTGAAATTTGGTCAAGAATGGACCCGCGAGGCTTGCAAATGGAATCCAAAATTTAATCTTTCGTGAGGTCCCTTGAAGGATAAGGAATGTATGCTCAAAAGTTGATCATAAAGGGAACACAAATTGAGGTCCAAATCGGCCCCTAAATTCCAAGAATTTAAGTACCTAATTCTAAGAATTTACAATGAAAAAGGATTAAACTTAACGGAAAAAATAATGGAAAATGACCAAGGAGTGTTGGTCTAACTTACCTTAGCTTCAATGGATGATCCCCCAAGTTTTCCCTAAAAAATGGGTGGAAATGAATAAGAAAATGAGGAGAAAATTGGACGAAGAAGGGGATTTAACAATCTTTACATGTCGCTAAAGCAGTCACTTGGTCGCTTAAGCAACTATCTCTTAAGCGACATAAGTATGCTAAAGCGGTCGGGTATGGGGATGTGGGCATTGTTAAGGATACACCTTGGCCACTAAAGCGACATCTTCTAATGCGTGCAGGGATCACTAAGCGATCCTTATCCAAACAGCCAAGGCCGCTAAAGCAAACCAATGTCTCTGAAGCGGTCATTTAGCTGCTTAAGTGGTTGCACCAACAACTTGAGACATCAAATTTTCTAAGTCCAAAATAAACTCCGATCGAGTGCTCGAAATTTATTCGAAACTCCGCGTGTGCAAACGAACTATGTTACTATACCAAAAGTTGACATTTTGGCCCCAGTGGAATCATTAAAACTTTCACCGAAGATCATTTTGACCAAATGTGAGGCCCACATCTATAATTTCATTTTTCATAGAATCCACCCAATATCCCAAAATGAGTCTGAAAGCCTTGGGACTTGAACCAAGGGTCCTTTTAGCCTAAAATAAATATTCTAGAGTTGATGGCGCTATCAGAATTCATATTCGAGATTGTTTACTAGGAGTTTTAGTCCAAGATCAATTTCTTAGCAACAATAGCTTCAAAATAAAGAAATGAGCCTAAAACTCAAACGATTATTCAATAACCAAACCAACAGTTCTAGTAAGCCGTAAATGACCTCTAACCACTATGAAAAAGCTCAAAATTCTAAAAATGTACAAAAATCTAGGAAATAACCTGGAGGGTCATTACACATCTTTACACTTTGGACCCAATCATATATTTTCCACTTTTGGTCCAACTTGAATGTATAACTAGTCTTGGGAATAATAAATTGCCATTGGGCCTCTTCGGTAGGTAGAATTTCTTATGCTTGCAACATTAAGATAAATCAAGTCTAGTCTTAGGATAATCCTTTGTCTTGTCAACCACATTCATAACTGTTTTGAACAAGTTATTAAAATAGTTCTTTTCAGAGTGCATGACATCAATATTATGTCTAAGTAAATTATCTGACCCATATTCTAACTCCCAGAATATGCTCTGATATGAAACACCATACCCATCAAACTTATACAATGGTTTATCGCTAACCTTTGAAAAATCTTAAACTCTCTCCCAAATATCATGACTACTTAATCTTGAAGGTGGACCATCACGTTCAGTTCTATTCTTTCTAACATGCATTCTTGAGTCTCTTAAACTCATGATCAGGTGACAAAAAACAACAGTGACAATCAAACCATGATTTTTTTCACTCATGTTTCAATGTGAACAATTTTATATTTTTCATGCAGCATGGACAAGCTAACTTTTCAGCAGCCATCCACCTAGACAACATTCTATAAGCAAGTAAATCATTAATAGTCCATATTAGATAAGCATACAAATTAAAATTCTATTTACGTGAAATGTCCCAAGTTTCAACCCCCTCATGCCGTAATAGTTATAGCTCATCAATCAAAGGTTGCAAGTAAACATCTACCCAACTTTTTGGATTATGCAGACCAGGAAAAATTCAATTAAAAAATATATATGGACTAGTCATAAACATTTTAGGAAGAAGATTATAAAGCGTAATAAATACAAAACAACATGAATATGATTCAACACTAACAAAAAAAGGTGAAAAACCATCCGCACACAAACCCAACCTAATATTCTTGATTCAGCTACAAAATATAGATAAGTTGCATCAAAATATTTCCAAGTCTCTCCATTAGATGGATGACACACGACATCAAAGGGCTTTCTATTTTTACCATGTCATCTCACATAGGAAGCTGGGCTATTTGATGCATACAACTTCTTCAACCTTGGTATAAGAGGTAAATAATACATCTCTTTTATAGCAATTTTATTTTCTCTACAACCATGCTTATGGAGAGGGTATTGACAAAACTTACAAAAATCTAGTTCAACTCCTCCTTAAAGTATAACATCCAACCATTTTCATAACAATTAATTCTAATCAAAGAGAGACCTAACTTTGACACCATTCCTCTTGCCTTATAGAAAGAATCAAAAACCTCTAAAGCGGGGTCAACTAACTCTTTAAGAAGGTCTATCATAGAGTCCAATCCTCCTTAAGTAATATTCTAATCAGATTTGATATTTAATAATCTAACATCACAGACAATTGGGAGTACGAACTCCCTTCACATAAAGAATGGCTAGTAGCACACAATTCTTCATAAAAATGGTGTGCTTCAACATTGAGAACATATTTTACATTTTTCCTGAATTCAACTCCTTGTTGCATCCAAAAAGCATCATGCACCATTTCTGTCATCCTAATTTCTTGATAGTTATTATGCCTTACAGACCTACTATTTTCACCAACAACAAAATTATTTTATCCTACTTTTCCATGACTAGTATTCAGTCTTAAATAGTCATCATAAAATCCTTTTTTATAATGATGATTCCTCACAACCCCCTTTTTAAGAGTGCTTGTACCATCATATTTAACACAATGACATCGAATAAATCATCAAGTGTCTTGGCATGTTCAATATATCAATTTAACACCTTCCGTATATTCCTCCCCCATACCCACTTTATAATCATTTATTTTGTTGATATATCTAGATATAATCAGATTCCACCAACATAAGCAATCACAATCTTAATTAGTTCAAGTAACTAGTACATATTTCAAGTGACTACACTTAATCATTTTCAAGTAACTAATTCACATTTCAAGTAACTACACTTAATCATTTTCAAGTAATTAATATTCACATTTTGAGTAAATACACTTAACCATTTTCAAGTGACTAATTCACATTTCAAGTCACTACACTTAACCATTTTCAAATAACTAATTCACATTTCAAGTTAGTAAATTTAACCATTTTCAAGTCACTAATTCACATTTCAAGTCACTACATTTAATCATTTTTCAAGTCACCAATTCACATTTCAAGTGACTACAAAGTGACTACACTTTAACCATTTTAAGTCACTAATTCACATTTCAAGTAATTGCACTTATCCATTTTCAAGTAATTAATTCACATTTCAAATAACTACACTTAACCATTTCAAGTCACTACCTTAACCATTTTTAAGTCATTAGTACACATTTAAACTAAGTATACTTAATCATTTTCAAGTTACTACTACCTTAATTATTTTCAAGAAACAACTCACATTTCAAGTCACTACACTTAGCCATTTTCAAGTAACTAGCTAATTCACATTTCAGGTTACTATCCTTAACCATTTTCAAGAAACTAAATTGCATTTCAAGTAACCACACTTAACTATTTTCTAGTCATAAGTACACATATTAAGTAACTACACTTAAACCATTTTTAAGTCACTAATTGACATTTCAAGTCACTACACTTAACCATTTTCAAGAAACTAATTCACATTTCAAGTCAGTACCCTTAACCATTTTCAAGAAATTAATTCACCTTTAAAGTCACTACCATTAATCATTTTCAAGTAACTAGCTAATTCACATTTCAAGTCACTATCCTTAACTATTTTCAAGAAGCTAATTCACATTTCACGTCACTATCCTTAACCATTTTTAAGAAACTAATTCACATTTCAAGTTACTACCCTTAACCGTTTTCAATTAACCAACTAATTCACATTTCAAGTGACCACACTTAACCATTTTCAAGTTCCTAGTTCACACTTTCAAGTCACTACCCTTAATCATTTTCAAGTCACTAATTCACATTTTAAGTAACTACACTTAACCATTTTCAAGTTATTAGTTCACTATTTCAAGTGACTACACTTAACCATTTTCAAGTTACTAGTTCACTATTTCAAGTGACTATACTTAACCTTTTTCAAGTCACTAATTCAAATTTCAAGTCACTATCTTAACCATTTTTAAGTCATTAGTACACATTTCAACTAATTACACTTAATTATTTTCAAGTCAATAATTCACATTTCAAGTGACTACACTTAACATTTTCAAGTTTCTAGTTAACACGTTCAAGTGACTATGCTTAACCATTTTCAAGTTCCTAGTTCGCACTTTTAAATCACTACACTTAACCATTTTAAAGCCATTAATTCACTATTTCAAATGACTATACTAAACCATTTTCATGCCACAATTTCAAGTCACTACTTTTAACCATTTTCAAGTCTCAAATTCACTATTTAAAGTAACTACACTTAACCATTTTCAAATTACATGTTAACAATTTCAATCACTAGTACACATTTTAAATTCAAATAATTAAACAAATTTAGTAAAGCAAATAAGTAGAGACGTCGCATGTCCCTCTCACACCATATAATCATCACAACACCTATGGCTTTCAAAGTCTTCTACAGCAAATAATCCCACTATAACACTACATTTAAAGACATCAATATAAGAAAATAAAGAGAAATCAGCTTGCCTTTAATTGGCTTAAGTTCAAGAGAAAAAGACAAGTGGTCATTGAAAAATAGCAAAGCAACCCTTTTTTCCAAATTCGGGTTTTGTCAAAAAGAAATACCAAATTACTTGCCACTTTATATCAAGCAATAACTTCAACCTCTTCAGAAAATCAAGAAAATTGAAAACAACAGATACCCAAATGTACATGAGATATCCAAACACTACATTTAACCATTTTCAAGTCACTAATTAACATTTAACCATTTTCAAGTAAAGTACATATTTCAACTAACTATACTTAACCATTTTCAAGTCAATATTTTACATTTCAAGTGACTATACTTGACCATTTTCAAGTCATTAGTACACATTTCAGGTGACTACACTTAACTATTTTCAAGTAACTAAACGTAACCATTTTCGAATAACTAATTCACATTTCAAGTCACTAAATTAACTAAACGTAACCATTTTCAAGTAACTAATTCACATTGCAAGTCACTACACTTAACCATTTTCAAGTAACTAATCAACATTTCTAACTCACTACACTTAACCATTTTCTAGTCACTAATTCTCAAGTGACTACACTTAACCATTTTTCATATCATTAATCCATATTTCAAGTAACTACACTTAACTATTTTTAACTAACTAATTCACATTACAAGTAACTACACTTAACTATTTTCAAGTAACTAATTCATATTTCAAGTAACTATACTTAACCATTTTCAAGTAACTAATTCACATTTCAAGTCACTACATTAATTCACATTTTAAGTCACTAATTCACATTTCAACTCACAAACCTTAAACATTTTCAAATCACTAATTTATATTTCAAGTAACTACAATTAACCATTTTCAAGTCACTAATTCACATTTTAAGTCACTACCCTTAACCATTTTCAAAAAACTAATTTACATTTTAAGTCACTACCCTTAACCATTTCAAGTGACCAACCAAACATGAGAAACTGAAAAAATAATTTCTAGAAAATATTTTCCTCTGTACCAACACCTCCATGTTTCTTCAAAACTTTCGATGATGAGTAAAATTGACAAATGATCATCCTGTTGAACCTGACATGTTTAGGATTGGATAATCCAATTAATCGATTAGTTATCAAACGAACCATGTAATTACATTCAAACCTCTAGCCTACAGCGATTTCACAAATACCCTATATGGTCAATTGTTAGGGTTTTTTCTTGAAAAAAATGGAAAAATAAAAAAAGCATCCACCAAACTCAATCAAACAAAATTGATATCCATTATATTGCCCATATCAAAATTTTGATCCTGAGAGAACACCACAACAAAAATATACTTAAAAATGAAAAAAGTTAAAAAAGAGCCAAATGTTTACAAGTTTCGGCAAAGGTGAACTAACATTTCTGGTAAACAGATGAATTTAGGAAAAAATTCAACAACATGATTGCATAAATTCTACAAAATGATCGCATAAAATTTCATAGAAAAACAAAAAAGAAAAATAAAATATTCCGATAAAGGAAAGAGAGTGAAAAAGTAGTGACTAAGTCAATTTTACCTTAGAAATTGAGAAACTTAGGAACGAAGACTGTTAGATTGTGTGTATATAGTCTTCAATTTTTTGTCGTTGGTGATTGTTGTGCTGGTGTTGTTGTTAGATGTGTTGTCCATCAGCTGCAGATGAGCATGAGAGAGAGAGATTTTGGGGAGAGAGAATTATTGGACAGTGATGAACGTGAGAGAGAGAGACGTTGGAGATGAAAAACTTTTGGGTTGTTAGGGTTATAAGGAACTAAAATTTACACAAATATACATGTTAAATATAGTTATTACATAATATCTCATTTAACATAAATAATTACAAATATTTCAAATTAATTATAAATTTTCATTACTTTACTCTTTCTCTCTCTAAAATCCTCATACATATCAAAATAACCTCTACTGATTGACTTATACTCCTTATTTTGTGCCAAAAATCAACCAACATTATCTGCAGTTACAAGATTTTAAATTTCAAACGTAAACTAATATAAGTACTCAACTCCACCATTTTCTTCAACTTACTTTTGAGGTTTGTGTAATTTATTAAATTTTTTCAACTTTACCAAATCTATAGTTAGCGATTTTCATTGTTGCATTAACGATCTCCATTGTTGCTTCTTCTCTAAATTACTATTGAGTTCTTTTTTAAGTTATTAAATTTTTCACCTCTACCAATTCAAAGTAAATGGGCTTCATTATTGCATGTGTCTAGTTATCGGGAGATTTGTTTAATTTCTTAATTTTTTAAACTTTATCAAATCAAAATTTCTCTCCTGTTGCTTTATTACATGTGTCTAATTCCCAAATCTAACCATTGAAATGGATTCTAGACCGAGCTTTAATTTAGGAATTAGTCAATTAGATGTTAAAAAATAAATTAATCTCGTTATATGATTTGTTCCTGATACATTGATTATGAGGATCCTAATTTCGCAGAAAATAAATCGAAATGATCTTGTTAAGATGAAGAAATTGAGGAAAGTTGTGAGTACAAGTTCAAAAAAGAATGTTTCTAAATCTGCAAGTAAGAAGAAAATTGATGATTCAGGATAACCGCGTCTTCCAACAATATAGTTATTTCAATGTTCAATATGTTTTTTTAAGCGACATTATACAATTGTATACACAACTATGTTATGTATAGGGTAAAGGTTCCTTTTTTATGTCATGGATCTGTTGTATATGGTTATCTGCAATGTATATGATTTTTATTTTATGTATAAGGTCTTGGGTGCTTGATGTTTTGTTAATTGGTTGGATAATTGGTTGAGGTTGTTGGAGTTTGATTATAGTCTTTATTTAATGTATTTAAACTAATATTATTTTATCTTGTTATATGTTTGGAATTCATCTGACATAAGGGGCAGGGCGGTTATGGATGGGCATTGGGGGTGGTCTCC
The DNA here is from genome assembly GCA_030864215.1 of Capsicum pubescens. Lineage (NCBI taxonomy): Eukaryota > Viridiplantae > Streptophyta > Magnoliopsida > Solanales > Solanaceae > Capsicum > Capsicum pubescens. The sequence continues at coordinate 136,352,880 of CM061546.1, read as the reverse complement.
GATCCTGGTTGGACTTGAGATGCCCAATACGACTAGGCCTTGGTTTGGGTCATGTCATTTCCACCATTAAATTTCACCTTCACTCCTCCATTTTCCACCAAAACAACACCCAACAATCATTAGAGGAAGAAAAAAATTCCTTGCTTTTAAGGAATTAAGCTCCATGATGGCATCAAGAATTATAGTGTTGGTTTCCAAATTACAGTGTTGATATCTGAGTTTTTCTAGAAAATTTCACCGGAAAACCCATCCCAACACAACCAGCCACCCTCCAACACCACTAAACCACCACCAAAACATCTGCAATGGCCTTCACCTCATTTTTCGGTGAGCTGCCAGCAGGACCAACTTCAAACCACCATCCACTTTACCGGCAAAAATCATTTTTTTCTGTTTTTATACACCCCATCATTAATTTTCACTGACCAACATCAAATTTTGATGTTGAATTTTTCGACAAAAAATCAATTTCCTTAACTGATAAGGAAAAAAATAAAATGAAAAAAGAAATTACAGTAAATTATGGCTTCTTACTCTCCTAATAGATAATGTATTACATATGCTATGCCATGTCAACGCCATGTCAGCAATTGTACTTAAAGATCACGCTCACCTATACCATTTAAATTGGTAGAGGACAATCATTTTCAATAGCTCAACTTATGTTGAGGTCGAATTCACGAGGCGTGAAATTAGCTTTCTAGTGCTACGGGTGTTAATAGTTACTAACAAGATAACCGTAATGTAAAAAAAGTAAAATACATGATTTAAAATGGAGAGTTGCTTTGGAACAAGGATTGATCAATGTCTATTCAAGTTAACCAACTAAAAACAACAAATGTGATTGAAAATTCAAGATGAGCAAGATCTTGGGATTATGTCTACCTAAGGGCAAGTTATTGTAAGACCCCACAAAATTCTAAGCTTAATTAAGTCCTTTAGGCTTTTCACGGGGTCCCAAACTTAGAATATTCTAGCTAAGTACTCAGACTTAGTGTCATTTTAGCCTACGAATTTTGAAAATCTTATTTCATGACATTTACGTCCATTAAATGTTGATGTTTAGGTTGATTCATGATCAGGAATGTCCGTAGGTTTTCCCGAACAAGTTTTGGATTTTTCAAAATTTGTTTGAAGATCCTTTAGAATCCCAAAATAGTGGATCAACGCGATCTTGGCGCGCCGCATCAACTATCGTATTGATTAATATTTTTCCTAGCTACCAACACCCAATTCCAGTGAATCGACGCGAACATGGTGCAACGCGTTGGATATCACATTGATATCATCGACGCGCCGCGTCGATCTGCTCGTCGGCAACCCAGTTTTCAATCATTAAAATACCGCATTCTTGGGGGTATTTAGGTCTTTTTCCCACGTTCTTCAGCCCCAAAACATGAAATTAAGCCATTTGGAGAGCAAATATACTCATTTATTCTCTAATTAGCTCAAGAACAAAACCCTAAATGCTCAAATTTCAAATCAAGAACTCATGATTCAACCATAAAATTTCAGAAATTCTTCAACAAAGGTATGTGAAGTGTTCATCCAAGGGTCTCTTCCACCCTTGGAGTCCAAGAATCAATTTTTAAACTTCAAGTATATGAATTTTATGAATACCATGATGGGTTTGATAATATTTATGTTTATAATGATTATTTGAGTTTTGAATCCATGAGTTATGCTAAGTTTCATGTGGAGTTTATTGATTTATATGTCTTACCATGTGAGATCATATTAAAGCCTTCAAATAGTGAATTTGATGATTGAATTGTGTACTCACATGTTGATTAGTGTTATGCGCATGTTCTATGCCTTCCAAGTGTTTGATCAATTGTTCATGTGAACTATTAAGAGAATGAAATCATGCAAGTGCTTGTTAAAATGCCCCAATGAGTAAATGATGATCAAGTTTATAGTTTTCATGTTTTATGTTTATGCCATGTCTCTTAATTTATGCTATCGAGTCCTGGGGGTACTTGTACCAAAAATTTAGCTGATTACCTAGAGTCATGGTCAGTCATAGAACAGTATCAGTCACGTCATGATCAGTAGTACTTTCAGTCAGTTACAAAACTCAGGAAAACTCAGTAGAGTTAGTAATATTTCAGTCTAACTCAGTATTCAGTTCAAACCTCAGTAAACTCTATTAGTTAATAGAATTCAGTAGTATTCGGTCAGTCAATAAAACTCAGTGAACTCAGTTCTGTTTAGCTAAACAGTAATCTCAGTAACCATTCAGTCCAGCCTAGTACAGACTAGAAATTAGTTCAGTGTCTATTCAGTTGGGAGTAGGATTCAGCACCGAGTTAACCCAGGAATGGGGGCATTTTTATCAGTAGAGGGTTTGACCCTTAGCAGCAATCTCTGTATTACAGAACTACGTAACCAGCGTAGGTTGAGATATCTTTCTACCGGACATTATGAGGGTTGATACTTCTCATTCGAGTTATCCTGCCAGCGAGGGTTGATGAAAGAGCTTTCTATCAGAAAGGGTTAACTCACAGTTTGTCCTTACTTGTGGCACGGTATTGACACCCTTACAACTGGGGTTACAAGTTGGACCCCAAATCAGTTAGAGAAGGGGCATGTCGATTAGATGATTACCTCCCACAATCAGTTTCAATCTCAGCCTCAAAATAGAACTTAGTCCAGTTCTATAGATTCAGGACTATCAGACATAGTCACTCAACTCAGTATGGAACTCAGTATGGTTCCAAAGTATTCAAAATTGTCAGATCCAGTTATTCAGATAATCAATAATACAGTATTTGTAAACTTAGGCATCAGTTATCAGTATTCTAATTCAGTACTCAGTATTAGCACGATCTCCGTTACAGTCTATGTATTCATGCATGTACTCTTACTCAGTCATACTCATGTTATTCAGTTATTATTGTGCATGTATATGAACCCATGTATTTTAGCCTACCTCACTGAGCATACCAGTACATTCAAAGTACTGATGCATGCTTTTCTTTGCGCTATGATGTCTTATATCATAGGTTCAGATGCACGGGCTCCAGAGCACCCTTAGAAGTTCAGATTCTCAGCTTTCAGAGTTGTGGTGAGTCATCATAGTTCGAGGAAATACTTATTATTTATAGTACTTCAGTTTTATTCAGTAGATGGAGTTAGTTGGGGGATTTTCCCATCAACTCTACAGTCCAGACAGTTAGAGGCTTTTTTAGACTAGAGTATTTTCATACAGTTAATCAGATTTTAGTTTTTTTCTTTCAGTTTTGGTATTTAATATCGTATTCAATATTATTTATAGATTGAACCTTATGGCATATTTTTGCCTAATTTTGTATATTATTCAGTATTATTGTTCAGTTATTGCAGCAGGTACTAGTCATGGGTTAGCTTATGGTCCATTGGGATTACGAGCACCATGTAGAGTTCGGGGTACAAACTCAGGGTGTTACAAATATGGTATCAGAGCCTAAGATTCAATAGAGTCCTAGGAAGTCTGGAAGACACATCTAGTAGAGTCTTGTGCATGGGTGTGTTGCGCACCACACTTATGGACAGGAAGCTATGCGATGTTTTAGGAACAGTTTCCCCTCTTTCATTATTCATATCATGCGAGTGAGCATGAGCTCCAGTTACACTCTCTTTCTAATCCTAACTTCTCTTCCATCTATAGAATATGCCTCCAAAGAAGACTCAGGGAAGAGGAATGGGAGATTAGTCAGCCCCTCAGCCCGTCCATCCAGGTCCTTTGGGAGAGAATTTCTCCCACAAGGAGTTCAGAGCAGCCTTCACCATCTTAGCTCATTCTATGGAAGCCTAGAATGAACGTCCAGCTGTGGTTTCAGCCAAACCAGTGGCCAATACTGCTGCTTCTAGGATTCAGGACTTCACCCAAAAGAACCCTCCATCATTTACAGGGTCTAAGTCAGATGAGGACCCTCAGGAATTTCTTGATAAAGTGCAGAAGGTTACCAATATCATGGGGTGACTTCTGTTGAGAGTGCTGAGTTATCCACATATCAATTACAGGATATGGCTCACTCATGGTTCAAATAGTTGAAGTTAGAGAAGGCCGCATATACAGGGTCCATAGAATGGGAGAAGTTTGTAGTTTCTTTTTTGGATAGGTTCTCTCCGTTAAAGTTGAGAAAAACGAAGGTTTTGGAGTTTATAAAAATGAAGCAGGGCAATATGATGGTGCAGGAGTATTCTCTTAAGTTTACTAAGTTACCCAGACATGCCCCGCATGTTGTAGCAGATAGCAGAGCGAAGATGTGTAAGTTCGTGTCCGGAGTGTCTAGCAGCATGGTCAAAGAGTATAGGACCGCAATGCTTATTAAGGAGATGGATATATCCAGGCTCATAGTCCATGCTTAGAAGATAGAAGAGGCCAAGAATAAAGAGAAAAAGAGGGAGAATAAGAGGGCGAGAACAAGTAGTTCTAATTTCGCTCAGCCTAAGTCATAGGGTGGGAATCGTTCTCAGTTCTGCCCAAAATCCTTAGTTCCATCTCCTTCCTCAGCCAATGCTCCAGTTCAAAAATTCAGAGATGGAAACTGAGACAAGGCATCAGGCCCTAAGTCCCAAGGCAGTGTTAGCAGTGCCCGAACTAATCCTCTTTGCCAGAAGTGCGGCAGAAACCACCAGGGTATCTGCAGAGCTGGCAACCATATGTATTTTAGACGTGGCAAGCCAGGTCACAGAGTTAGATAATGTCCTCAGGTGGGTTCGCAGAGTCAACATAATCGTCCCCCAACTCAATACGATCACCCGACTCAGTAGGGTGCCTCTTTCAGTGCCACCAGTGGGCAGCACCCAAACAGACTCTATGCTCTTCAGTCCTGACAAGATCAGTAAATTTTTCCTGATGTGGTCACTGGTACGTTACAAGTTTTCTATTTGCATGTTTACGCTTTGCTAGATCCAGGAGCTTTATTGTCTTTTGTTACTCCATATAAAGCAGTTGATTTTAGAGTCAGTCATGAAATTCTAGTAGAGCCCTTCTCAGTTTCCACCCTAGTGGGTAAATCTATCATAGCCCAGCAGGTATACAGGAACTGTCTGATTATGATATCTCAGAAAGTCACTTCAGCAAATTTAGTTGAATTAGAGATGACTGATTTGGATGTATTTCTCGACATAGATTGGCTTAATTCCTACTATGCCTCAGTCGACTGCAGAAATAGAATTGTCCAATTTTAATTTCTGAATAAACCCATCCTAGAGTGGAAGGGCAGTATTTTAGCACTTAGGGGTTAACTTATTTCTTACCTTTGGGCTAGAAAGATAATATCTAAGGGATGTGTCTACCATCTTGTTCGAGTCTAGGACTCTAGTTCAGAAACCCCTACTCTTGAATCAGTGTCAGTAACATGTGAATTCCCAGATGTGTTTCCCGAAGATCTTTACAGAGTTCCTCCCGAAAGAGAAATTAATTTTGGAATCGATCTTCTCCTAGGTACTCAGCCCATATCTATCCCACCATACAGAATGGCTCCAGTAAAAATCAGAGAATTAAAGGAACATTTACAGGATATCTTAGATAAGGGATTCATTAGAACCAGTATGTCCCCGTGGGGTGCGCCAATTTTATTCGTGCATAAGAAAGACGGTTCTCTCAGAATGTGCATAGATTACCACCAGTTAAATAATGTTCTGGTCAAGAACAAGTATCCACTCCCCAGAATCGATGATTTATTTGACCAACTTCAGGGTGCCAGTAATTTCTCTAAGATAGACCTCAGATCAGGCTATTATCAGCTCAGAGTCAGGGAAAGTGACATCCCAAAAACAAATTTTTGAACTCGGTACGGTCACTTTGCATTTTTAGTCATGTCCTTTGGTCTTACCAATGCCCCAGAAGCCTTCATGGACTTGATGAACAGTGTGTTCAAGCAGTACTTAGACATGTTCATCATAGTTTTCATAGATGACATTCTTGTTTACTCCCGTAGTGAGCACGATCATGTAGACCATCTTAGAATAGTATTGCAGACTCTTAGAACTATCAGCTATTCGCCAAATTCAGTAAGTGAAAATTTTGGCTAAGGTCAGTATAATTCCTTGGACATATAATTTTTGGTGATGGAATTAGAGTTGATACCCAAAATACCAAAGCAGTAAGAAACTGGCCCAGGCCTATCTCTTCGTCAGATATTATGAGTTTCTTGGGTTTGGCTAGCTATTACCTATGGTTTGTTGAGGGATTTTCATCTATTGCATCCCTTATTTCCAGATTGACTTAGAAAAAAGTCAAGTTTCAGTGGTCATATTCTTGTGAGAAGAGTTTTCAGGAGTTGAAGACTCGACTCACCAGAGCTCCAGTTTTGACCCTACCATATGGTTCTAATGGTTTTATTGTGTACTGTGATGCTTCCAGAGTCTGATTGGGATGTGTTTTGATGCAAAGAGGTAAGGTCATAGCCTATGCCTCCAGACAGCTTAAGCCCCATGAGAAGAACTATCCTACTCATAATCTTGAGTTAGCAACGGTAGTTTTTGCCTTAAATATTAGGAGGTATTACTTGTATGGTGTGCACGTTGATGTTTTCACTGATCATAAGAGCCTACAGTATGTGTCTCTTAGAAAGACCTCAACCTACGTCAGATAAGGTGGTTGTAATTATTGAAAGACTATGACATGAGTGTTTTGTATCATCCGGGCAAGGCCAATGTAGTGGTTGATGCTCTCAGTAGAATATCTATGGGTAGTATTGCACATGTTGAGGATAGTAAGAAGAAGTTAGGCCCGACTAGGTGTTCACTTAGTCGACTTAATAGAAGGTAGTATGTAGGTGCAGAGTATCTCAGAATCATCCCTAGTTTCTGAAGTGAAGGAAAAGCAGGATAGGGATCCCAGTCTAGTCCAGTTGAAAGAATCAGTCAGAGATCAAAAAGTAGAGGTTTTCTCCCAAGGAGGAAAAGGTGTATTACGTTATCAGGGTCGTCTGTGTCTGCCAGGTGTAGATGACTTGAGGTAGAAAATTCTTGCAGAGATGCATGGTGTGCGTTACTCTATTCATCCAGGGGCTACAAAGTTATACCGCGATTTGCGGGAGATCTATTGGTGGAGTGGGATGAAAAAAGACATAGCCGAGTTCGTGGCTAAGTGGTCAACATGTCAGTAGGTTAAGATACCTTGTGGGTCCATACAGGAGTTTAGTATTCCCACCTGGAAATGGGAAGAAGTGAACATAGACTTTGTCATGGGTTTGCCTCATATTCATCGTCAGCATGATTTAGTTTAGGTCATTGGACATACGATGACCAAATTAGCTCATTTCCTTCCAGTTCATACCTCTTATTTAGCCAAGTATTATGCCCAACTCTATATAAGGGAGTTGGTCAGATTGCATGGTGTTCCATTGTCCATTATCTCAGATACGGGTACCTAGTTCACCTCTCATTTCTAAAAGCATTCCAAAAGGGTCTTGGTACCCGAGTTCATCTCAGTACAGCCTTTCATCCTCAAACAGATGGTCAAGCAGAAAGGACTATTTAGACCTTAAAAGATATATTGCGAGCATGTGCGATAGACTTTAAAGGTAGTTGGGATGACCACTTGCCTTTGATTGAGTTCGCATATAATAATAGCTATCACTCCAGTATTCAAATAGCTTCGTTTGAGGAACTTTATGAAAGGAGGTGTAGGTCTCCCATTGGTTGGTTTGAAGTGGGTGAGGCCACAGCGGTAGGGCCTGACTTGGTGTTTGATACCTTAGAGAAGGTCTAGTTGATTAGGGAAAGGCTTAAAATAGATCAGAGCCGATAGAAATCGTACGCAGATGTGCATAGAAAGATTCTTGAGTTTGAGATTGGTGACTATGTATACTTAAAGATCTCTACTATGAAAAGAGTGAAGCATTTTGTCGAGAAAGGGAAACTCAGTCCCTAATATGTCTGTCCTTACCTAATTCTCAGCCATTTCAGAAAGGTAGCTTACGATCTTGAGTTACCTTCAGATTTATCTTCAGTTCATCCAGTGTTTCATGTCTCCTTGCTAAAGAAGTTCATAGGTGACCCATCAGTCATAGTCCCTATTGAGGGCATAGATGTTCAGAACAGCCTCTCTTACGAAGAGATCCCAATTGAAATCCTTGGCCATCAAATTCGCAGACTGAGGAACAAAGACGTTCCTCTAGTCAAAGTTCTTTGGCAGAATCAGTCTATTGAGGGAGCTACTTGGGAAGTAGAAGCACACATGCACACCAAGCATCCTCATTTATTCTTCGCTAATCCAGACTCAGTTCAAGGTAATAGTTTCCTTAAGCTTAATCAGTTTCATGTTCAGATTTCAGTAACAAACTTGGTATTAGTTACCATTGCATGTTCAGTTATACGTTCATGAGCCAGTTCAGTCATGTATCCATACATCAGATATACATGTCCAGTATGTAGATTCAGTTTATCACTAATCCCAGTCATGCATTCATGAATCATGTTCAGCTATACTCATGCATCAAATATGCATGTTAAGTATGATAATTCAGAATACCGGTAATATCAGTTATATAGTCATGTTCCAGAAATTCATGTCTAGTAAGTAAGTCAGTCTCTCAGTATTCTCAGTCTCAGCAGTCTCATTTGAGGACGAATTCCCCCAAGGGGGAGATAATGAAATACCCCACAAAATCGTAAGCTTAATTCAGTCCTTTAAACTTGTCAAGGGGTCCCGGACTTAGAATATTTTAGCTAAGTACTCAGACTTAGTGTCATTTTAGCCTACGAAGGTTGACAATCTTATTTTGCGATATTTACATCTATTAAATGTTGATGTTTAGGTTGATTCATGATCAGGAATGTCCGTAGGTGTTCCCGAACAAGTTTTGTATTTTTCGGACTTCGTTTGAAGCTCCTTTAGAATACAAAAATAGCGAATCAACGCGATCTTGGCACGCCGCATCAACTATCATGTTGATTAATATTTTTCCCAGCTACTAGCATCCAATTCCAATGAATCAATGTGAATATGGCGCAACGCGTTGGCTATCGCATCGATGTCATCGACACGCCGCGTCGACCTGCGCGTCGGTAACCCAGTTTTCAGTCATTAAAATACCGCATTCTTGGGGTATTTGGGTCTTTTTCCCACGTTCTTCAGCCTCCAAAACATGAAATTTAGCCCTTTGGAGAGCAAATATACTTATTCATTCTCCAATTAGCATAAGAACAAAATCCTAGGTGCTCAAATTTTAAATCAAGAACTCAAGATTCAACCATAAACTTTCAGAAATTCTTTAACAAAGGTATGTGAAGTGTTTATCCAAGGGTCTCTTCCACCCTTAGAGTCCAAGAATTAGATTTTAAACATCAAGTATATGAATTTCATGAATACCATGATGGGTTTGATAATATTCATGTTTATAATGATTATTTGAGTTTCAAATCCATGAGTTATGCTAAGTTTCATGTGGAGTTTATTGATTTATATGTCTTACCATGTGAGATCATGTTAGAGCCTTCAGATAGTGAATTTGATGATTGAATTGTGTGCTTATATGGTGATTAGTGTTATGCGCATGTTCTATGCCTTCCAAGTGTTTGATAAATTGTTAATGTGAACTATTAAGAGAATGAAATCATGCAAGTGATTGTTTAAATGCCCCAATGAGTAAATGATGATCAAGTTTATAGTTTTCATGTTTTATGTTTATGCCATGTCTCTTAATTTATGCTATCGAGTCTTGAGGGTACTTGTACCCGACAATTTAGCTGATTGCCTAGAGCCATGGTCATTCATAGAATAGTATCAATCACATCATAATCAGTAGTACTCTTAATCAGTTACAGAACTCAGAAAAACTCAATAGAGTCAGTAATATTTCAGTCTAACTCAATATTCAGTTCAGACCTCAGTAAACTCTATCAATTAACAAAATTCAGTAGTATTCGGTCAGTCAATGAAACTCAGTGAACTCAGTTCAGTTCAGTTAAACAGTAATCTCAGTAACCATTCAGTCCAGCCTAGTACAGACTAGAAATTAGTTCAGTGTCTATTCAGTTGGGAGTAGGATTCAGCACCGAGTTAACCCAGGGATGGGGGCATTCCTGTCAGTAGAGGGTTTGACCCTTAGCAGTAATCCTTGTGTTATAGAGCTACGTAGCCAGTGTAGGTTGAGATATCTTTCTGCCATACATTATGAGGATTGATACTTCTCATCCGAGTTATCCTGCCAGCGGGGGTTGATGAAAGAGCTTCCTGTCAGAGAAGGTTAACTTACAGCTTATCCTTACTCGCAGTAAGGTATTGATACCCTTTTAATTAGGGTTATGGTTTGGACCCCAAATCAGTTAGAGAAAGGGTATGTCGGTTAGATGATTACCTCCCACAGTCTCAATTTCAGTCCCAGACTCAGAATAGAACTCAGTCCAGTTCTACAGATTCAGGATTATCAGACATAGTCACTCAGCTCAGTATGGAACTCAGTATGGTTCCACAGTATTCAGAACTTTCAGATAGAGTCATTTAGATAATCAGTAATATAGTATTTGTAAACTTAGGTATCGGTTATCAGTATTTTAATTCAATACTCAGTATTAGCACGATCTCCATTACATTCTATGTATTTATGCATGTACTATTACTCAGTCATACTTATGTTATTCAATCATTATTGTTCATGCATATAAACCCGTGTATTTCAGCCTACCTCACTGAGCATACCAGTACATTCAAAGTACTGACGCATGCTTCTCTTTGTGCTATGATATCTTATATCATAGGTTCAGACGTATGGGCTCCAGAGCACCCTTAGTAGTTCAGATTCTCTGCTTTCAGAGTTGTGGTGAGTCCTCATAGTTCGAGGACATACTTATTATTTACAGTACTTCGGTTTTATTTTAGAAGATGGAGTCAGTTGGAGGCTTGTCCCATCAACGCAACAGTTCAGACAGTTAGAGGCCTTTTCAGATGAGTATTTTCAGACAGTTAATCAGATTTGAGTTTTTTTCTTTCAATTTTGGTATTTAATACCGCATTCAGTATTATTCAGTATTATTTACAAATTGAACCTTATGGCATGTTTCCGCCTAATTCCGTATATTATTCAGTATTATTGTTTAGTTATTACAGCAGGTACCAGTCATGGGTTAGCTTATGGTCCCTTGGGATTATGAGCACCGTGTAGCATCCAGGATACAGACTTGGGGCATTACAGTTATACATGGAGGCATTACTACAAAAATAAGTCTAATTGCGGGGGTTTATTTGCGGAGATTTCTTTAACCGTTGCAATATTATATGAAATGGGGGGGGAGGTATTTACTCGTCGCTAACAATTATATATTTACGGGGTTAAAAACCCCCGTTATCCATCAAATATGTTTGCGAGGGTTATAAACCCCCGCTATTCATCAAAAAAATAGCACGTAACTTGCCTACTTTTTACATAAAAACAATAATTAATATTTTTCCCTCACAATTCATTTCATTCCCTTCTTTACTTTCTCTTTCTACTTCTCTAACAAAAAAACTCTATTTCTTTCTCTATACTTAGAGGTACACTAAACGCGGGTTGAGGCAGCTGCATGCTGATGATTCTATACTCAATTTCTATGTTGATGATTCTATGCTGATGTTGAGGTAGAATCTATACTTAATTTCTCTCTCTATGCTGATTATTAGGAATTCTGTGTAGAATCTTCTAGTTACCCTTTTCTCCCCTATTTTATTGATTGTTTGGAATTTTGTTGCCAGAATATATGCTCTATTTCATTCTAAGTGTTGAATCTTTTTTCCCCTTTTAGTTGAAGGGGTTCTGTGTATAATCCCCTATTTCCCCTTTTTCTCCCTTAGTTCGTTGATTGTTTGGAATTTTGCTGCCAGAATATATGCCCTATTTCATTTTAAATGTAGAATGTATCTTTTTTCCATTTTTAGCTAAAGGGATTATGTGTAGAATCTCCTATTTCCCCCTTTTCCCCCTTTTCCCCCTATTTCGTTGATTGTTTGGAATTTTGCTGCCAGAATATATGCTCTATTTCATTCTAAGTATAGGCTTATTGTGTTACTTCTGTATTTTATTTCTTTTTTAAAACTACTTTGTATGTGTTGCTTGAGCCACACATCTTCCAAAAATAGCCTATCTACCTCCACGAGATAAAGGTAATGTTTGTGTACTTGTGGGAAGCATAAGGAGACATCATTGCAAATGGAGCTATTCTCGTTCCAGCATGATATTTTAGAAATATTATAGCACGGAGGTTGATCGGTTCAAGACCTGTATATCCTTTTAATGGGACCTCATTGATTGTGATTATATTTTCTATTATATACGTTCTGTTGTTAAGAGGGAGAAATTATTTCGTCCAGTTACTTTTTTAACTTAGTTATGTGTCTGTTAATAAAGTTTAAAGTGTTGATCGACTTTATTTTCTCTTTCAATTTCTTTCCCTCATTTTCCTTTTTGTCCGTGACTTGTAACTTGATTCAATTTAGTCACATCCAAAGATGTGGTTTAGTTGTCAAAGAAATAGGTGCAAACTATGGATTTTAGGGTCCAATCACACCAAAGACAAAAAAAAACTAAGTGATTTCTTCCCATATGCCTAAACCTTAAACATCGGTGTTGTGATATTGACCTTCCGTCGTCATCTGAAGAATTGCCTTTTTCTTTATAGCAGTGAAGATCTTTTGGAATATTGTATGGGTAAGAAAGAGAAGGAGAAGGTGTGATTCACCAGATATCTCTCTTCCATAGAGTCACATAGGTTCGTTGCTATTGGAGAAGCTTGAAAAGGGAAAGGAAATGACAAATTTTATCGTCTACTAGAAATATGTCTCGTTTAGAGTGGAAACTGGTTGCAGAATAAAACTTTTAAGTCGTAAGTAGCTGTACAACATTCCTGTTGCCTTGGCTCATGCCAACTTGGAATTTTGCTGCCAAAATATATCTTTCTCCCTCTTTTAGCTGAAGGGGTTCTCTTGCTTGCATACCATATCTTGATAGTTATCTCATTGATTGTTTGGTACTTTGCTGCCAGAGTAAATGTAGAATTTTTTTTTTACCTTTTAGATGAAGGGGTTTTCTTGCCTATCAATTATTGATAGGTATCTTGTTGATTATTTGGTATTCTGCTGCCAGAGAATATGTTCCATTTCATTCTTAATGAAGATTTTTTTTTCTTTTTAGCTGAAGGGGTTCTCTTGCATATCAATTAGATAGTATCTCATTGATTGTTTGGTATTCTGCTGCTAGAGAATATGTTCTGTTTCATTCTTAAAGAAGAATTCCTTTGTTGTCTTTTCAGCTGAAGGGGTTCCTTGCATATCAACTATTGATAGCTACTTCATTGATTGTTTGGAATTGTGCTACCACTGAATATGTTCTATTTCATTCTAAATGAAGAATTATTTTTTCTCCATTTTAGCTGAAGGGATTCTCTTGCATAGAAATTACAGGTAGGTATCTCGTTGATTGTTTGGTATTCTGCTACCAGAGAATATGCTTTATTTCCTTCTAAATATGGAAATTTTCATTATTTTAGCTTAAAGAGCATTGAATTTGATTGTGCACTTAGATCATTATATTTGGAATATATTTTATATATTATTACCCAGATAATATGTTTAATTTCATTCTTAATGTATTGGTATTTCTTATATGGCTTTAAAATCCTCTACCTGAAAATTTTCCCAATTGCTCTTTGATATAGGGAAAAGAAGTTCTTTTCTGCGAGTTGTGAAAAGAAGCTCAGAATTCTGATTGAATTGTAAATATTATTTATTCAGGTTCATCAATTTGAGGAAGTAATCCAATAATATCAAGTTTTTACTGAGAGTAGTTCAAGGATTGCTATAGAAGAATTTCAAAGAAACTCTGATAAGTAACTTGTTTATCCAACTATTTTATGTTCACATCGACTAGTGTAGTTAATGCTATTATATTGAATGTGTATATATGAGTTTTTGGTTATGCTGTTTTCTCATTTCTATTTTTATGTAGGCATTATAGCACTTGCTATTCACTGTGGATTAAGTTTCTTGGCAGATTTATATTTGGTATTGCTATAAATGTTAATTTTGGAGTTCCTTTATTTAGTTTTTTTTGTAGTTTTGTTACACACATGGTATGCTTGGAATTGTTTTACATATTAAAGTATGAAGCTCGTTCAACTTGGTATTCGTTTGGTGTGATGATATCTTTTTTAGAATGCTAGTCGGTATGTCCAGTCAAGATCCATATGGCTACCATTCTCCGATAATGATGGTCTATTGGAAATTGTAAACCTCTCTATCCCCATGAAGTAGGGGTAAGGTTTGTAAATACTCTACTCTCTCTAGATCACGCTTGTGGTTTATGTTGGGTAATTGTTTGGTGAGTAATTGTGTTTTTTGTCAGGTGTTCTTGTTGTTTATGTGATTTACTCGTATCCGAGGACTTGATTTAGTCTGAATTTTTTGAGGTTCCTTTTTGCTGATCCAACCACCAGTTTCTACCTCTAATTGGTTGTTCTATGACCAACTTCCTTCTTTTCTATACTTTGCTCACTTTTCTTTACTCTGACCCAATTAGTTATAACTGAAGAACAATTTTCCACTGTCTGCGTTAAAATTCAAAATTTATCATTGCACAAGATCTTGAATGAAGTCCTTTTACTTGGTTTTGCATGACTGTCCTCTTTCCTACTTGTAAACTTAACCCATGAGTTTTTGGTTATGTTGTTGAGTAGTAGCATTTGTTTTTTCATGTCTGTAAAGTTAGTTGAGTTGTGTGAAAGTTGACCTGGACATCACAATTACCTGTTAGAGTGATTTTTCATAAGATATGTTGTTATGTATGTTCTCTGTTAGAGTTCAATAATTTATTTATTTCCTATTACGTTCACTTTTCTTCTTCATGAAATCTTACAGGTGTATTTAGCATATTCATCAAATTCTTCAATGGATAGATCTTGGATTGGAATGCCAAAAAACACACCAGAGTATTTGCTTGTTTGAATTAGTTTCTACATTTTGCATTTACCAATGGATCTATAGGAGATAAAATAAAGTGTCCATGTCCTTTATGTGGTTTTAAAAAGTGGCAAACAAGAAATGTGGTATTTCACCATTTGATGGACAAGGATTTCCCTGAACATTACATCACTTGGGTTATGCATGGAGAAATAAATGTTTTGCCTAATTCCAGAAACATAGAGGTCATTCAAGATGCACCATGTTTTGAAAATCCTATTGAATTATTGATTAATGAAGCATTCGGGGGTTTAAGGCATGAGGGTGTTGATGTAGGTCCATCACAAGAAGCGGGAGAAGAAGAAACTTTGCATGATTTGTCTAATTCAAATAACAAAGATTATTTTGAATTGCTTAAAGATGGAAGTGAAGATTTGTGTGAAGGATCCAAGTACTCAAAGTTTGAATTTTTATTAAAGATTTATCACATAAAGTGCTTGTCTGGGTTAAGTGATAAGGGAATAACTATGGTGATAGATCTACTCAGGGATGTATTTAAATTTGCAAAGATCCCTATATCTTTTTATGAGGCTAAGAAAACCATCAACAAGTTGTGTCTTGATTATATCAAGATGGATGCTTGCCCAAACGATTGCATGTTGTACTGGAAAAATGATATTAATGCAGAATCATGTAAGCGTTGTCATATTTCTAGATGAAAGCCTGAGAAGGATAGCGATCTTGATCATCCTCCTAGTACAAGTAAGAAACAAAAGAAGAAGCAAAAGAAGACTGCCAAAGTTTTGCGCTACTTTCCATTAAAACCAAGACTACAAAGATTGTTTATGTGCTCTAAAATTGCAGAGCATATGAGATGGAATACAGAGGATGATAACAAAGATGGGATCTTAAGGCACCCTCGAGATGGTGAAGCAAGGAAAAGTCTTAATACAAATTATCCTGAATTTGCTTCTAATCCTCAAAATATTCGATTAGGACTAGCTAATGACGGATTCAATCCTTTTGGAATAATTACTACTAACTATAGCATTTGGCTGGTGATTTTGTTTCCATACAATCTTCCTCATTGGTTGTGTATGAAGCAATCAAATTTTATCCTCTCAATGATTATTACATGTCCACGTACAGTAGGGAATAACATAGATGTATATCTACAACCACTTATCAAGGAGTTGAATGAGTTGTGGAGTGAAGGTGTGGATACTTTTGATTCATCAAAGAATGAAATGTTCAAAATGGGAACAGCTCTTATGTGGACAGTTAGCAATTTTCCTGTACTTGATATCTTATCTGGTTGGAACACGCATACTGGTTTTGTATGTCCTTCTTGTAATTCTGATGCAGAACCTTATCGACTTCGTCATAGTAGAAAGTGGTGTTTTATTGGCCATCGTCGATTCTTGTCAAGAAATCATAAATTTAGACTGATAAGACATCATTTTGATGGAAATATGGAAGAGAGGACCCCTCCAAAGAAGTTATCTGGGTTAGAAATTTTGCAACAGGTGAAAGATATCAATGTCACATTTGGAAGACAATCAGAGTTGCAGAAAAGAAAAAGGAAAAATAATGTTGGGGAATATGCAACTGAACAATGGAAGAAGAAAATCATATTCTTTGATCTTCCATATTGGGAGTTTAACTTGTTGCCCATAATTTAGATCCGATGCATATTGAAAAAAATGTTTTTGACAATGTTATATTCACTTTGTTAAATAATAAAGAAAAGTCAAAGGATCAGGTTAAGGCCCGAAGAGATCTACAAGATATAGGCATAAGGCATGATCTTTGGGTCGATGAGAATGATGAGTGTAAACTTGTTGTATTTGCAATTCCAAAGAATAAGAAAGTGGCCTTCCTCAAGACTTTAAAGAATATCTCAGTGCCGGATGGTTATTCAAGTAATATATCTCGTTGTATTGATTTGGATCAAAAAAGATTTTTTGGATTAAAAAGCCATGATTTTCACATTCTTATGAAACAGTTGTTACCCATAGCAATTCGCAATGTGCTTCCAAGACAGGTTGTTGCAACTTTGGTTGAGTTTTCTTCCCTTTTTAGGCAACTTTGTTTGAAAAGTTTAAGTCCTGCAGACTTAGACAAGCGACAAAATCGAATTGTGGAAACTCTTTGCCATTTAGAGATTTTGTTTCCTTCATCATTTTTTACTATAATGATTCATCTAATTTTTCATATAGTTGATGAGGTAAAAAAAGGTGGCCCGGTACATTATCGCTGGATGTATTTTGTTGAAAGGTAAAATACTTCTTATTCAAAATCATTTTAGTTGATTTTACAGTAATACTTCAGTGTAAATACTTCTTCTTACTTTTTAATATTTTGGGTATAGATTGTTGGGACATTTTAAGTCCCTTGTAGGAAACAAATCACATCTAGAAGGTTCCATAGGTAAAATTTACATAGTTAAAGATGCTTTTACTCTTTATTCTCATTATTTTGAGGAAATTGAGTCAAGGTTAAATCAACCTAAACGTGTAAATGATGAACCAAGACAAAATGAGGCTTATGAAAAGTCAAGAATGTTCCCTCATCAAGGTAATCATGTTGAAGGCTTCATAACAGAACCACTAACTCATTTGGAGAAAACACAAGCTCATCGATATGTGTTACTTAATTGTGCGGCCGTGAAGCCATTTATTGAGTAAGAAATTTACATTGATTTGATTTATAAGATATGGTTTGAGTAATTTGATTAAAATTTCTAATTATGGTGCCTTTATCGTGAATTTAGAGATTACATCAAAAGAAGTACAAGAGGCCGTAGACTTTTCACAACAGAGGTAGAGAGAAGATTTAGTAAAGAGTTCCCTGATTGGTTTCCTAAGAGTGAGTGAATGACATTAAAATATTTATTTTTGTATAACTTTTTTAAATCAATTTAAAATTTCTAATATAAATGTTTTATATATTTAGATTATGAATCCGGATATAGCAAACACTATCTCTGATGAGATGAAGTTCTTAGCACAAGGTCCAGCCCGAGATGCAAGAAGATTCAACGCTTATAACATTAGCGAATTCAAATTTTGAACTTTATCTAGAGAACAAGAATTAAAAACTCAAAATAATGGAGTTTTTCTTGTCTCTAAAACTTCTTATATTGCATCTAGTGCAGACAGACATGCAACACAAGCAAACCTACCATATTATGAAAAGTTGGAAGACATTGTTAACCTTAATTGTTATGGAAAATTTAAGGTTGTTTTTTTCAAATGTCAGTGGGCTAACACTATTCGGAACAGAGGGTTCAAAATAGATGCTTGGAAGTTTAATTATGTCAACTTTTCCAAATTGATTCATATCGGTGATCGTATGGATGATGATTCGTATATTGAAGCATCACAAGCTAATACGGTCTACTATGTTGATGATAAAAATGATAAAGAATGGAGCGTGTCTGTACATCTAAAATTAAGAGATTTATTTGACATGGGAGAGATTGATGAAGAGGAAATATACAAGAATGAGCCATACCAACAACAAGAATTTGGACAATTTTTTGATGTTGATTACGAGAATGTCCAAATTGCAATAGAGGAGAAATATGACTGAATAGATATTTCATTAATTTTTAGTTTCCTATGAAACTTTCTTTTTCTCGCTTGATTAGTGTTTTTTTTTCAAAACTTACTATCTTTTGGCTAAGAAAGTTATAACTATATTGAGTTTTGTTCTATCCCAGTCATTAATGAATTGGTTTATTTGTTTTTTATAGTTATTGCTTGTAGCTAGCGTTGTAATGAATTGACTTGTAACTATATCGAGTTCTTTTTCATGTTCAAACAGCCTTGAAAGATGAGTGGGTTATAATGCTTTTTTGGATCTTTAGATTAGTTAGATGTGTTAACTGGAAATAATCTCAATATATTTCCCATTATCTTGTCGTTGCAAACAAATTTTTCTGGTAGAAGTATGTTTTCTATTTTTTTTTTCTTTTTCCGGTCTCTTGTTCATAAATCATTCTTTGTTATTCAGGACGTGAAGCAAGCTAAGTGGCACCAATATTGGATGTATTGCCTAATCTAGAACAATAATCCATGAATCCTCCCACTACATATCATGACCTATTTCGAGGATCCTCCAGAATTAGCCTCTCTACCTTCATAAGGTAAAGGTAAGGTCTTCATACATACCACCCTCCCTAGACCCCACTTGTGGGATTACACTAGGTATGTTGCTGTTGTTGGATTTGAGAGTTTACGCCTTTACTATCTAAATCTTGCATTGTCAAGATTATTGAGACATGGAATATTGAAAAAAAAATAACTTTATTTGTTGATTAATTTAGCTTTGTGTAACATATTACTTGTTTCCTCATTTTTCATTCTATACATGTGGTAATCTTGATTCTGTATGACAAAAGAAACTGAATATGGCACTTTTGATAGCATCTAGATCCTTGTCCATTACCAAAACTAGAAGGCAATATGAGTTTCTAAACCCAGCATGTTCTGGCATTTAACTCCCTTAAAAACTTTCTGTATCTTTTATGCATATGTAGTCCTCTTCCTATTTAAAAAAATTCTGCTTTTTCCCATCCTTTAAGATATTGTGTATTGGGTTATTGTGTAGATAAACCAAAGGCTTGGTGTTGTGAAGAATGTGATAAGAGCAAGGGTGTTAATGTCTTCATCACGTTCACTAGTAAATGAGTATTCTGAGGTGTTCATGTACAGGTTTTGAAGATTCTATACACTTGCCCTAATCACATTATTGACAAGACCAATCCTTTGGTGCTTCTAGACATAACCTAGTGCTCAATATGAAAAAGGAAGAGAAAACTAGATTCTTTGAAAACAGAAAGATATGCATAAAAAATACAGACAATATTTAAGAGATATAAATGCCACAACATGAAAATGAAATGATCAATGTATCCTTTAGGTAGAAGCCAATATCCAAAATTATTTTGGACTCGGCAGTGAAGAATCCCAGAAAAACATGGAACTAAAGCTAATCTTTTAACTTTTGCCATAAACCTCAGGTACATATACTGCTCTTCAGTGCTCAATATGAAAAAGGAAGAGAAAACTAGATTCTTTGAAAATAGAAAGATATGCATAAAAAATACAGACAGTATTTAAGAGATATAAATGCCACAACATGAAAATGAAATGATCAGTGTATCCTTTAGGTAGAAGCCAATATCCAAAATTATTTTGGACCCGGCAGTGAAGCCAATATCCTTTAGGTGAAATGATCTATAAACCTCAGGTACATATACTTCTCTTCAGTTGGTGTATACCTCAAAACTAATTATTTACCACACTTTGAGGTCAGTTTAATGGCATGTGATTATTTTCTGAGCTTATTTTCAGTATACTTGTGATACTAGATGGTTAAGAAATATAGGCTGCTACACATGGCTGTCATTTTGGTTAGTAGACACACTTAAAAGAAACTTTTGTGCTCAAACAAGGACTAGTTTTAACTCAGGAGATTATTGTCAATATTTTAATTCCAGGATCTTAAGAATAATGTTCTACTGCAGGAACTTAAGAAATGCTTACTATTGAACCTTGTCTCCTAGAAGAGAGATTATACTTAATTTGTCTGGTTGGATTCAGTCTTTGGCATCATTTTGGGGTCACTTGTATGTGTAGTTTCATCGTGCTAGTTAATTGTCTCTATAGTTTGAATATATTATGTTTCTGTTGTATAATGTGATGTTTAAAAGTACTATGATTTTAGTAGAGGATTCCAGACATAGGTTGGTAGTGCAAAAAACTTCTGAGAATTGGCCTAAATAACACTGAATATTTCTTAAGTTCCATCTGCTTATTTTCTTATTTAGTCCCCTTACAAATTAAACATGAATAACACTCTTCTTGTTTTGTAATTGTAATTAAAATGTGGATGTTTGCCAATATATAGCAGATATGCGAAGGTTCAAGCGCTTGCAGAAAAAGCAAAAATCAGATTTGTCGGTACCTACATCACATGGTACTGAATCAGCATGTCTGCCAACAAATCTGCCTCCGCCAATTCAGTATGCACCTCAACCATCTCGACTAGTTTACTCAGCATCCAATCCAACTCCTATGGATTAGGACACGTCACATCCGGGTTCGACAGTTTGGCCTGACTTACAACCATCCCGGATAGTTCACTTGACATTATATCCATCTCTGGTTGGTCGGGACTCATCACAACCATCTCGATCAGTTCACTCTACATCACATCCGGGTTTGGTAAATCAGAATTTATCACAGTCATCTCGATCAATTCAATCTACATCACAGTCGGATCCAACAAATGATGACTCATCAAAAGCAGCTCCCACAGATCAGGCTACACCCAGAAAATATTCTAAACGTGAATTGAATGAGCATTGGGTCGTAGACGCAATAGGTAAATACTTCAGACTATCAATACATATTCAACAGACCTTTCTAATCCAATGTAATGTCTCTCATCGCTTCAACTAATCTTTTTTTTTAACAAATTCAAGAAATAATGTCAAGAAAATCAAAGTAAAAACTAAGGAAGTGCTGAATTTAACAGGTGAAGAATGTATCCTGGTTAAGTTTGATATTTATGATGAACCATTTGGTGAAGCCCGCAGCCTTCTTTTGCGCTTTTGTGGAATTTTAGTGTGTGATTGCTCTTTATTTCCAATCAACTTTGAAAAGTGGTCGAATTTACCTATGACATACTTCAATCGCGTCTTCGATCATATTATAAAGGTATAAGCTCTAAATTCTGACGACTATACCACTACTTATTATTTTTAGAGACTGACAACTTTTTCTTCATGTAATAGAAAAGCTAACCAATATTTTTATTTTGAAGCCCAAATTCTTTTTGACACAGTCGAAATAGTTGCTCGACGACATATTTCTATGTCTATTGGAAAAAAGTAGGCTGCAAATAAGATTAACATGTGGAATAAAGTTGATGATCTACTTAAAAGTAAAGCTCAGATTATGGATATGGTTTCGGATGGGATCCCACCAGATCAATGGATTTCTTTTATTGAATACAATTTTAAAGAATAAACAAAGGTATTTATATAAATAGATTTTTTTATAGTTGTATAATTATTTTTTTCTAATTGACGTTCAAATATATTTTTATAAGAAAATGCGTCAAAGGAATCGTGAAAATTGAAAGAAACAAAAAATTCCTCACACTGGTGGCTCCAAAGCCAATGCTACAAGAAGGGCTGAAATGGTGAGTGAATTAACCTCGAATGTTATTATTCCTAAATAGTAAATTATTTTGATTATGTTTTTTAATTAATAAATGGCCGAGATTGGATAGTGTCCTGGATGAGCACAAATGTACATTGCTACTCATAAGAATCAAGTGGAGTATATGTTAATGAAGAGGCAAAAGAAATATGCATGAGTTTTACTTATGTGTCATAGACACTTATTGAGCAATCAACCACGGTATGTCAAATAGATTTCTATTATTAATTTATTTTGACAATAAATTTTCCATATGTAGGAAAAAATTAAGTCAGCTTTGAGCCAAAGCACCATGGATGAGTCTCAAGTTTCGCCAAATGATGTCGTTGATAAAGTGCTAGGGAATGTTTGGGATTAGGAGTTGTTCCTAGTAGAGCTTTTCAACAAGTTAGACCTCATTTTGGTGGTACAAGTGCATCAAGTAGTGGAGGTTATTATTTATTCCAATATCGAGAAAACTACAATCAAATGATGAATTTTCACAATCAAATACTGAGTGTTTTGAAGGCATATATGATAATGAAAAAAGAAACGATACCAGAACAGTTTGTGGGGCTCTTTGGTTCTCCTTCAATGGTTTCTCCCATAGCGGTAAGTAAAGTTCTATTTACTCTTTTTGATCTCGGTGTTTGATCTCTGTCTACTCATTCATCTTCAAATTTGAAATATTCTTTTGAGTTTGACCTTGCATTGATATCATCTCAACTCATTTAGAACCTGAAGTTGATCAAGTAGTTGTGTAATCTCCTAGATCTTTATGTAAAGTGATGCAGTAATAATCAGTAATAAAATGCATCTGTCTGTAGAGGATGGATGAGTAAGAATAATTAGCCTAATTTGGGAAAATGAACTTTGAATTAAGAGTAGTAATGCATAACACTTGTGTGAAGAATAGTTGTAATATTCTTGCATTACTCTCTATGGTCACCAGCTGATTGAGTCCAACTTCTGTGAAAAACTTACTCACGTGGGATAGAGATGGCTTGATTATCAACCTAATTGATGGCTATGACATTGAGGTTAATCTTAACAGAGATTCATGTGAGATCTTTTAGTTAGACCACCACTTTCCCCTTCTTATGTTTGATGCATCAGTTGTGCGACATAGCCGGAGTGCTGCATATTTCAATGGTACATTAGTGGGTCAAGGTTACCCACATGGTAGACATTAATTTTATTATGGTGGCGGCAAACCCGATCCTTGCACATAGAGCACGTCCAATTTTTATTTTTGACACAACCTATTTAAAAGGCTCTCTATTTTGGTCGGGCCTATTAAGAGGCTGGATGTAACTATTGATATTGAGATGGGTGATCAAAGAGATAAGGCCATGATTTCTACAGTCGGGGAAGGGGTCCATGAGTACATATGTACCACCTCTAACTTAAACTTCAGAGCTAGCTGGTGCTTCTATTTTGTCCCCTTGCCTGATAACTACTAGGATTATTTGAGTGTCACATGAGTTTCTACAATATAGATGGTTGAGCGGTAGGAAGATGTGAATGCCCGCCTCACTCAAACAAAGACTTAGTTAGCCGCGTTATTCTGGCAGATCCGGCTATGGGTCTGGATCACTTTAGAGGCCTTTGAGGATAGGTTTGCGAGAAGGGTTGTGGCAGTGATGAAGGAGTACACTAGAGAGCTTCATGCACGTATAAACAACTCTGAGACTCGAATTAGTACTGGTGTATTTGTTTCATCCCAACAACTTTAGAAATCAGATTATAAGTTTTTGTTTGAATGGTAACATTTATATATAAATCGGTATATTGTGCAAGGTACTGTGATATGAGCCAAAGCATATTGGAGTTGATGCACAAAATGTTAAAACCCTTTTGACACCTGAAACTTTATCTGATTGGTTTTTATATTTTATATTTTTATGTAGCCAAGTGATGCGACCAGTGGACCCATTTCTCCCGTGAATGCAAGGAGACAACGTGATAATAATGATCCTACTAGCGGTCGTTGATTTCATTGTAATTTGTCTTAGATGTAATTGTGTGGTTGGATTGAATCTTAGAATACTGAAGCTTTTGTGTTTAAATTTGATTTTGAAGTTTGAAGATACTAGTTAATGTTGAAAATTTGGAGTTTGAAGATGTTAATGTTGAATATTTAATTTTGAAGTTTAATGTTCAATGTATTTTTTACATGTTTGTCAATTACAATGTTTAATTGGTCATGTTGTGTTAATGATATATGAATTGAACAAATATTGGACTGTAGGTTATGCTTAAATGAACAATTAAATTGAAGCTAAAATTAGAATCTATAATTAGTAATTGAAATTGATGGGTCCCACTAAATTTTAAAAAAAAAAGAAATAAAAAAGTGGAGGTTTTAAACCGCCGCAACTTGTAAATAAAAATTTATTATAAAAAGATTAAATTTAGAGTAACGGGGGTTGACCACCGCAGCATAACCGCCGTAAATTAATTATGGCGGTCAGAAAAAAACTGTCGCAAAGTGATTGTGACGGCTCATATTGTGGAGGGTTTTGGGAACCCCCAAAAACAAAATTAAATATAAAAATAACCCCCGCAACTTGACCCATTTTTTGTAGTGCCTGATGATTTGATGAAAATTCTAGTCATTAACGATATGGTAGGCTAGGTTGAAGGCCCTTGAGGCTAGTGTGACAATAAAACCTCAAGAATATCACTCATTGACCCTTTCGACTACCTAAAAAGTGTGCCAATTAAAATCACCTAATACCTTAATTGGGCATCCCTATTTCTAGGAAGATGCCAAAGACATAGCTAACTCTTTACTCACCCTTATTTCTTAGATAGCGAAAAGATAGCAAACTACATCCATTATTGTCCATTAATTGCTTCGTCGCACATATCTCTCTTTCAAGGACGATATGGGGTCCTAAAATTTACCCACATCCCTCTTTCAAGGATGATGTGAGCTTTCAAGAACTTGGGGATTTCACCCACAAATCCATCTTGGGTATTTGGGGTTTTCACCCACAAATTTCAACTAATTCAAACAAGCAATAGTGAACCCCATCATCAACAAACTAGAATCTACACAAATACATCACAACCCACACATAATTGCACCTTAGTTCAATATAATCCCAAGACAAGAAAGTTTAGCTACTCATGGAGTTAAGGAGAAGAAATATACCAAAAGATTCATTCAAAGAATCCATGAAAATGGAAAATTAGAATGTTCTTCAATTTAACATCAAGTTCACCAACTCCAAATTAGAAAATTCAATCCTAAAAGTTTCCCCAATTAGTAGGGTTACAAATTCTTCAAAATTCAATTGTTCAAAGCGTAAGATGCTAAATGGGAAAGGGTTTTAGCATTATAAGGGATTTGGGGTAGGATGAGCAAAATGACAGAATTTTCTCTGGGCATAAACCTGCCTAGCTGAGATCACTACAACTTTTCTGTAATCGTGGAGGATGACCAATCTTGACTGGCCGCGATCACGGCCCTCAGACTGTGATCGCAGTTTTGAGCTTAATTACATATAATGTCTTCAACTGTGCACCTTTCTTTTTCCTTTTGATTAATTTTCAGCTTAAATCCACATCTTTCTATCTCATCACATGTGTACCTGTAAAATATGGAAATTAGTGCATTCAACTAACAAACTTGTCTCATTTATACCTTCAAATATAGTAGTGTGCACGAATTTTGGATGTAAATGAGTGGTAAATTCACTACTCATCACTTAATTAACACGATTTATGAATGATAAAAGGGTTCAATAGGTACATGTCCTTATTGAGGTTCTAATACGGAAAAAGTCAAAAACATTTAGGGGCCTCTCTATGTATTTTGCCTTGGTTCAAAGGGTAAAAATAGAGAACTTCGATAACTCTCTGGATGCATTGAATATGGAAATCTTGTATTTCATTCATACATTCATGTTTCCTCAACACCGTGATTCACCTATTAGTATAGTGAACCTACTTCCAAATGGTGAAGGATGAGCGTTGTGAACAATTCCCATGGGGGAATATTTCATTTGAGAAGTTGATGACTACACGGAGACAAGATTTTTTTATCGAAAAACATCTATACTCGTTGGGGGGAATGTCACATGTATTGAATAGGTGGATGTTTGAGTGTTGTTACAAAGTTGAGAAAAAAATTATTGTTCGCCAGAGCAATGTATCCACGGATTTTCAATTGGTCTATAGTCGGTGTGAGGCCGAAGTATGAGAAGTTTATGGATGGAATGTTCAGTAAGGTAAATATCATATGATATCTTTTTTTTTTCATATACATTTTTTTAAATTTGTTATATGCATTATGTTTTTTTAGTTTGTGTAGAACAACTTACAACTCACCCTTGAAGAAGTTCAGAGGCTAGATTTGTCATTTTTGGAGGGTATAGAGATTTGTGATCCTGTTCCTAGCACGTCCTCTTCTCGAAAGTTGAAAAGGGTTGTCGATGAAAAGCAACCATCCACTCATTTTGTAGCCGAAGAGTTTGAAGATTTCAGTATAGTACCACCACCAAAATTTCTAATCAAGGTCGATTTGCCTTCCGATTTTGCAACTGAACAAGCTTCAAAAGAAGGAAGATTGTGATGTTTGACAAAAACATTTTTGAGGTGGAAGAAATTGAGAAAGAAACACGACGCCAGTTAAGAGATGATATATCGAGAATTTTTACAAAAACACCTACATCATCAACAAAACAAAGACCATTTAGTTTTGAACATGGTCAACAAGGACCAACAGATGTGTCTTCGGATCGCGAGGCACGTAAGTCTTTTCATTCATCTTTCAGCATGCCTCAAGGGAACTTTATGCTGAAATCAGACATGAAAGAGATAAAGTAATACATCAACTCTTATGTAAGTACAATTTCATCTATGTTTTTTTCACATAACATACAACACTAATCATATGCTTTCGTGTATGTATTAAGGTTGATAAGAAGTTTGAAGGCCTACAATCATTACTATCAAAGCAACATGCAGAAGTAATGAAAGCATTGACACAGAATCAAAACAAAGGACAAATGGTACACAACTATTCAATTTTAGATTTTAACAGTTAATAAACTAGAAATATTAAGTTCATACGAATCATATAGTTTGAGAAAATGGATGCTAATCCAGAACAAGATGATTTGAAGAAGCAAGAAGAAGGCACAGATAAGGGTGGAAAAAATGACAATCGTATCTAACAGGAATGCCAGGTTTATCTTAATGAACTTTATTTTTAATTGTATATTATTTTGTACTACCATATTTTATACTTGTATTCGGTGAATAGCAGGATGATAAGGAGGGAAGTGGTCCGTTAGGAGATCTCTCAATAGGTGAACCAGTTGATGTTCAACATATTTACACTCATTACCAAGGTTGCGGTAAGACAAATTCAAAACATTCAGAAACAAGTGCAGTCCAATGAGAACAGAAAGAAAATCCATAATCAATTTATTTATTATGAACATCACATACATTACAAGTTATGTATTATGAATATCAAATACATTAAAAGTTATGTATTATGTTTCAAGTAAAACATCTAATACATTACAAGTATTGTATTATAATGCATGTTATGTATGAAAGTATGCAAGTAATCTTGTGTGTTCTTCATAACAATTATTGGCAAGGACTCATGTAAATTACATTGAGGTACATAATAAAATTCATTTAATACATTCAGGTTAAAAACCTCAAAGAGATTATGTAATACATCTAATCCATTACAATTCATGCATATTATTAATAAACTTTTTAATGTATATAATGAGTTTATACTTATGTTTATTTCATGCAAAATAGCTAACACAATGTTAACTAACTCTTGTAGGATGATTTCAATGGCACAATGTCAAAATCAAAACAAGATGTCATAGATGCGTTGATTTTTGATATGTCAACCCCGACGACTGCAAAGCCACTCAATGTTGCTAGTCCAGGTACAATAATCGAGAGTCAATGGATGATACGTGATAGTCAATTTTCACCTGATTTTTCAGATGTACAAGTTGCTAATCGTGTTGCCTTGAAAAAAACAGCAAAAAGGTTAAGGCAGAAGTCAAGAATTTTTAAGTCACTTTACTTAACAGTTTTTGAATTAAGTTTGAAAGGCGATGGGAGTAGAAATATCGAAGAGAAACAGAAGTATACCTTTGATGGGTTCACCATATTCGAAGAACTATCGAATGGATTAATGTCGAAATATTTTGAATGGATTTCAAAAGGATTATTAAAATTTCGTATTGGAAAGTAAGAATACGATACCATTTATTTTAAAAAATTCTTATATTAACAGCTTGTTAACTAACATTTTTTTATATAATTGATGAAAAAGAAAACTGAAGGAGGATCACTACTGGGCTAAATGTTCCGATCTTGACTATTCGAAGTTGAATTTCATCGTTGCTCATTCATAATTTAAAAATTAGTTCTACATGATATTGCAACCCAACACATGCTGAAACGATGAGGTAAATAACTTATCGTACACTATTCAAAATTTTAACTTAAGTATTATCAGGTTAGGAACTTGTTAGCTTTTAAAAATCAGCAGTTGCCTGAATTTCTTTTTGTTGTTGTTAATATAAAAATCTGGTTAGGCTAATTATTTTTTTATAATGTATTGATTACCTGAAGTTTTTGGTTAACTGTAACTTACTTATAGTTATGTATATAGTAGGATATTACATAATGCACCAACACTAATTTTACATTATACATTAGCATGATCTTATTATACATAATAGCTTTTGTATGATGAATATGTTCTTATATATGAGAGTACTGCTCTTAATGCTTCTTGCCTTTATCATATTTTTTTCCTTCCAAACAAATATTGTAGTAACTGACATGTATGAGTGTGTTCATGTGCTCAAGTCCTAAAACAATCTTTTTTAACACCTCATACAAAACAACTATGAGATCTAATACATCACAAGTAATATATATGACGAATAATATATTACATTTTGTTAACTATGGATAACTAATAATGTTTAGCAGATTAAAGATATTCTTTTGACAAAAAATAAAATCAAGCATATTAACAAATTCAAAACAGATTAACGACTAATTAAACAAATATAAAATCTTTGAACAGGAATTCTGTTTTAGATTAATTGTTCTACTTTTATCATTATATTTTTCAATATGTTTATGTAATTCCCTTTGTGTAGCATATAGACGTTATCTTCTACCATTTACGAAAGAAGTCTAAGCAACAATTATCTTAATCATACAGATACACAACCATGAATTATTTCTTCAAATCTTATATTGAGAAGACGTATCACATGTATTATTCAGATGCTCCAAATATTAACACTTCTACACAGGAAGACTACGCAGAATCAAGTGTTATGGCAAACAACGAGAAATTAATAACCAACATAATAAATAGACTTAGTATTCCTGCTGGACTACCATGGCATATGGTTGATGAGGTTTACGTTCTAATTAATTGTGGTGGAGAATTCATTGAGTTTTGACAGTGATTGTATTGAAGGAAAGAGTCATCAGGGTGTATGACTCATTATTCACTACCAGAATTAGGGACCCATCACCTGAAATACATAAGTTGGCAGTGATGTTGTCAACTTACTTGTCTGATAGTGGGTTTCTTGAAAAACAGAACGCACTAACTGAGAGAATCTGGACACGTACAAGGATAAATTAGGTCAACGTACTCAGATTGTCAACCAATACCCATTTGATGTCGAGTATGTGAAAAACATTACTAAGCAAGCATGTGGTAGTCTGTAAGTGTTGTTGTTATTCATTTGAATATGTATAATGTTTTTAAGATTATTTTATGTGTTTGTAAACTAATAAACTTGGTTTTTTCAATTCAGGGACTATGCTATTTTTGTTGCCGGATATGCAGAGTATTTAAGCGAAGGCATGACAGTACCTTCAGCTGGTTTTAACGTACAAACTCATCAAATACGCTATGCAATCTTACTTTGGAATTATGGAGTGATCAAGTCTAAAGAAGAATACATTAGCGATAATGATGATCCCTGCGACCCAGGCCAAGCTATGTGGCACCAATTGACGAATCAACGATTGTTAGTTTAGAGTAGTACAGAAGTGTATCTTTCATGTTGAACACTTTTTAATGCCTCGTTTCTAGAATGTCTGTTAGAGACATGATCATTCATAGTTTTTAGGTTTCAACAAGTTTACGCTATGTGTTTTTATTATTTGACTATCATAAGAATGTTCAACTTTATTTATTATTTAAATTGGTCTACTTTTTTTTACGTAAGTTTGTGTTGTTTATTCAATGTAAACATACATGTAGCTTAGGGAAGTGTTTTACAGATCATACAATACAAAGCAATGTATATTATTTTATCACCATTCAACACGGATGAATTATAAGAGATATGTGCTAGGATTTTTTCAAATGCATTTCATAAAAGGTTTTTGCATTAACATGTGTATATCTTTCAAATTAATACATTATATTTTATGCATAGTATTAAAAGTTTTTAATTCAAATTGTGTATATAATTTATTTTTGTATGATCAGTTACTTATTAACCTTATACATGCAACTTATGTAATATTTAATATACAGGTAATCATCTCATACATACCATATTATGTATGATATTTTTTTTTGTGTCATTGGATATTAAAGTTTACATATTACAAGTACTTGTCTCATACAAACAAATTATGTATGAAGAAAAAATATGTTATGTATGAAAATATCATTTTTCATAATGTTTCTCATACATAACTTATTATGTATGATAAAAAAAATCAATCATTTATTATGAAATTTTATGTATAGCAGGTACTTTTCTCATACAAACAGATTATGTATGAAGAAAAAATCTTTTATGTATGAGGATAACATTTTGATTTTCTACTAAGATGATAAAAACATACAAATATTTATACAAAAATGGAAAGCAAACAAATTAACATATACAAAAGATAAACGACTAATCAAACATGTTCGAAAAAAATCTAAATTCATTAAATGGTAACCAAAATCTGCTTACTGAAACTTAAACAATATTCAAACTAATAAAAAACATAAGTGGTTCATAATATGTATCAAAAAATGTGTTTTCAAGTCTCTTTTGGAAAAAAATTGCATATGCGCCTGTTATGACCCTTACGACCGCATCTACCGCAACATTTTGAGTTTAAATAAAGAGTTTCACTTGATTTCTTACACCTCCCTTTCTTTGGCCTTTCCGACGGTCGCCTATATTTTGGCGGTAATACTTCATCATTTTCTACAAATTCAGAGGCATGCCAATCTTTCATATCAGGCATCGAAATAATAGGTACTTCATACATCTTAACTATGGAATGAGGCGTATAATAAGCCAAACAGTAAGGACCAAATGTATTTATATTTCTACTATTCAAAACTGTAATTGCATGAGGACAAGGAATTTCATCAATTTGATACCACCCATAGTTACACATTTGGCGATTCAGAACAACAATATACCTTCTACCAGATTCATATACACAATAAAGATAGCTTGTAGCAACCTTAACCTGAAAGACGTACAAGCAATGATACATTTTTACAAATAAATATAATGGATATTAAAGTACTATTTTATAAAAAAAAAAATAGGACAATTATAGTTAGAAAAAAGGTCAACATGTATATGTTATTTCATATCATCATCCGGGCAGCTTTCGCACCATTAAGAGCCAGAAATCCTCAAACCTTCTTCCTAAAAATATTTTTGTATACGATGCAATTTCTCATTTTTTAGAGTTCTATGATGCAAACAAAATTTTTGCTTCTTCGAGAAATCCTACAATAGGCAGTTTGCCTCCACCAAGCAACCATTGATACATTCTGCAATGTTTGAAGTCATCTTCTATTTACTGGTGAATGACATCGACATCATTTTTCATAACCAGCTTCTTCTAAGTATTCTTTAACGTTGTGGTCAACATTTGTAACCTTTGCCATAAGGTAATCAAAATCCTCCTTTCTATAAGCTTTGGCCATAGAATAATAAAGATCACTAAGTCTATCCTTGCATTCTCTGAAATGAGTGCAAACATTCTTCCACAAGTGTCAAATACATGTTAGATGGGGTACCGAGGGATACACAATACTCACACTTTTTATGATGCTTTCGTGGCGATTGAATACGACACACATGTTGTCCCATTCACCAAATGCAGTCCTAAACTGTTGAAAAAATCACATCCATGAACAGTCATTTTCAGAATCTATAACTCTGTAAGCAAGTGATAAAATACAACCTAATCCAGTAACAAAAAAAGTAAGATAAAAAAAACACTTTACGATCCCCCATAGTAATAAAGTATAATATATGATTAAAAAATAAGGTCATGCATACTACCAAAAATATTTTATACTTTATAAACCTATAAAAAAAAATAACTGTAACTTATACCTGCACCATCAAGTGTGCTTGCGAAAATGAAAGCTCCTTTATATGGTTCGCGCAAGTGAGCATCGTTAACAAGTATCACCGGTCTGCAACTGAAAACCTGCATCATTGAATGTAATGCAATAAATAAATACTTGAAATCATTATTCGTTGCCTTATGCATCCTAATGTGAGAGTCAGGATACACCATGTTTAGCATATGTATATATAACGGTATTTTCCTATGCCCATCAGTTGCACCACCTCTAAGTATCGTTATTTCCCGCTCTTTAGCTCACCATGCCTTCATGTAATTTATATCTAATTCCATACACGATTTTTATTTCTTCAATTATGTCTGTCGGAGTGTGTATTCTTTTGTGATTAACCAACTTTGGTGTTGTAAATTCACTCACAAAAGCTGTTGTAGCCAACAAATTTTTTAGAATCCAGTTACTGACTCTGCAAGTATGTTCGAAATCAAACAGCCGAATCACAAAAACGTTCATTTTATACCGTAAAGATGCCTTAAATGTCCATTTGCAATATTCGTTACGACAATGAAGTACATAGCTGAAGCAAATTTTAACAGAGCATTTAGTTTCGATCCCCCCACATATATATAACAAGCGATAAATAATACAATCAGTATACGTTAGCAGTTTCACATACATAGAAACATAATGTATAAAGAGTAATTACGTATAATTAAACAATTACATCAATACTAATAAAATTAGAACTGTGTAATGTATGAGAAGGGTGGCATATAAGCACTATTTATGTACAACGTTATATGTAAAACAACTTATACGTTATCAAAATTGACACACATAACAACCACAGTTAAACTAGTATTATACATTATAGTATTAACATATTGCAATCTTATACAATATGTTTAATGTAAAAGTTATTATACATTAATAATTTACAAATTGATATAACAACTGCAATCTTTATACTTAATGTAAGAATTACAATAATTTTTGAATGTGTTACTGAAACTTCAATTAAGTTTATTGAAGAAAAATCTATAATCGTCTCATCAAATAAACTATCGAAGAACTTAACCAAAAAAAATTTGGAAGTCAGATAAAGGGGAGTTTTAGAATATTTAACAAAAAAAAACAATCACGTATAATGTAGCTACATAATCAGTTTTGTATCATACCTCTCTTTATCAGAGCGCTTAGCCCTAACATTAAAGCCATTCACTAATACGTATTTTGCCATTACTGCAATGAGAGTTGTTTTATCTTTATAAAGTTAATCAACCTTTATTTCTGTATTTTTTGATGTCATTAATGAATTTTTTTACTTCAAACTCTGTAACGTATAGAGAATACTGATTTTGCGATTCAACAACGGACAAAGCAAGTGCGTCAGTTTAAGTTCCTTCAACACACATTACAACTCTAGTTTCACGGTCAAACTCTAACTCTTCTCTAGACTTATTAGAAGTGGTTATGCACAAAGAATAAGATACAAATCCTGGAAAACTTTTCTTCAACTCTACATACACCCTGACTCCATTATCATTCCTTATAAAAATTGGTGAAGAATTACCTTCAACCACATATCTGACGTCTATTTTTTTCTAGATTCATCAATTTCTAGCTATGTACAATCGTCTACATCAACCTTATATATGATATGTTTTAAGCAACAACAACACCGTCACTCTTATAGCGTTTATATATTATTTTCGATTGCCAAATACTAAAATGCCTTAACAAAATTGAGATGTTCATATTATTTTTAATTTTGAATGATAAAAGACATTGAATGTTAAGAGAAACAGTTGATCGGGGAAAACAGAATGTTCATATTGAATGTTCTTGTTCAATGAAATAGGAGTGATGCTTCAAATTATTTTTTTATGAAATTGAATTACTGTTACTGATTTTAAGGTTCCACTAATCAACTAAACAAATAGAGGCGTTAATTACATTAGATATTAAAGGAGGCTGATTTAGTTTCCTTAATTATAGCTAAAATGGTTTAGGATACATAACTTGTAAAGTATAAGGTACGTTAGGAATGTATGAGTATATTTATTAATTCGAGAGAGAGAGAAAAATAAATTAACAGAACCAGGAGACAAAGTAATTATATACCTAAAGTTTGACATTTATTTTGTTTATACTATTAGGAAAGGGGTAGTTAGGATGGGCTGGTCAAGTCAGGGTTGGATTGGTATGAAAAAATTGGAAAAATCGATCATTTATGGTTGGTTAATTCTTTTAAAAAATTAATTATTTAAAAATTGATCACAAGT
The DNA here is from genome assembly GCA_030864215.1 of Capsicum pubescens. Lineage (NCBI taxonomy): Eukaryota > Viridiplantae > Streptophyta > Magnoliopsida > Solanales > Solanaceae > Capsicum > Capsicum pubescens. The sequence continues at coordinate 136,318,140 of CM061546.1, read as the reverse complement.
GGTTTGTTTTTATTTTAAAAAATTATATAATATTTATAATAACATATGAATAATTTAATGCAATGTATACAAATCAGATAATTAGTTAATTTATCGTCACAGTAATATGAGTAGTATATTTTCTCAATTGTATAATAATATAATGTATTTCATAAACTATGATGAACTTTTAATTAATTAACTTTTGAATACGGTATTGTATACCTCGTAATACAATATATTACATATATAATCTAATGAATTATCGATTAATTAGCTTAAATTATTATAACTTCAACAGAATATTATTACCTCGATGATATCAATGTATTATTCAAACTACTTGAATATATAGCTAGCTTTTGACTAGTACATACATCACTACACGAGACATACATATATATAAATATACTCGATTGACTATTAGCTTCAAAATACGTACTATATACATCACATACACAAGTATATTACCCAGTAATATAATGTATTTCACATATACTCTGATGAATTATCAGTTAATTTAACTTACATTATTATAGCTTCAACAGTATATTATTACCTCAGTCATATGATATCAACATATTCAATATATACTTGGATACACTTAGTTAGCTTTTGACTACGTACTACGTACATCAATACACGAGATATACACAACTATCAGGTTCTAAATATGTACTACATACATCACATACACAAGTACATTACCCTATAATGCAACATATTTATGGGGTAATATACTTGTGTATTTAGAACCTGATAGTATATTACCCCATAAATACTATCAGGTTCTAAATCACCATAAATATATGATGTATATATTACCCCATATATACATCACATGCATGAGTATATTACCTCATAATACAACGTATTCCTTATACTCTGATGAATTGACTATTATTACCTTACATTATTACAAATCCAACAGTATATTATTACCTCGATCGTATGATATCAACGTATTCAATATACTTGTATACATCCAGTTAGCTTTTGATTACTAGGTAAATAACTACCCGAGATATACATGTATATATACTCGATGGATAATATATTTATTTTACTGAAACATAATTAAAAAATAAAGGTTATGTTTTATGTTATGTTATGTTATGTTACTTAATATATTTATTATTTTTTATTTAAAAAAAATGATTACAAGTGGTAGGTTTTTCTTAATTCTTTTTACAAAAATCGACCACAAGTAGTCGATTTAAAATATTAATTAATTTTTATTTTTATCAAATAAAAAAAAGACTATATATGGTCGGTTTAATTAAAAAGAAATATTTAATACATCTTAAAATTCTATTCGTTTTTATATTTTTTAATTTATATTAATTTTTTGGAAATCAAAACTGACCACTGTGGTCGATTTTTTGATTTTTTTTTCCTTTTTAATCAAAAATCGATTACAAGTGATCGATTTTTTATAATTTTTTGTTATTATTATTTTAATCAAAAATTGATCACAAGTGGTCGATTTTTGTTAAAAAATAAAAATATTTAATATATTTTGTATAAAATTTTAATTTTTTTTTGAAATAATTATTATTTTCTTTTTTTGTCATACCGGCCACTTGTGGTTGGCTTAAGAGAACTTATTTTTTTATTTAGTTTTTCACAGTTTTAAATACAGTGGTCGGTTTTTTGAAGACCGCCAGTTGTGGTCAATTTTTCTATTTTTTAAGTACTATCTGCTCTTATTTTTGTGTGTGTAGTGCATATATTCCAAGGGCTCCTACGACGCCTCACTTTTGACCCAAGCGGTTGACTTTAGATTTCAAGGTGACCAGCATGTCTGGGCTACCATGGAATCTCTCTTTATTGGCATAGTTCCCTATTTCTCAACTTATGTTTTCATTATAGTTTTTTGGGGTTGCATACCCGTCTTGATATTTTTTAGTAGTTTTGGTACGACCGACTTTCGGTTCCTAGGGATGATTTATTTTCTTAAATACAATATTCCGCCTTTGATTGTACTTTTTTTTTATTTAGCCTTGATTTATCTATTACTGGATTAGTTCTTGATTTTCTAAGTGTTGATTGTGAAATGGTGTTTTGGGATAGATAATTCTCTCACTGAGTGAATAGTGCGAGTACCACTCACGATGGATTTTGGATCATGACATCAACCTTCTCCATAATTAGGTCATTATCATTTACGATAATAGCAAAGAAGAAATGATGTTCCTACAGATTCCTGTGTCCATCATACTTGGATATGTGGGCCATCTTGAAATTTTTTAGATTGTCTTAATTATTGTGCTGGCCATGTTAGGAATTTTCCAGAAATCTTCAAAGAGTGGTTTATCTAGGATTTAAGCTCCGATTAATGAAACTTCATCTCCTTTCTCAATATCTTCACTATCATTGACAGGATTTCTAGCTCTGCCTTAACCTCATCTTCCTCTGTCTTCTCGATGTGGTTATCCATCTTTATGTCATTCTCAGTGTTATACGTTCCACGCTGGCTTCCCCCAGAGACATTAGAGGTATTATAGACTAAGCAATTTTCTAGCTCATCCATCTTCTTCTTCAGCGTCTCCATCTGCTTACCAGTTCCTTCTACGCCTTAGTGAAACTTAAGAGGATATATTTGAGGTTCGCCAAATTGACTGGTTTGGTTTCCACTCCATTCTCTTCACCATCTGAAGGGTGTCCTACGATTCCTTTTTTTGGCATTCACGTTTGTTAGGTCCAAATCCATATGTTATTCCCTCTCAATTTGAGACCTGCATCATTATTTGGATCACCGAAGGCCCAATTTGAGAGTTGCTTCAAGAGTTTTATGTGATAAGAAGGTTCCCCCGAAGCTTAAAGGTAAGTTCTACAGAGTGGTAGTCCGACCGACTATGTTGTATGGACTGGAGTTTTGGCCAGTTAAAAACTCCCACATCCAAAAGTTGAAGGTGGCGGAGATGAGAATGTTGCGATGGATGTGTCAACATACTAGGAGAGATAGAGTGATGAATGAGATTATTTGAAAGAAGGCGGGAGTTGCCTCGGTGGAAGACAAGATGTGAGAAGTGAGGTTACATTGGTTCGGGCTTGTAATGTGGAGGGGATCTGATGCTCCAGTGCGGAGGTGTGAGGCAATGACTATGGATGGTTTTAGGCGGGGGTAGAGGTAGACCGAAGAAATATTGGAAGGAGGTGATTAGGTATGATATGAAGTAGTTACTGCTTACGGAGGACATGACCCTTGATAGGAAGGTATGGAGGACGCGGATTAGGGTAGAAGGTTAGGAGGTGGGAGTGCATCGATAATAGTAGGGGAGCGTTCTTTTATATGGAGTTTCTTGTTCGTGGTGTTGTGGCTGTAGTATTATCGTATGGCTATTTTGCATACCGTACTAGTTTATATACACTTATCTTTGGTGTTTGTTATACTGTTAGTTTATTTTACATACCGTACTAGTTTATATGCACTTATCTTTTATGTTTGGTATACTGTAATCGGTCCTAAGCCAGGAGTCTATCAGAAACAACCTCTCTACTTCACCTGAGGTAGTGGTATGGTCTGCGTACACGCTACCCCCCAAATCCCACTATGTGAGAATACACTGAGTATGTTGTTGTTGTATCATTATTTGGATCACCAGGCAATGTTCTTGTCGTTTTCCAAGCCACCCTGCCATCACCAGTCTTTTTTGTGATTACTCATCTCTATTAATTATCCGAAGTTACCTACAAAGCATAGATAATCAAGTTGATAAGATGAATATAGTAAAATCTACACACAAGTGCTTTGGTCCCACGGTGGACACCAAGATATATACTCTGAAATTGGTATAATTGAATTTATCTGAGGCTAAGAGCACGAGTATTAAACTAATATCTATTTTAAGTTTGTTTCTAGGTTGATTATCTTTTTATTATTAAATCAGTGAAAGCGCAATGAAAGCAAGTAATAAAGGTAAACAAGTGTACATCTAATGAATGAGCTCCTGATAACGTCTTTTGAGAGTTGAGGACTCCTCTAGCGAAAGCTAATTGAGAGCTAGACGAGCTAGGCAATGACAAATAAAGTTAAAAGAAAATAATTTCTTGATAAGCAAGTAAAGATTATTGTATTGCTAGTATTAGAATTTGTATGCGTTACAAATGATGAAAAGTGACTATTTATATGCTGCTATTGATGGGCTATAATAAAATGTGGTTAAACTTAGCGAAAAGATTTCCCTGAACTTTATAATATCGTGCCCAAAGGCATAGCTCCAAGTGTCGATCAATGTCCTTTTCAGAGGTCAGATTGGTACACTACGTGTCTCTGTACACTTGATATATCTGACACCTTTAAATTATCCTCCAAAGAAACTTCAATTATTGATTTGATTTCGTTGGATTATCTCTCGAGTATGCCTAACCTCTTTGCCCTCGAGAGAAACCCCTCGTTGGTTTATACTCGATACACAGACTATTTTAATTTATGATAGGACGAAGATTAACAAGGATGTTATTGACTGTTGCAGTTCAATTATTAAAAAAGAACGAAAAAAAAGAGAGTAAAATATGAAAAATAATACATACAAAAAGTACTGGTCGGTGGGACCGTCTGAGGAGGTTTGATATTGTACCAAACCATTACAGAAAGGGGAAAGGCAAAGGCGGTGGTCCTCATTAAATAAAACAAAACAAAATGCTGCTCCATCAATTGGGACGTCACTCTTGCTATCAAAATCAAAGTAGACTAGAGCCGCCTAAATTGAACCCCATACTTCATATTCGCTCTATTTAAAAAAGAATGATCTATTTTTTTTTTTAATTTATTTTAAAAAAATAATTATTTTTTTTGATAATATTTTAATTTCAACTTTTCACATAATATGTTTATGACCATAAGATTAAAGGATATTTTAATACATTTGATATTACTTTAATTTAAGGTCACAAGATTTAAAAGTCTTCTTTCTTTTCTTAAATTTTATATTAAATTAAAGTAGATTATTTTTTTTAAATTTTGTATCAAATTAAAATAGATCATTCTTTTTTAAACGAAGGTGGTACAACTTTTTCCTTCCTCTCTAATTTACTAAGGCATCTTATTTTTTCTTTTCATATGCCTTCACCTAGAAAGCACCCATTCCATTAAAATTGTTAAATTAAAAGACCCGTATGATTAAAAATATTTTCCAAAATAAAACGTTACCATTTACAAGTTTATGAAAAGAAAGGGAAATAAATATAAATATTTGAAATGAATTAATTTTATCCATTATTACATTTTCGATTTAAAAAATATCTCTATCACTTTATTTTTTGCTCAAAAATATTCAGTAATTAGTTAAATAGTTCAAAAATATTATTTTTACCAATGATTACTTCAAACTTAAAACAAATAAATTAATTTTGCTCTTTAGCTATTTGAACTGAAGCGAAATTAGCCTATTCTCTTTTATTTTAGAGCAACTATTAGTAGAAGGATATCTTGAGCTATTTGGTTAGCGTGGGGGCATTTGCAAGTCAAAAACTTAATGATGAAGATGTTTTTTCAGCCAAAAATGTAACTGAAGGTGAATTGGATTTATTTTGAACATATTTTTCATTTTTTTCCTTAAAAAGAATTAACATAATATATGATTTCCTAATAACAGATACACTATTCAAATCATAAAAGACCTATACAACCTAATACTATCTTTAAGAAAGTCTCTCACACAATAATTGCTAAATATAATTTTTATTACCGTGCTAGTATTTCTTACTATTAAAATTTATAATTCGAATTGCATGTATATAGTAAATGTCATGTGGATGATAATTGAAAATGCTGATGATTTTTCTGGGCGAAATGACGAGGATGCGTACAAAACAAATGGAATATGACAAGGATTCATTCAAGAACTTATTCTTTTTTATTTTCTAAACCCCAACTAAGAAATCACAACAAATTCATGTCATAAAACTTTTGTATTATTATTTTCTTTAAAATCATAATTTTTGTTTATGATAAATAATGAAAATGGAATGATATCAATCTCAGCATATAATTTTATAGTAATTTTAATATTCTTATTCCGAATTAGGGGCTACCATTATTCTTCTGCTTCATTGGGATGACCCTAAGTTAACTTATTTCTCCATTGTAATTCTTTTTATTCAAAGAATGTGAAAGAGTCTTAGGAGAACTGGAACTCTTTAAAGGTGAAAAATAAGTGATTATCACAGTTCTAATAATTCCAAACATATTTTTGTTTCAGGAAGATATTGTGTGCTAGTGTTACATTTCTGCTTTTCCTTTTCTTTTCTAAACTATTATTATTATTATTATTATTATTATTAATATATTAAAATGATGACAGAGTATGGTGGATCTATGTGTGTTTCTCTCTCTGTCTAACTCCTAATCACCACCTCACTAGCCAAAGTGTATTTGTAGGTGGGTGAGAAAGGTATTATTGTAGCTACTCATTTTTCCTGTGTGTGTGTAGTAGCTACACTTATCCTTTACTGGGTTTGCAGAATTTGCCTCGGTAACATCCACCGGCTCTATAAACGATTAATGTTCTGAACAAAATACCAAAAGTACCCAGGTCAGTATTTTTGGATTTTCTATAACGGGCTTCTTTCAGATTGAAAATTGTCACCCTCCTTAATAATATAATACCATAGAAATGAGACACTAGGGATGCCTTCTGTAGTTTTTCTCTTTTTCTTTTCATTTATTTTTTGTTGTTGGGTTTGATGATGCAAACATCAATTTGTTTTATGTGTTATGTGTCTACAGATTCTTTCAAGGAATGGACACGACATTGATGTACACATGTTGAAATGCCCCTTTGCCAGATTCAAGAATCTATATTTGCTTGTTTAGTATACAAAAATACTAATACGGTGACCCACTTTTCAAGAAATTGATCTACTTGAGCATTTTCATACTACTAAGATTGATACTTCGCATGATGGGTATCAATCTTTTCTTCAACACAGCTACAATTTCTCATCATACAGGGCTATTATCATTTTCCACCGCTTTTGAAGGCCTTAATTTCCTGGAGTTATCGTCCATCTGTGTCAACTTGACATTGTTTCTAGTGTTTCTCTTTATTGTATCTGCAAAGCAGATATATTTGTGTGTTGGTCGGGTTCGATTTCGGAAGGATGATTCTGATGGTAATTCAGTTCCTGGTAGGCGTAGAGGTGATGTAGAAATAGAGAGCATTGAGATAGGTAGAGCCTATAAAGCTTCACTTTTGTGTTGTTTCTATGTCTTGTTTGTGCATGTTGTGGTGTTAGGTTTTGATGGGGTTGGTTTGATTAGAAAGGCTACACAAGGGAATAGAGTGAATTGGATTTTGTTACTCTTTCCTATAGCTCAGAGTTTGGCTTGGGTTGTCTTGAGTTTCAGTTCTCTTTATTGTAAGTACAAAGGCAATTCAAAATTCCCATTGTTGTCAAGGGTATGGTGGGTGGTGTCTTTTGTTATTTGTTTGTCTACTTTGTACTCTGATAGTAGAGAATTGGCAATCCAAGGCTCAAGCCATTTAAATTCTCATGTCTTTGCAAATCTTGCTGTCACTCCTTCTCTTGCCTTCCTGTGTTTTGTTGCTATTAGGGGAGTCACTGGTATAGAAGTAACTAGGAATTCTGATCTTCAGGAGCCATTGCTCACTGAAGAAGAACCCGCATGTCTTAAAGTTACTCCTTACAGTGATGCGGGTCTTATTAGTTTGGCTACTCTTTCTTGGTTGAACCCACTTCTTTCAGTAGGAGCAAAGAGACCTCTTGAGCTTAAAGACATTCCACTTCTTGCACAACAAGATCGTTCTAAGACAAATTACAAGGTACTAAATGCAAATTGGGAAAAGTTGAAGTCTGAAGATCCTTCGGAGCAGCCTTCTTTAGCTTGGGCTATTCTCAAATCTTTCTGGAAGGAGGCTGCCTGCAATGCAATTTTTGCAGGGGTGAACACTTGTGTTTCTTATGTGGGTCCATACATGATCAGCTACTTCGTAGACTACCTAGCAGGAGTCGAGACGTTTCCTTACGAGGGTTATATTTTGGCTGGAATATTCTTCACGGCAAAGTTGGTTGAGACCTTAACGACCCGGCAGTGGTATCTTGGGGTCGACATTTTGGGCATGCATGTGAGATCTGCTCTTACTGCAATGGTATATCGCAAGGGACTGAGACTTTCAAGTTCAGCAAGGCAAAGCCACTCTAGTGGAGAGATTGTTAATTACATGGCAGTGGATGTTCAGAGAGTAGGAGACTACTCATGGTATCTTCATGATATATGGATGCTGCCTCTTCAAATCATTCTGGCTCTTGCTATTTTGTATAAAAATGTTGGTATTGCATCTGTGGCAACTTTAGTTGCTACCATTATTTCCATTGTTGCAACCGTCCCATTAGCTAGGATTCAAGAAGACTATCAAGACAAACTAATGGGTGCCAAGGACGATAGGATGAGAAAGACTTCTGAGTGCCTCAGGAACATGAGGATTCTCAAGTTGCAAGCATGGGAGGATAGGTATAGAGCAATGCTGGAGGAAATGCGGAATGTGGAATTCAAGTATCTTCGAAAAGCTCTGTACTCTCAAGCTTTCATTACCTTCATCTTCTGGAGCTCCCCAATATTTGTTTCAGCTGTTACTTTTGGCACTTGCATACTATTGGGCGGTAAGCTTACTGCAGGAAGCGTTCTTTCTGCTTTGGCGACATTCAGGATCCTCCAAGAACCGCTTAGGAATTTTCCTGACTTGGTGTCAATGATGGCCCAGACAAAAGTATCCCTTGATCGGATTGCTGGATTTCTGCAAGAGGAAGAGTTGCAGCAAGATGCAACCGTTGTGCTGCCTCGGGACATCACAAATGTGGCAATAGAAATTAAAGACAGTGAATTTTGCTGGGATCCATCTTCTTCAGGTCCAACGTTGGCAGGTATACAGTTAAGGGTAGAAAAGGGCATGCGTGTTGCTGTCTGTGGCGTGGTTGGCTCAGGGAAATCAAGCTTTCTTTCTTGCATCCTTGGTGAGATTCCCAAAATCTCCGGTGAAGTAAGTCAAATTTAAGATTTTTCTCACTTAGTTCTTGGATTTTCAAAATATCCAATTTTGGGTTTATGGGAGAAGCTCTAATCAGCATTCTCTTGTTGTGGTTTTACTTTTATATTTGTGTTAGGTTAGAATATGTGGAAGTGCTGCTTATGTATCACAGTCAGCCTGGATACAATCTGGGACCATAGAAGATAATATCCTTTTCGGTAGCCCAATGGATAAGGCAAAATATAAGGGGGTGATTCATGCTTGTTCTCTGAAAAAGGACTTGGAGCTTTTCTCGCATGGAGATCAGACTATTATTGGTGATAGAGGCATAAATCTTAGTGGTGGTCAAAAGCAACGTGTGCAACTTGCGAGGGCCCTCTATCAGGACGCTGATATATATTTACTTGATGATCCTTTTAGCGCAGTTGATGCACACACTGGGTCAGAACTATTTAAGGTTATGCATAGTCTTGCTTAATCATTTCTGCTGCTCAATTAGAAGGAAATTGGCTGAATGTAATTATTTTACTGCAGGAGTACATACTAACAGCACTATCAACAAAAACAGTGGTTTTTGTTACTCACCAAGTTGAATTTTTGCCAGCTGCTGATGTGATATTGGTAGGTGGTGTATTCTTTCGACTTTCATTATCTACTACCGCTCCTTGTCCTATCCAATTGTGTGCAAAATGTTCCTCTATAGATTGAAGGCTTCTACTGAAACTGCTATCATTTTTTTTTAAGTGTATCCTCATTTCTTTTTTTTTTTTTGGAGAAGCAATTGTATCCTCATTTCTTCCTTTCATCATGAAAACTTATACTATAGGTCAGCGCAAAAGCTACTTGTGTCGAGGGTCTAACTTAACAAGGTAAGGGTAACAGATCAGTGCAAAGTTACTTGAGTCGAAGGTGTATCTACCTGTACAACACTCTACCCTGTCCTCACTTGTGGGATTACACCGGATATGTTGTTGTCAAAGCAGGAACTTCTTTCAAAAAAGAGATTAAAAGTTCTGTGAAAGGAAAATAACACCCAAACTAAGTCTTGTGTGTTATTTCTTACAATTGTGTCTGATAAGTGGCAGTGTGCTGGAAATATCAAAAATAATATGTTATGTTTTACATTTTTAACCATTTTCCGTCCTGGAGATAATATAGTCAAAGTGTAGTTGGCATCTCTAGTCAATTTTACTCAAGATACACGTAAAGAGGCTTACACGTGGGCCTTTCCTTTTACATTCTAAAATAGTGATGAGAAGAAGCCATCAAACTTGAAAGTGGACATCTTTTTAATCAGTATTGGGGCACCATTAATTCCCAAATGGCTTTTTCACTTCCTTTCACAGGTCCTGAAGGAAGGTCGTATCTGTCAATGCGGAAAGTATGATAAACTTCTGCAAGCAGGGACCGACTTCAATGCTTTGGTTTCAGCTCATCATGAAGCAATTGAAGCTATGGATTTTGCGAACCAATCTCCTGAAGAATTAGATAAAGATCCTTCACCTGATGGTTCTGCTTTGGTGACTAAAATTTGTAATTCAGCCGAAAAGAGTATTGACAGTCTTGCAAAGGAAGTACAAGAAGGTATCTCAGCTGCTGATCAGAAGGCAATCAAGGAGAAAAAGAAAGCTAAAAGATTGAGAAAAAAACAGCTTGTTCAGGAAGAGGAACGTGAGAGGGGAAAAGTTAGCATGAAAGTTTATCTGTCATATATGGCGGCTGCTTACAAGGGCTTGTTGATTCCGCCTATCATTCTTGCACAGATATTATTTCAGGTGCTCCAAATAGCTAGTAATTGGTGGATGGCTTGGGCAAATCCACAAACTCCAGGGGACAGTCCTAGGACGACTAGTGTGGTGCTTATTGTTGTTTATATGGCCCTTGCTTTTGGAAGCTCATGGTTTATCTTTGTTAGGGCAGTCTTGGTTGCTACATTTGGTCTAGAGGCTGCACAAAAATTATTTTTGAAAATGCTGAGAACAGTCTTTAGGGCTCCAATGTCTTTCTTTGACTCCACACCAGCAGGGAGGATATTGAATCGCGTATGTCTAAGTATTGCTTAACATTCATTATAACGCAATCCTCTGCTTACTTGATTTTTCCATGATTCTCCTTCCTTGCATTCTTTGTTGCCCTATCTTTTGGGTAGAGCCATTTTTCTAAGGGATTCTTATGATTTACCAGGTGTCGATTGATCAAAGTGTGGTTGATCTTGATATTCCTTTCAGACTTGGTGGCTTTGCTTCAACTACAATTCAGCTTATTGGTATTGTTGGTGTCATGACAAAAGTTACGTGGCAAGTTTTACTACTTGTCATCCCGATGGCGATTGCTTGCCTATGGATGCAGGTAACTTATGGGACAGACCTTTTTTAGAATCTAAGTTCTGCAAATCGTTTGATTAGTTTATAGATCTAAAACTCACAAGATTAGCTAGTGATACAATCTGTTTTTCCTATCTCTCTCCCTCTCTCTAGCCCGTATTTACTTTCCTAAAAGTTTTCTTCCATCGACGAATACAATGTATGAGTAGAACATCTTTGGCTAAATCTTGGAGGTTCTTTGACAAGTGGGTATTGGAACAAGTGGGTATTGGTGAGGCACTTTTTATACTTCTATTATTCATTAGATATTGCCATACGGGGCACTATATCTCCTTAATATTTAACATAAAAGGTTGTGTTTGTTAAGTGTTTCATGCAAGAGTCTCAAACATATTATAATTTGAAGTTGTTTAAAGATTGAAAATTCAATCTTATCAAGTTCTTTATAAATTTATCTTCAAATATATTTGTCAACTTTAATACACTGGGTTTGTTGTTGTTGTTGTTGTTGTAATATAATATTAGATAAAACTTGAATGTTCATATGATAATTGAAATAATTTTTTTTAAAAAAAGATTGATTGCATGGAATAACCGTAGAGTTATTAAGATATTGTTTTCTTTACTTTTATTACCTCTGTTTTGCATTTTCTATAATTAGATAAGGAATTTTATTTTTTAGATGTTAGACAAGCAAATTTTCACTATTTTACGGTAAGTATCTTCTTACGGTTGAATTTTTCTTTCTTTTAACTTTCTATTCTTCCTTAAAAAAGTTAGATGGAGAATTACTTTTTCTTGTAGAAAAGTTCAATATCAGTAAATTTATCTTTATTACCACTCTCAACAACAACAACAAACCCAGTGTATTCCCACATAGTGGGGTCTGGGGGGTAAGATGTATGCAGTCCATACCACTACTTCAGGAGAAGTAGAAAGGTTGTTTCCGATAGACCCCCAGCTCAAGACAAGGAATAATAAACAGATACTTAATAGAGCATGGAACAGGATGTCAGGACAAAAATACGCCACCCACAAGGAATAATAAACAAAGAATAGTAAACACATTCGTAGTAAAGCATACAACAAAGTGTCCTAGCAAGAATAATACATCTACCAAGTAATGTCCTACCCCAACGACTCAAACTGGCACTAGCCTTCTATCCTAATCCGCGCCCTCCAGATCTTCCTATCTAGGGTCATGTCCTCAGTGAGCTGTAACTGCTCCATGTCCCGCCTGATCACCTCTCTCCAGTATTTCTTCGGCCTACCCCTACCCCTCCTGAAACCATCCAAAGCAAGCTTCTCACACCTACGAACCGGGGCATCCGTGCCCCTCCTCATCACATGCCCGAACCATCTTAATCGGACTTCCCGCATCTTGTCCTCCACCGAAGCCACTCCAACCTTTTCCCGAATAGTCTCATTTCGAACTCTATCACCCCTATTAAGCCCACACATCCAACGCAACATCCGCATTTCCGCCACCTTCAATTTTTGAATGTGAGAGTTCTTGACTGGCCAACATTCCGCTCCATACAACATGGCCGGCCGGACTGCCACCCTGTAGAATTTGCCTTTAAGAAGCTTGGTCCTATCACACAACATCCCCGAGGCAAGCTTCCACTTCATCCATCCCGCTCCAATACGATGGGAGACATCCTCGTCAATCTCACCATTCCCCTGAATCATGGACCCCAGATACTTGAAACTATCCCTCTTACACACCGTCTGGGAATCCAACCTTACTACCACCTCGTCTTCCTGCCTCACGTCATTAAACTTGCATTCCAAATATTCTGTCTTGCTCCTGCTCAACCTGAACCCTTTAGACTCAAGAGTCTGTCTCCACACCTCTAATTTATCATTCACACACCCCCGCGTCTCATCAATCAAAACTACATCATCTGCAAAAAGCATACACCAAGGCACCTCTCCTTGAATACGCCGCGTCAACACATCCATCACCAAAGCAAACAAAAACGGGCTAAGAGTGGAACCCTGATGCAACCCCGTCAAGACAGGGAAATGCTCTGAGTCTCCTCCCGCCGTCCTCACCTGGGTCTTAGCTCCATTATACATGTCCTTGATTGCTCTAATCTTTATTACCACTCTCTTTTCAGATATTTTGAAAATATATGGATATTGGCTGTCCATTTTCTTAAAGGATGTTTCATTTACCGTTATTTTAAGCTTTGATCACTCTAATTTATATTGTTTGTAACGTATTCAATCTGTGTTAAAATATTTAAATTGTTGTGCCTTTACAAATTGTACTCTAATATAACAAGTTTTACATCTTAGTTCTATGTAAAGTTGGTTAACTAATTTTTACGTTTTTTATGCAAGGTTGGTTGATTATAGTAGTATTTTTCTTAACAAGTGTATCAAAGAGAGCAAAAAAAAAAAAAACAGGAAAGGAAAAAGACAGAAAGAAAAAGTAATAATGAATTCAAAAGACTGCTAACTGAGAGGTATGTCGTGCAATGGAAAGCTCAGACAGGGGCCCACACTTACACTGCAGCTCTCAAGTCTTGAGAACTACATGAGAAATGAGAAGTTACTCGGCGGCGTTATTAAAAGATAGAGCACTATATCTCTCGTGGGACATGAAAGGAATTAAACAAAAATTATCTGGCTTTCTGCCCAAAAGGAAGAAAGTACACACATCAAAACATCAAGTATAAATGACCTAAAGTACAATAATTGTGAAATACTGAAAATGTCCTTTGTTGGTAAGCATGTTGACGCTCGGCTGCCTGTTATTCCCTCTTATAAGAAGTACTTGTAATCTGAGTAACTTAAACCAAGAACATCTAATCCTTGGTTGTCAAAGAACTTCATGTGGAGTGTTCTCTTGAAGAATTCTTGTTTTGGGGGTTTGTTCATCTTTTAGTGCTGAAAATGTTTTATCAAGAAAATATATTTTACCCCGAATTGGGAAAGCATATATGTCCTTTAGAGGTGCTAGTTTGCTAGAATTCTACCAACTCCGTCTCTGTATACTTACTTTCACCAACATGTGAATACTATTTTCTAGGTTTCCCTTTTAGATTATATTTCGTTCTCCTAAGATAACTTTGTTTCTTATGAAATTATCTGAAATCATATAAGAATATTTTCCTAGTGTTACTATCTAGTTGGGTAGAAGGCTAGTGTGAGTGTGGGTTGTAGCATGCAGTTAGGAGAGATCTTGTGTAGCCGGGGAAGTAACCCTAGGACTGTGTACATAGGTGGGTGCCCTTTTTCTTATGTCTTAGTTCCTATTTGTCTTATTTCGTGTCGCCAGTATTTTCTCGTATTTCGTATTTCTACGATTACTATTTTTATCATTTCTTATTCCTGATTTTCTTTTATGTCACCCATCCCCCCCACCCCCCTTATTTACTATTCTTTATCTTGAGCCGGGGGTCTATCGGAAACAGCCTCTCTACTTCTTCGGAGGTAGCGGTATGGACTGCGTACATCTAACCCTCCCCAGACCCCACTTTGTGGGAATACACTGGGTTTGTTGTTGTTGTTGTACTATCTAGTTGGGTAGCCAAGGTAAATGCGTTTGGTGCGTAATTGGTGTTTTAAAGACTGCTTTTCGAGTTTTACCACAACTTGAACCATCTGCTAGAGTATTACTGGCAAAATATATATTTGTTCTTTTCAATTTAACTATTAGCCACCAATCCCCTGCAGAAGTTGAAATAGTTCGTGCATGCAAGTTATGAACTTGCTGTTCTGTGTCGTCCAGTTTTCAACTGATTTGTTTTGATGAGTTTCCATGTACTTTATTTCATTTGAGCGTAAAAAGGGGAAGGGTAAACGTATTTGTGGTAAACTCTGTGCAGAAATACTATATGGCTTCATCAAGGGAACTAGTTCGCATTGTTAGCATCCAAAAATCTCCAATCATCCATCTTTTTGCTGAGTCAATTGCTGGAGCTGCAACGATCAGAGGTTTTGGACAAGAAAAGAGATTTATGAAGAGGAACCTTTATCTCTTGGATTGCTTTGCTCGACCATTCTTTTGCAGTCTTGCAGCAATTGAATGGCTTTGCCTACGCATGGAGTTGCTCTCTACATTTGTCTTTGCTTTCTGCATGGTTTTACTTGTGAGCTTTCCTCATGGAAGCATAGATCCTAGTAAGTACATTATATGTATTCCATGTAATGTCCTAGTATTACTATGTGACCTATGTGATGAAAATCTTTCTTCAAGTCTTGATCATTTAATGAACCTTCGAGTTGATAATAGCTTTGATTTCTTGTGCATTTTAATCCCGTGATTATTAACAAGCAATTCATGAACATTAATCAATTCAAAATGGTAAAGGAAGAATTTTGAGTGGTGACGCCTTATTCAAAAATTAATAATGATTCATGTCTTAAGTGGATGTTGGAACTACTTACCAACAACAACAAAAAGAAAAAAAAAAAAAGGGAGGACGTCGGGAACTATTTTGCGAAAAAATATTGCAAGAGGGGAAACTATTTTGATTTACAAATTCATAAAATTGATATCATTGTTTAATTATCATGTATCTACCCATAGGTATGGCAGGCCTTGCCGTGACATATGGCCTAAACTTGAATGCACGCCTGTCTCGATGGATACTCAGTTTCTGCAAGCTTGAAAACAAGATTATTTCAATTGAAAGGATTCATCAATATTGTCATATTCCTAGTGAGGCCCCACCAATTATTGAACCACGTCCCCCGCTGTCATGGCCAGAAGAAGGAACCATTGAACTGATTGATTTAAAGGTATGCATGATTTGTTGTTCTGTTTGTTGCATATGGTTTTCTTGTTTTTAGGACATCACATTGACGTTGAAATTCAATAATATAAAACTAAGTTATGATATTACTATGGTCCGAGTTTTTCGTCTTTTTTTTTGGGTTGAAATGTTTATCATTAAGCCTTTAATATTATGTTGTGGTATAAACGAAGGAGGTCTTGGTAATGACACACAAGCTTCCTTCTTTTAGCGGGGAAGCATACTGTTGACAGTACTAAGAGAAACAGTCAACGGGAGATGGTGACAGGAAAGGATGTTATTACATTAAACTGCAAATGTTTCAACGTCCTTCCCTCTTCATATTCGTTAACCGGCTAAAAGTTCAGTAAATTGCAACTGTTCCAAATCTGTGTTTTCATATCCATTCACTGTCTTAAGCATGCATTTAGGGTAATAATGTCTGGACAGTCAAATGTCATACGTAGTTCATGAAAGTTTTAAAAGCTAATACCAGTAATGAAGTAATGATGCAAAAGTTTGTCAAACACTATTGGACTATGGGAATTAACATCGGTGGAGCTCATGGAAACAACTTGTAATACACCTACCTTCCACCCTAATGTCAGGGAAAGAGAAAGCTAATGACTATTTTATACCTCATAGGTTCGTTATAAGGAGAGTCTTCCAGTTGTGCTTCATGGGGTATCCTGCAAATTTCCTGGAGGAAAGAAAATTGGAATTGTGGGGCGCACAGGTAGTGGCAAATCTACTCTGATTCAGGCCTTATTCAGATTGCTTGAACCAGAAGGTGGAAAAATAATTATAGACAACATTGATATTTCAACCATTGGCCTTCATGACCTTCGTAGTCGTCTGAGTATAATTCCCCAAGACCCAACATTATTTGAAGGGACAATTCGAGACAACCTTGACCCACTTGGCGAACATTCAGATCTAGAAATATGGCAGGTAATATTGATTTGCTTTTCTCCCTGTTACCTACATCTTATTTAGAGGCTGAGATTATTTTAATTAGACTGATGTGACGTTTTGAAACAAAGAAACAAAGAAGTTTTAACGTTCCAATTTATTAAGGAGATTCTCATCTAATGATTCTCTCGTCATAGACACCAGATCAGCTATCAGAACTATGCTTCTACATTATTTTAGCTCTCATATATTTTACTTCTTATGCTTGTAGTTGTAGGTCACAGATTGTTTAATATAATTTTACCTATTACTTCCTAATCTTGATGTTGTTCCTAAACTTGCCTCTCCGCAATGGATTCTTGTTTTTTTCTTTCTTTTTTCTGTAAGAAGAAGCTGAAGTTCTTATCGGATCATGTCTACTTTATGACACTGACCGCAGTTTGGTATTCCTTTTGTCCCTTCAGGCCCTTGAGAAGTCCCAGCTTGGGGAGGTTGTCAGGCAAAAGGATCAAAAGCTTGACACACCAGGTATGTTTCTGTTAAGTTGGACTGAAATATGCAATACTATGAGTGATGGGAGCCTCTTCCATGGTCTTGTTTGGTTTTCTTTCTGATCAAAATATTTCGTCAAACTGATGTCTGGCAGTCTTGGAGAATGGAGATAATTGGAGTGTGGGCCAGCGGCAGCTTGTATCTCTTGGCCGGGCTTTACTTAAACAAGCCAAAATTTTGGTGCTTGATGAAGCGACTGCCTCGGTTGACTCAGCAACAGATAATCTTATCCAGAAGATTATAAGGACAGAGTTTAAGGACTGCACTGTTTGTACCATTGCACATCGTATCCCTACAGTTATTGACAGTGACCTTGTTCTGGTACTCAGTGATGGTGCGTTTTCTGTACTTCTTGGTAGAAATGGGTGTCAAGACTATATACGAGGGAGATTTTGTGCTAGTGTTCATCTTGGCTTGCCTTTCTTGTTTAATATTTTGAATTCTCAAATCATCATTAATTGTGCCCCCTCTCTAAAAAGGATTTTTCTGCACAACACCGCCCCCCAACACCAAGACCACAAAAAAGAGGTTTTAAAGAGGATGAATAAAGTGTATACGAGATTGTGGTTATGTTTCTTTTCTTGTTGATAAGTAACATGATCTGAATGAATGCCTGTCACATTGAAATTGGTTGAGCTTGATAAAATTCCAAGGCCTATGCAGGTCGGGTGGCTGAATTCGATACTCCAGCACGACTCTTGGAGGAAAAATCTTCTATGTTTCTCAAGTTGGTGTCAGAGTACTCATCAAGATCAAGTGGCATACCCGATTTTTAATTTGGGTAGCCAGTCTGAAGATTTAGATGGGAAAGCAAAGAACAGCAGAACGCAAGAGGAAACATGAACTGGCTGGCATCGCTGCGTCTGCTTCGGTGGGCTAGAAGAACGATAAACTGATGAAGGGGTTTTCTGCATACAAGCAGTACACAGGAGCTACATGTTGAAAGTAGTTTCCTCGGTGGAGGCCATGTTCAATTCTTCTGTAGGTATGATGGGAATTCATGCATTGCCGGCATACTCTGTAACATAAATAAGCTGGGCATAGAGGTAGGTAATAAGTAGGAAGAGAAGAAATGTGACGGCAATCTGTATCTGACATGAACTAGGTTTCATGAGAAGCAAATTTTGATTGTATTTCTAATTTTGTAGAGGACTAACTCAATTTTAGCGCCTACTCTCCTCTAGAAAGACTACTTTGAAATACGTCGCCTTGCCAGGTTTACTTGTTTTGCAGTACAGAACATTGGTTCAACTCTCTGGTTTAGGCAGGGTCTAGTTAGCTTATTTTCCGTTCTTTCCTTATTCTGCCAAACGTAAATATATGTTAGTCCATGTAAATTATTTCTATGGGCGAACTTCATTTATCAAGTGACCCTTGTTAACATTAATCTCTGCACAGCTTCCATTGTACTTGCATTTCATGAAGCATGCCTTAGGAAAGAACAAATTGAGAATACACCGTAACCAGTTTTCGTGCGTGTGAAGGAGATAGTAAGAGAACAATTTTTTGAAGTCGGTGATGCTCAAGACCATGTAATACTCCTCACACCCGGGTAACGTTCTTTGCATGCATTCGAGGTGATTTGCTTAACTTTGGAATAAAGCGATTGGTAGGATGTCTATGACTGGTCAAAATAAGCTTAGCCAGTTAACTGGTTTCAAGAAATTAGGTAATTATTCTGGTAGCTACACGCTCACATACGCACCGCCTTCAACGAATAATAGTAATCATTATGTGGGGCTGAATATGTGCAAAACATTATGTGGGGCTGAATATGTGCAAAACATTATTTAGGGTTTTGACTATGAACCTCACTTGGCATTTGATTTGCCATCATCACTACTGTATAACAAACAAGCAAGCAACTGTTTTCCGGTGGGGTTGCTCGACAACTTCGCCGACAACAGAATAAGAATTTCTTTACTCTTTTGTTCTATTGTTTTATAGCTTATTCTTATTATCTTAACTAGTCTCTGGGTGCACATGTGACTCTCATTAATATTATATAATTTTGGTCGGAAAGTGAGTGACTTCGGTGGAGGACAAGATGCGAGAAGTGAGGTTGTGATGGTTCGGGCATGTGATGAGGAGGGGCACGGATGCTCCGGTTTGGAAGTGTGAGAGGCCAACTATGGATGACTTTAAGCAGGGTAGAGGTAGGTCGAAAAAATATTGTGATGAGGTGATTATGCATGATATGAAGCAGTTACAGCTTACTGAGGACATGTGGAGGACACAGATTAGGGTAGAGGGTGAGTGGTTAGGAGTTCGTCCATCCGTAATAGTAGGTAAGAGTACTTTTGTTTATATCTACGCCTGTAGTTGCTTGTTCGTGGTGTTTCAGTGCTGACTTTGATTTCGAATAGCTATTTTATAGTATTATCTTGTCCGTGTTTTGTTTTCTTTATTATCAAGCGGTGTGTTATTTCGTTTTTGTTGTGTGCTTTTATGTTTTTTTGTTATACTGACAAACTCCATTTACAATCTTCTTCAATTTTGTTTTGGAGGTTAGTAAAATTTTATTATTTTTTCAACTTTACTAAATCGAAAATTGACGAAATAGGTTATTGCATGTGATTCATTCTTTAAATCTGACTTAGTAATGGATGATTCTCCGTCGTTTAATTTAGGACTAACTCAATTAGATCATATTGAATTAAAAATTTGATTTTGGGTCCCTAAAAATTTTGATAACGAGGATTCAAATTTAAGAGAAAACATATCAAAACACTGCAACGGCCCCACCAAGATGAAGAAGTTGAGGAAAGTTGCTGTGAGTAGTTCAAAAAACCATGTCGGTGAATCGTTAAGGAAGAAAAAAAGATATATCATGACCCCGTCTCCCCAAGGTAATGTGCCTTGTGTTTTGAATTCGATTATATTTTTCAAATCATGTATTCATATACATAATCTGTATAATTGCAGTTGTTGTTAATTTAACCTTTATACATAGCGTCACTATGTATAGGTATGAAGGTTTTTCATTCGAGAATTGTTGGTATTTCAGCCCATATACATAATATTTGTTATGTATATTAACCCATTACATACCCGTGTTATGTATGAAAGCATATACATAACTTTGTGAAGCATATGGTTGTCTATTTCTTTTTTCAACACATACATAACATAGTTATGTATATGCTTTACACAATTATGTATATGATATAGTTAAACTAATAATACTTGATCTGCAATGTATATTATTGGGAAAGAAATATAGAATAAAGGAAGTACAACCGCATCCGTTGCATATTGATAGTTCATGCAATCGTGAAATGTTGGTGAAGAAGTACTTGGCCTTTTTCGCTAATTCATCTTTGGGATTTTTCTCAATATGCCTCAATGTAACTTTCACGAACAAATATCAAAGTTCTAGTTGATACTTGAAATTGAGCAGAATAATCTAAATGAAATTCATGTATATGTCCAGAGAACAATACTTAGATTTAGTATTACCGAATTTGCTATCATCACCGATCTTTAATGTACCTGTGGTACTTAGAATTTTGTTTATCCGGAGTCATCCAAATCTAGATTGATGGAGAAGCATTTTTCAAAGGCTAAAACTGTAATAATTAATCTCATGTTGGTTCAATGCTTCAAAATGAAAAATTTCGATACTAATTAAGACACTTTGCGAATGGATATATTATATTTCCTCCACACGTTTTTGTTTTCACAAGTACGTAATGCACCAATTAGCCAAACATACTTCTTGATGATTGAGGATGTCCGTTACGAATAATTTTCATGGGGAAAGGTTGTTTTCGAGAAGCTGATGATGACATAGAGACAAGACACTTTACTTTCTGGGAGGTGTGCCATATGCACTTAATGTGTGGATGTGTGAATGCTATTCTGAGATGGACAAAAAAATAGCTACACGTTGGAGTAACATTATTCCAAAAATATTAAACTGATCAATTGTTGAAATCAAGTTGAAATACGAGAAGTTCATAAATGAGATGCTTAATAAGGTACATAACAATCACAATATATATTTTACTGACTTTCTCCCATAAATTTTTACTGATTAGCATTTCATTTGTTTGTACATTCATACTTATGTATACTAATAGTGTTTTTATTTATCTTTTTATGTTAATATTCGTATACCAACCTACGTCCCACAGTCGAGGAAGTTGAGAGGCTTGATTTGCCAAATCAGATTGATAATTAAATAATTAATCCCGCTGAATTATCTGTCCTGAACACCTAGTATATCTCACTATAAATCTGTCTTTGATGGTAGGATGACAGTTTCTCAGTCAGAATCGATAGGTTTTGAGGATTTTAGTACCAAATCATCAACTGAAATTCTGAAAAAGGTGAAACATCTTTATGGCACATCAGTTGATCCCCCTTAAAAAAGAAAGACACTAAGTTTGCTAAAAAATCAGACGTAGAGCCAGTAAGTAAGAAGAAGTCCACAACTTCTTAGTTCATAAAAAAAAGTGTCTACAGGATTGAGATATGGCCTCTGCAAAGGTATCAGGTTAAAAAAGATGGATGAAATTACAAAAATTACTTGTGGAAAGTAGATAGAGACTTAGTTGATACAAACCTATGAATAGAAAAACAAACTATCCATTCTAATATGCCAGCTGAATCAATTTTTGTAGCGCACAAAGATGCACCATATACATCTGCACATGAACAACAAATGACAGAAGGTGATCCTCAGCAAGCCAAGATAGAAAGGGCATTTTTTGTGTCTTGCAACACAATTTAGGTTTATGAGCTTTATATTTCTAACTATATACATAACATACATTTATTTATGAATGACATGCACATCGCTTATTATTATAGGTTCAGATAATACACATAACATGGTTATGTATGTGTAATACCTACAAATAAATTTGTTGTTTTACTTCTCAGCATATACAAATCATGGACATACATGTGAATGACCTACAAATTGTCATGTCGGTTTAGTTCAATGCATATACATAACATGAATATTTATTTTTTCAGGATGAATTTTCAGATAAAATTTTTAAATCTGTTCAAGACGCGATAGACACATTTATAAAAACGATGTCATCCCCTCTGAATGCACTTCCTCTGAAGTCTGTTGCTTTGATTAAAACAAAGGTCAGCCAATTTTTTATTTCTGACAATCAGTTTTCTCCAGATTTTTCTGACGCAAGAGTAGCTGCACATCAAGCTGTGAAAACACCAACTCAAAGGATTAAACTAAAATTGAGGATGTTCAAGTTGCCGTACTTAACAAATTTTGATTTCCGTTCAAAACAATCAAACTGAGCCTACGAATTTAAAACAAAACTATACATTTGATGGGTTCAAAATCTCTAACGATATGTCGAGTGAATTAATTGAGTTGTACAGAGAATGAATAGAGAAAGGTCTATTAAAATACCATAACAATTAAGTTTCCTTAAATTGTTGAAGTAAAATTTTTTCACATAATAACTATATGTTTTTTCAGTCTTTTATACTACTAAATGTTAATGATGTCAAGAAAATGAAAGATAATGCAACAGGTCCTGAGTTCGAAGAACTTGATTTCGTCATTGTTCATCCACAA